>CM053622.1:521645042-521669922 GCA_028646595.1 Phalanger gymnotis
TTAAGGTGCTGTTTTCTTCAGTATATTTTTCAGTATTTTTTTGGGTCTCCTTTAGCAAGTCATTGACTTGTTTTTCATGGTTTTCTCTCATCCTTCTCATTTCTCTTCCCATTTTTTCCTCTACTTCTTTAACTCGCTTTTCCAAATCCTTTTTGAGCTCTTCTATGGCCTGAGGCCAGTTCATGTTTTTCTTGGAGGTTTTTGTTGTAGGCTCTATGACTTTGTTGACTTCTTCTGACTGTATATTTTGGTCTTCTTTGTCACCAAAGAAGGATTCCAGAGTCAGAGACTGAATCTGGGTGTGTTTTCGCCGCCTAGCCATGTTCCCAGCCAACTTACTTGACCCTTGAGTTTTTCAGTGGGGTATGACTGCTTGTAGACTACAGAGTTCTATGTTCCATGCTTGGGTGGATGCGCTGCCTTACCAGCACTCCTCTTTCCCCAAGAACCCTTTACCTAGACTGGGCTTAGATCTTCAGCAGGCTCTGCACTCCTGCTCTTATCTAACACTTAATTCCTCCCACCAGGTGGGCCTTTTGCCAGAATCAACTGCAGCTGTATTTTTGTAGCTGCCCCACTTCAGCTCCCTCAGGGGTGGTAGCAGAACTGCAAACTCCCTGTCCCCAGCAGCTTTTCCCACATACCTTCTCTCTTGCCTTTGGTGTTTGTGGGTTGAGTGGTCTGGTAAATGCAACAGTTCACTAATTCAAGGCCTTATGGCACGCTCTGCCCAGCTCCCAGTCTGGTCGGTCCCCGATCTGGTTGGCCCGCGCCGCCCACTCTGGGCTCTGCTCCGCTCCCCTCAGCTCCCATTTCCATGTGGGGTAGGCCTTATCCAGAGACCATCCGGGCTGTCTTGGGCTAGAGCCCTGCTTCCCTGTGCTCTTTTGTGGGTTCTGCAGTCCTAGAATTGGTTCAGAGCCATTTTTTATACATTTTTGGAGGGACTTGGAGGGGAGCTCTCACTAGTCCCTGCTTTTCTGCCGCTATCTTGGCTCCGCCCCCCCGTAATTGGATATTTTTAATTTGTTGTTTTTCTAGTTACATGAGCAATTCATTGATCTGCTCTTTCCCTATTTTATTCATTTAAGCAGAGATATAAAAATGCCCCAAAGAATTTTTCACTGCATCTCATAAGTTTTGGTATGTTGTCTCAATATTTTCATTGTGTTGGTAAGCAAAATGGGCTCTTGGCAATTAGTTCAACCAAGTGCCCTTGAAAAGTTTGCCTCTTTTTTCCTTTGAGTAATTCAGTGTATTTCATTGAGCCTTACTCAGTTCTAAGCCCCAGGCCCAAACTCCTATTAGGTGCTAAGCCGACATGGGTGTCAAGCTCCCAGGGTCCTAAGGGGAGGGGCTAAAACCAAAGCCAATTACTGGAGCCTAAGTTCTGGTCGTTCAGTTGATGTTGGATGACTTCTGAAATGCTTTAAGAAGAGGAAGCAGAGTCATTTGTGCAGAGCTCTCACTCACAGTTGTGTTGATGAGGGAACTCCAGGCAGCTGTAGCTAAGAGCCCTCCAGCTTGTAACCTGGATGCTGAGATGTTGTTAAACTCTGGTAACTATTTATTGGGATTTGAATCAGACAAGGTCTGTCTGTCGATGTTTGTGTTTTGTTTGTATTTTGCTCTGAAGTTCAGGGTGCTGGTTTTCCCCCCTGAAATAAGTGAATGATAGTTGTATGCTGAATTAAAGTAAGCTTGTCAACCCATTAACTTTGCTTTCCTTAGTGAAGCAGATAACAAGAACCTTTGCTTTGGCAGCATGCTGGTAGCATGCTTGTTGTTGGGCTTGTGTTGGTCTTTCACCTCCACAACAGCTGCTAGCCAGATTGTTGAAACAGTTATTCTCTTGGATGAAGTTATTGATGATTTGTTGCTTAACCCACTCATTCTTTAGGATTAAATTATTTAGTTTCTAATTAATTTTTAGTCTATCCTTCCACAGTCCTTCATTACATATAATTTTTATTGCATCATGATCTGAAAAGGATGCATTTAATATTTCTGTCTTTCCTCATTGGATTGAGAGGTTTTGATGCCTTAATACATGGTCAGTTTTTTAGTATGTGCCAGGTACAACTGAGAAAGCTACATTCCTTTCTCTTTGAGGTTGATTAGTGTGCTGTTTTTATTTTTATGATTAGATTTTTTTTTATTTTTCGTTTACAACACTTAGTTTTACATGTTCTAGAGTTATCAGTTTTTCTTCCCTTCTCTCCCCTCCCCCCCAAGATGGCATGCAGTCCAATACAGATTCTACATAAACCTTTAAATTAAATTTATTTACACAATTGTCATGATGCAAAGAAGTATTTTGACCATCTTCCACTCTCTGCTGTCGTTCCCACCCACATCTGCGCGTCTCGGTTATGGTGAGGCCCTGCAGCCCTGGCCCTGCTCTGCCACCATTCGTACACTACGCCGAGGTCGTCTCCATCCACACCTTTGGGGGCTTCCTGGGAGGAACAATGGCCACCCGGCCTGGGCCTCGCACACCCGTCTCCTTCTGCCGTGTCAGAGCACATCCGGTTTATGCTTGTGCACATGCGAGGGTCTGCACACCAAGGGGTACAAGGCTTTTGCTGAACTCTTGACAGATGAAATTAAAGAGGAGAGGAAAATCCAGAAATACAAATCGCTCCCCAAGATGTCTGGGGATTGAGAACTGGGTGTGCAAGGGACGTAAGCCAAATTAGTCCGCAGACTAGCTGGTGAGAGGATCACAAGTCACTTTCAGTATTAACAACAGTATCCCACAGACATTTGACCAGAGGGACAGAAAACCGAAGAACAGCAAGAGCCTGAACTTACATCAACCCCAAACTTTGTGGTGGAGGTTGTGAAGGACGATACCAAGAAGGCTCTTGTGCTGGACTGCCACTATCCAGAGGATGAGGTTAGACAGGAAGAAGAGGATGAGAGTAACATCTCCATCCCAGAAGTCGGCTTTCAGCCCGCTGCTGAATTTGACTGGAAGGATACAAACTACACACTCAACAGGGATTTGCTGGACTGGGCCTTGTACGACTACTTGATGGACTTCCCGGCTGACCGAGGGGTGGACAACATGTTTGCAGATGAACTGATTGAGCTTAGCACGGCCCTAGAGCACCAGGAGTACATCAACCTTCTGGAAATTTGAAAGGGTTTGTTAAGTGTTAGTATGGAGTTCTGAGGCCATGAGGTGTGCAGAGCCCTTCCTTCCAAGAGAATGCTATCTAGAAGCTAACATGGAGAAAATACTTCCAGGCATAAACTATGTTCCCTAACCCTTTATTTTCTTCCTCTGCTGGCTTTTGTACACCACCACAGAATGATGAGAAATAAAACCCTTGGACCTCTCCAAAATATAAAAAAAAAACACAAGAATTATGACCAATGGAATGAATCACGAAAGAGAAGAAACAACCCCTTCTGCTCCCCCCCCCAAAAAAAGAGACAAAAAAGAGAACAAATAGTTTGCCTCAATTCGGATTGATACTCCACATTTCTTTCTTTGGATGTACCTAGCTTTTTCCATAATGAGTCCTTTGGAGTTGTCTTTGAGCCTTGTTTTGCTGAGGAGAGCCAAGTCTATCAAAGTTAGTCATCACAGAATCAATATGTCTGTGGTTGTGTATGATATTCTCCTGGTTCTGCTCCTCTCACTCAGCATCAGATCTCGTAGGTCTTTCCAGGTTATTATGAAGTCCATATCTTCCCCATTTCTTATAGCACAATAGTATTCCATTACGTTCGTATATCACAACGTGTTCAGCCATTCCCCAATTGATGGGCATCCCCTTCATTTCCAATTCTGCCACCACAAAAAGAGTAGGTATAAAAACTTTTGTATGCACAGGTCCCTTTCCCATTTGTGTGATCTCTTCGGGATATAGCCCCAGGAACGGTAGTGTTGGGTCAAAGTGTAGGCACAATTTTTTTTTTGTCAGGGCAATTGGGGTTAAGTGAGCTGCCCAAGTTCACACAGCTAGTACATGTGTCAAGTGTCTGAGGCCAGATTTGAACTCAGGTCCTCCTGACTCCAGGGCCAGTGCTCTACTCACTGCATCACCTAGGAGCCACAGGTTATCATATTTTTACAGCCCTTCGTTCATAGTTCCAAATTGCTCTCCAAAATGGCTGGATCTGTTCACAACTCCACCAACAATGTATTAATCTTACCACATCCTCTGCAGCATTTGTCATTTTCCTGTTTTGTCATGTTAGCCAATCTGAGAAGAGGTATGTGGTACCTAAGAATTGTTTTGATTTGCATTTCTCTAATCAATAGTGATTGAAAGCATTTTTTTCATATACCTATAGATATCTTTAATTTCTTCCTCTGAAAATTGCCTGCTCATATCCTTTGACCTTTTCTCAATTGGGAAATTACTTTTATTCATATAAATTTGGCTCACTTCCCTATATATTTTAGATATAAGGCCTTTATCAGAGACATTGCTTGTAAAGATTTTCTCTCAATTTTCTACTTCCTTCCTAATCTTTGTTGCCTTGACTTTGTTTATACAAAAATTTTTCAGTTTAGCACAATCAACATGATCAATTTTGCATTCTATTATGCTCTCTATCTCTTGTTGGGTCACAAATTCTTCCCTTTCCCATAAATCTGACAGGTAAACTATTCCTTGCTCTCCCAAATTGCTTATAGTATCAGTCTTTATTCCTTAATCATGTAACCATTTTGACTTTATTTTGTTATATGGTGTAAGATATGGGTCCATTCCCAGTTTCTGCCATTGTAATTTCCAATTTTCCCAGCAGTTTTGGTGAAATAGTGAATCCTTAACCCAGAAGCTGGATTCTTTGGGTTTATCAAAGAGTAGATTGCTATAGTCAGTGACTTCTGCATCATGTGTATACAACCTATTCCACTGATCTAACACTCTGTTTCTTAGCCAGTAACAGGCAGTTTTGAGGACTGCTGCTTTATATTACATTTTGATATCTGGTATGGCTAGGCAACCTTTACTAGCATTTCTTTTCATCTATTCTCTTGATATTCTGGACTTTTTATTCTTCCAGATGAATTTTGTTATTATTATATCCAGCTCTGCAAAATAATTTTTGGTAGTCTGATTGCTCTGGCACTGAATAAGTAAATTCATTTAGGTAAAATTGTAATTTTTATTATATTAGCTTGTCCTTACTATGAGCAACTGATGTTATTCCATTTAATTAGATCTGACTTTATTTGTGTGAGAAGTATTTCTTAATCGTGTTCATATATGCCTTGGGTTTGTCTTGTCAGGTAGACTCCTAAAAATTTTATAGTGTCTACAATAACTTTAAATGGAATTTCTCTATCTCTTGCTGTTGGGCTTTCTAAATAATATATAAGAATACAGAGGATTTATGTGGGTTTATTTTATACCCTGCAAATTTACTAACATTGTTTATTATTTCAAGTAGTTTTTCACTTGAATCTCTAGGATTCTCTAAGTAAATCATCCTATCATCTGCAAAAAGTGATTTAGTTTCTTCTTGCTTATTCCTATTCCCTCTATTTCTTTTGCTTCTCTTAATGCTAAAGCTAACTTTTCTAGTACCAAATTGAATAATAGGAATGATAATGGACATCCTTTTTTCACCTTGGATCTTATTGGGAATGCGTCTAGCTTATCCCCATTACATATAATGTTTGCTGATGGTTTTAGGTAGATGCTATTGGTAAATTTAAGGAATACTCCATTTATTCCTATTCTTTAAAGTGTTTTTAATAGGAATGTATGTTGTATTTTGTCAAAAGCATTTTCTGCATCTTTTGAGATGATCATATGGTTTCTGCTAGTTTTGTTGTTGATATGGTCATTTATGCTAATAGTTTTCCTAATATTGAACCAGCCTTGCATTCCTGGAATAAATCTTACCTGGTTGTAGTGTATTATTTTCCTAATAAGTTACTGCACTCTTTTTGCTATAATTTTATTTAAATTTTTGCATCAATATTCATTTGGGAAATCAGCCTATAATTTTCTTTCTCTGTTTTGACTCTACCTGGTTTATGTATTAGTACTATATTTGTGTCATAAAAAGAATTTGGTATAACTCCTACTTCACTTATTTTTACAAATAGTCTATAAAGTATGGGGATTCATTGTTCTTTAAATGTTTGATAGAATTCCCATGTAAAACCATCTGGCCCTGGAGATTTTTTCCTAGGGAGTTCATTGATGGCTTGCTCGATTTCTTTTTCTGAAATGGCATCATTTATTTAATTTACTTCCTATTCTGTTAGCCTGGGTAATTTGGATTTTTGTAAATATTCATCCATTTGCCTGAGGTCAGCAAATTTATGGGCATACAATTGGGAAAAATAATTCCTAATTATTATTTTAACTTTCTCTTCATTCATGAGGTGAATTCATCTTTTTTCATTTTTGATACTGGTAATTTGGTTTTCTTCTTTCTTTTTTTAATTAAATTGACCAAGGGTTTATCAATTTTATTGTTTTTTTCATAAAACCAACCTTTAATTTTACTTATTAGTTCAATAGATTTCTTGATTTCAATTTTATTACTCTCTTCTTTAGTTTTCAATTTTTCTAATTTGGTATCTAGTTGGGAATTTTAACTTTGTCCTTTTTCTACTTTTTTTTTTCAGTTGCATGCCCATTTCATCAATCTCCTTTTTATCTATTTTATTCATGTAAGCATTTAGAGATATAAAAGTTCCCATAAGAACTGCTTTTGCTGCATCCCATATGTTTTGGTATGTTGTCTCATTATTGCCATTCTCTTGAACGAAGTTATTATTTTTTTCTATGATTTGTTCTTTGGCCCACTCACGCTTTAGGATTAGATTATTTAGTTTCCAATTAACTTTTAGTTTATCTTTCCATGGACCTTTATTACTAATGATTTTATTGCGTCTTGAAGGGTGCATTGACTTTTTCAGCCTTTCTTCTGAATTGTGAGGTTTTTATGTCCTAGTACATGATCAATTTTTGAGTATGTGCCATGTACCACTGAGAAAAAAGTAAATTCCTTTTTATCTCTATTCAGTTTTCTCCAGAGATATCTCATATCTGTCTTTTTTAAAAATTCTATTTGCCTCCCTAATTTCTTTCTTGTTTATTTTGAGGTTAGATTTTTCAGGTTCAGAGGGGGGAGTTTGAGGTCCTCCACTAGTATGGTTTGCTGTCTCTTTCTTCCTGTAACTCCCTTAATTTCTCCTCTAAGAAGCTGCATGCTATACCACTTGCTGTATATATGTTAAACAATGACATTGCTTTGTTGTCTATGATGCCTTTTAGCAGGATATAGTGTCTTTCCTTATCTCTTTTAATTAGATCTATCTTTGCTTTTCCTTTTTCTGAGATTAGGACTGCTACTCCTTTTTTTTTTACTTTAACTGAAGCACAATATATTCTACTCCACCCTTTTACTTTTACCCTGTGTGTACCCCCCTGTTTCAGTTGTGTTTGTTGTAAACAACATATTGTAGGATTCTGGTCTTAAATCTATTCTGCTATCAGCCTCCGATTTATGTGAGAATTCATCCCATTCACATTCACAATTATGATTACAAGCTGTGTCTTTTGCTCCATCATGTTCCCACCACAACCATTTATGCTTTTATTTCTTTTTCCCCTCTTCTGCTCCTCAAAAGAGTTTTGCTTTTGACCACCACCTTCCTCAATTTGTCCTCCCTCTTGATTTCCTTCCCTTATCTTACCCTTTTCCTCTCGCTATTTCTTCCCTCCCTTCTGAGACCCCCCCCCTTTTCTTTCTCCTTTGGACAAGTTTGATTTCTATACTTTTCGGAGTATATTATTCTCTTCTTGAACTAAATTTCATGAAAGTAAAGCTCATACACTGCTCTTCTCCCTCCTGTCTTTCCCTCTACTGTAATGTGTTTTTGTGCCTCTTCATTTGATGTAATTTTCCCCATTCTACTACCTCCTTACCTCTTCTCCAGAATGCTCTTTTACATTTCTTAGTTATATTTTTTATCATTATATCAGTTATTTTATACTGACACCCATATTCTATTTGCATCCTTTTCAATTGTCATAATAACTGTACTATTCTCAAGATTGACATAGATATATATTTATATATATATGCAACATATATAAAACAATATAATCCTATATATGAATGTACACAATTTGCCCTTTACCTTTTAAAGATTTGATCTCCTCTGTGGTTTTTTATTTTTATTTTTTCTTTTACCTCCCTAATTTGGTTTTTCAAATCCTCCTTTAGCTCTTACAGTAACGCTTTTTGGACTTGAGACCAGTTCACATTCCTTTTTGAGATATTACATGTGGATATAGTGTCAATGCTGTCCTCTCCTGAATTGGTGTTTTGATTTTCCCTGTCTCCATAAAAAGAATCAATGGTCTTTGTTTTTTTTTTCATTTTCTTCTTCATGTTGGTTAGCTTATACCTGACTTTACAGTGGATTTTTGCTTTAGGGGCTCAGAGATCTCTGTCCCAGCTTCCTTTTTCTGGGAATTGTAAGCCTAGTTATTGGCTTTGTCTATTATGACCTTCAGTTTCCTGAGGTGTGGGAGAAGGGTCGTCTGTCTGTGAGAAGTCTTCTCTTCCCCTGGGGGTGCTCTCCAGCACCAGTGGTCTCCACCATTTTCTGCGCTGGTGTCTGCCACTTCCCCTGCCTCTGCAAAGGCATGTCTGGGTTCCTGGTGTTGACTTTTGCTGGCTTAACCCTTCTGGGACTCAGGAATTCTCACTGTTTGAATTCTGAAGCCCCACTTCTTTCTCCTCTATTCCAGCATTTTTTTCTGAGGAATTCTCTAGGCCAGTGAGGGAGGGAATTATGAAAGCTGTTTACCTGGCCATTATGTCTCCCCAAAGTTCGCTATATTCCTTTCTATCCCCATTCAATTTTCTCCAGAGGTTTACCATTTCTAACTTCTCTAAAATTGTATTCACATCCTTAAATTCTTGTTTATTTTGTTGTTAGATTTAGATAGGTCAGAGATGGAGAGGTTGAGGTCCCCCACCTTGTCTATTTCTTCTTGTAACTCCCTCAACTTCTCAAGGAGTTTGGATGCTATATCACTTGGTGCATATTTTTAGTAATATTACTTCATTGTCTATGATGTATTTTAGCAGGATATAGTTTCCTTTTGTATCTTTTTTAATTAGATCTATTTTTCCTTATGTTTTTTTCGGAGATCAGGATTGCTACCCCTGCTTTTTTTGCTTCATCTGAAGCATAATATATTATACTCCAGCCTTTTGCCTTTACCCTGTTTTTACCCTGTGTTTCCCCATTTCCAGTATGTTTCTTATGAACAATATAATGTAGGATTATGATTTTTAAAGCAATTTGCTATCTGCTTCAATTTTGTGGAAGAGTTCATTCCATTCACATTCACAGTTGTGATTACTATCTCTGTTTTTCTCTCCAACCTATTTCCCCCACCATGTTTATGCTTTCATTTCTCCTTTCTTCTTTTCCCTCCTCAAAAGGGTTTTGCTTTTGACTACATCCTCCCTCAATCTTCCTTCTTCTATATGCCTTATCCCTTTTCTTTAACTTTTCCCTTACTACTTCTTCTCTCCCTTTTAATCACCCCTCTGTTTTCTCTCCCCTTTCCCCTTCTACTGCCTGTAGGGAAAGTTTGATTTCTGCAACCAACTGAATATGTTATTTCCTCTTTGAACCAATCCTGATGAGAGTAAAGTTCAACAATGCTTATCTCCCTCCCTTCTTTCCCTCTAGTATAATATGTTGTTGTGCCTCTTCATGTGATATAATTTATCCTTTTCTGCCTCCTCTTTTATTCTTCTACAATTACAATCCCTTTTCACCCCTTTGTTAGTTTTTTTTTTTTATCATCACATCAGTAAATTTATACTCTCAACCTGTATCTATGTATATCCCTTTTAAATGTCATAATAAAGATACAGTTCTCAAGAGTTATAAATATCATCTTCCCTTGTAGGCATGTAAACAGTTTGTTCTTATTGAAAAACATGTTGCTTTTCTTTTCTGTTTACCTTTTTTAATGCCTCCCTTGAGTCTTATATTTGAATATTAAATTTTCCATTGCGCTCTGATCTTTTCATCAGGAATGTCTGGAAATCCCCTATTTCATTGAATGTCCATCTCCTTGCCTTAAATATTATGCTCAATTTTGCTGGGTAATTGAGCCTTGGTTATAAAGCAAACTCTTTTGTATTATGGGATATCATATTCCAAGCTCTTTGATCTTTTAAGGTAGAAGTTGCAAGGTCTTCAGTGGTCCTGACTGTAGTTCCATGATTTGAATTGTTTCTTTTTGGCTACTTGCAGTATTTTCTCATTGACCTGACAATTCTGGAATTTGGCTATAATATTTCTTAGCATTTTCAATTTGGGGTCTCTTCTAGGAGGAGATTGATGGATTCTTTTGATGACTATTATTTTCTGGTTCTAGGACCTTGGAGCAGTTTTCCTTCATAATTTCATGGAAAATGCTGTCCAGGCTCTTTTTTTCCATCATGGCTTTCAGGTAGATAAATATTCTTAAATTATCTCTCCTGTATCTATTTTCCAGGTCAGTTGTTTTTCCCATGAGGTATTTTACATTTTCTTCTGTTTGTTCATTCTTTAGATTTTGTTTGACTGATTCTTGATGTCTCTTAAAGTCATTAGCTTCCACTTGCCCAATCCTAATTATTAACATATCGTTTTCCTCAGTTACTGGCTTTCGTACCTCCTTTTCCATTTGGCCAATTCTACTTTTTAAGGAGTTGTTTCCTTCAGTGTACTTCCCTCCATCCCAATTTGTCAAGTTTATTTTTAAAATATTATTCAACTTTTCTTCTACCTATCTCATTCGACATTTAAAAATCTTTCTTAAACTCTTCCAAGAATACTTTTTTGGCTTGATACCAGTTGATATTACCGTTTGAGGTTTCAAATGTGGCTATAATGACAATGCTTTCCTCTTCTGAGTGTGTGTTTTGATCCTCCCTGTCTCTATAATAAAAATGTATGGTCTTTGATCATCTTTATTGCTTCTTGCTCATGGTGTTTGCTTTTCTCCTGGCTTTTAAAGCTGATCTATGCTTTTGGGGCACAGGGGCACTGTCTCAGACTTCTTATCCTGGGGCCTAGGAGCCTGGTTATTGGCTTTGTGTGCTGTGGTTTCAGGTTCTGGAAGCTGGAAGGCATATAATGCTGCAACCTATCTGGTGCTCAACTGGAGCTGGTAGAGGTGACTGGTGCATGCTGATGCCAGGTGGGGTTTGACAAGCTTGGAGGGGGTAAGGTGTTTGGTGGGGGTGGCTGTGGTGGTGCTGATCTCCCCACTGGCTACTACTGGCTGTGCTAGAGCATGGGTAGGCTCAACAGGCAGTGCCTACCCATTGGCCTCGTGAGTGGTGGTTCTCCTTGCTGATGTCTGCTTGCTTGAAAGCTTATTGAGTCCTGTTGTTGGCATTTGCTGCCTCCACCACTCTGGGGCTCTGGCTTGCTAAGGTGGGATTGATGCTGGCTGGCTGGGACAACTCCTATCATACACTGCTCTGTTTCAGGCACAGCAAGAGGGACATTTCCTGTTAATCTTTCTAGCCTCGCTAGCTAAAAAGTGCTGCTCCCCATCTTTTGGGTTTTTCAAGGTCAGCAAGGGAGTGTAACAGTGAGTTAGTGCTTACTCTGCCATATTGGTTCCTGGAAGTCCCCTCATTTTTTTAATTTATTGATATATTTTATTCGATATGAGATACTTCTCAACAAATAAATCCCTCACAAATTATATTTCCTTGAGAACAAAGAAGCAAACAGCTTATCATTTTTTAGAAAAAGAGTTTATTATTATTGAGAATAATATTTATATTATTATTTATTATAATCATGACATTTTATTACTTCACTCTTTATTCTGATTCCTTCGTTTATCATATTTTTTCAAAAAGTTGGGACAATTTACTTTGTGTCCTGTAAAACTGTTATGACATCTTGAAATAAAGCTCTGAAAAAGCAGGCTTAAAAATATATTTCAACTTCATTTAAACCTAAATCACTCTGATTTTTATTAAATGGGCAAAAATAGCCCCCAGCCCAAGCCCCTGTGGCTAATTGTTCAGGTTTTGAGAAGAAAGAACTTATTTTAAAAGAACTTATTTTCTGTTCTGATCATACACTTTGAGGGTCTTCCCTTCCCAGATTGATATTTTTGTTATGGAAAATTAGGCCATATTTTTTTTCTCAATTCTTACCTAGCAAGGGCTAGGTAAGTCACTGAGAGGGAATTGTCTCAGACAAACTGAGACTTGTCAAAGAATTTAGCTTAGAAAGGCTGAGATCACTCATTGCATCCCAGACCATGCCAGTCATCTTGACTTTTGTCCTGCTACTGGCCTTTGATGACTCTGGAAGAGAGAGTAAAGTGTCAACTTTATGCAGCTCTGCCTCAATTAATTATAGTGCATAAGAAAGTTGAGATATCATGCTCATAATGTCATTGGGTCTCCTTGAGAAGAAAGTATGAACAACAACATCATCAGCCTTCCTTACTCTGTATTATTCCCTTTGATACAGCATGGTCCAGTTGAAAAGCCTCCTTGTTTTTATTCACACAACATTCCATTTTTCATCTTTGTGCTTTTGAGGTAGATGTGGCCCCCCATGCCTGAAATCTATTCCCTCTTCACCTTTGCATCTTGAAATCTCTGGTTTCCTTTTAAACTCAACTGAATCCCACCTTTTGCATGATATCTTTGGTGGTTACTACTGTTTTCCTGTTATGGCAGCTAAGTGGTGCAGTGAGTTCAAATCTGGCCTCAGATACTTATTATCTATGTGACCCTTACAAATTATTTAGCCCTCTTTGCCTCAGGTTTCCCAGCCGTAAAATGAGCCAGAGAAGAAAATGGCAAACAACTTCGGTGTCTTTGCCAATAAAACACAAAACGAGGTCACAAAGGGGTGTACACAACTGAAAACAACAGAATTTAACTGTCTTCCCATTAATCTTCCCCCCTCAAGGTTACCTTGTATCTGTGTGTATATATACACACGTACACAATATCTACACATACATATGTGTGTAGATGTTTTCAGTATATTACATATATACAATATGTATATATAAACACATTTGTATCTATATGTATTCATATATGTCTCTGTGTATACATAGATGCATACACAAACAGATATATATTTGTATGTGTATAGACACTATGTATACACATATACATATATACATAGGCACATACACACAGAGACCAACAGACACATATATAGTTCCTTGAGAGCAAGAACTATATCACTTTTGTCTTGATATCTGAGTCCTTATTGAAATACCTGGCGCATATTAGAGACTTCACAAATAATTGTAGATTGATTTAGTCTATTCCATTCATACATCCTCCTGTTTTTAATTCGTTTTATAATGTAATTTGTGATTTGACAGTGGCAAACCTCTTTCCTTTTCCTTTTTTCATTGTTTGTCTTGATATTCTTGACTATTACTTTGGCCAAATGCAACCTACTGTTATTCCATCTGATTCTGAAAAGTATCCCTTTGGTAATTTGAAACATTCAACACTTAATCAATAGAATAGCTTGGGCAACATTGTCATTTTTACTTTATATTTTTGAGCTACCTATAAACGCTGAATACCTCAAAACTTATTTTAGATTTCATTTGTGAAGGCTAAGTACAAGAATCTTTTGTGGTCATCATTTTCTCCCTTCTCCCATTCAGCTTTGCTGTATTGGTGTAGTTTTGGCCTAACCCTATCTTAGCCTCTCATATTTCAGTTGAGCTGATGATGTGGACACCATCACTTCTTGCAAATTATCTCTCTAGATCTTGATGTCACGTCATGGAGAAGTAGCATTAATGGAAATATTTGTCAATTTTGAGGTATGTATTATGTTCAAAGTCTCCCGTGTTGTCCTCTTGGGTTCAAACCTCTGCAAGGTAACTAGGTACACAAGATAGACCTATTAATTTTAGTCTCCTGGATATCTTGGACTATGAGTCCTGCCTCATCATCTAAAATTAACAATGAGAGTAAAATATTATTGGGGAGGGTTGTAGTTTAAGTTTCAAGGAAGCCAGTCATAATGAGGATCGGTGAATAATGTGACATATAGGGAATGACGGAGATAATCTTCACCCATAAGATGTGGTATTTATGAGCTGTGCAATGTGAAAGGAGCTTTCTGATCTTTGTATGATTTTCTGAGATTTGTTGACATAGAAATGACAGGATATCCATCCCTTGTCGATTATGTAAAAAGCCTCCATAGAAGTGTTATAGCCATTATCTCTCTGACTGTATATCATTTTTTGCGGCTCACAGAGTGCACCCTATGCTAGCCTGGGCAGTATCCAAGTCTCACAGGTGGCAATTTGACTGTGAAATGTACATTGAGTGAGACATGGAAAAAAAAGCCTAAAGCAGAGTATTAATTTTATTAAAAGTTATTTCTTGAATATATAAAAAATTAGAGATTGTTATGGTAAAATCCTACAGCAGGTAGGAGGGCAGCCCAGTCATCTTGGCACTGTAACTATAGTTCCAGGATTTCTTTTGTGCACTGTTTTCTTATAAAACTATGAGATCTCTGGTATGAAATTCAATAATATTCAACATTTATTAAACACTTCCTTTATAGAATGCAAAGATTCAGCTAGGGAATATTTTTTTTTAACTTATAGAGCAGTGAATAGTGTCATCCAGGAATATGGGATAAACTATGCATCCCATTTTCAATCTGCACTATAGACATACTTGCCTTCTTTCTGCTTTTAAGAATGGCCTTCTTGTCATACTTGACACATTTTCCCAATACTCTCTACCACATAGAGTCTCTTATCTTTCTTCAATATACTGATAAAACAGAATGACTTCTGTATGGCCATCAAAATAATGTCCCACTCACCAGAATGTTGGACTTCAACTCTGATTTAACTTTTATGTTATACTATCTGGGAGCACAACCTCATGTGAACTCCTATCTTCTTCTCATAGTATACTCCCTTACCTTCGGCATCTCTTCCTCTATTAGAATGTTAGCTCCCTGAGAACAGAGAATAACTTCCTAGCTTGTGCTTGTGTGTGTGTATATATACATATATATATATATATATATATATATATATATATATATATATATATATTATATATATTGCATGGACATATATATATATACATAATCGTTACCACTTAGCACAGTATCTGATACATTATAATAAATTAATGCTTACTAAACATAATAATAAGCTTATAGTGAATGGTTTAATCTATCTATATACAGATTTGTGTGTATATGTGTATGTATATGATTAATCTATATGGTATTTATATGTGTGTGTTTTATTAATCTACAAGATAACATAAGCTTTTAAAAAATCCAGCAAGTGGTACAGGCAATGCAGTATGATTAAAGAGGAGAAAATGATCACTAAGGACATTAGGAGAAGGCTTCATGAAGGACTTGGGACTTAAGCTTAGTGTTGAAATCATAGATAATCTGAGACATGAAGGAAAGGCATTAGAAAAGCATGCACTGTGAGAAAGCATACACCAAGTTCAGAGAACAAAAATTAGACCAATTCATATGGAGAGAATGATTCCTAAAAAGAGAGATACTGAAGATACAGACCCACAAACATACACATACACATATATACATGTGTGTATGTATATGCACACATACATAAATACACATATAGATAGATAGTTTATAGATACATAGTCATGGTCATTGAATAGTTTCAGTCATATCCTACTCTTTGTGACCTCACTTTGGTATCATCTTGGCAGAGATACTGGAGTGGTTTGCCATTTTTTTCTTCTGCTAATTTTACAGATGAGGAACTGAGTTAAACAGGATTAAGTGTATAGTAAAGTTAAGCGTAAGTTAAGTGTTAAGTAAGACTTGCCCAGGGTCACAGAGATAATAAGTGTTTGAGGCTAGAATTGAACTCATGAAAATGAGTTTTCTTGACTCCAGGCCCAGCACTTTATCCATTTTGCCACTTAGCTGCCATACACACACATACATGTTTATGCATGTACATATGTATAAATGTATGTGTGTCTACACATACACATACACACATATGCATGTATATGTGTGTATTTATGTATGTATATATCTATATGCATATCTTACAGTGCCTGACCATCTCCCATGGAGGATCAAAGATGAAACAAGTGTTTGTTTTTCAGAGTCCCAGTTCAACTAACAGTTTTCCCTCAATAATTTGAATTAAGGTCCTCAGGCCCAGTATTTCAAATGGTGAACTAAATCTAGCTGGTTCTTTTTCATTGGAGTTGGAAGGTGATGGATTGGGGTTCAAGGATAAAGAAAGAAAAAGTGGAATGACTTTGTTGTGATCCAGGTATCGCAATGCATTTTGGTAACCTAAGAAGTAGAAAGCAGGAAGCAAATTGGCAGTAGCTCAGAGAAAAGCATTAAAATGTTTAAAGGAAAAGAGCAATTTATTTCTGAAGGAAGATTAAAGGAACTAAATATGTATAACTTGGCTAAGTGGGGTCTAAGCAGAGAGTGAGATAGTCTACCGATACTTAAAATGTTCAAATACTAAGGAGGTGGGAGTGGTTACTTAGGAGGGTTCAAGAGCATATAAGTCAGAGTAATGAGGATAAAATTAGAGAGAAGATAATTTATAGTGATTATCAAAAAATACTTCCTGATGGTGAGCACCACTGGATCTACAACAGTCTCAAATTAAGTCAGTATTTGAAGCCCCATTCCATCTTATGATCCCCATGGTATAGCACACTTCTTTTGCTATATTAGAAACTCAGAAGATATACTTTGAAGGAATGAAAAAATAGATGAATATTGAACAAATATTAATAGTAGATAGTGGGACATTACCAGTCATGGACACCATTTGTTATGGTAATTTTTCTTAAAAGAAAAACAAAATGAGAACACTCTTGATATTCTTTCATAAACTAATGAAATTTAGATCTTCCCCTAGTTTGTAACTGAGTTGAATGTTTCAGGTATGGCTCATCTGAGATACAATTGGTTGAACATTTAGTTGGCTAGTTTACTTGGTTCATATGTTTTATTCTTTCTTTACTATGACCTGTAATATTAACTGATTAATAACCCCAAAATATGATCAATCAAAGGGAAAGGAGATGGACTTTAGTCTATCAGTTTATTTTTGATGGTA
Organism: Phalanger gymnotis; assembly: GCA_028646595.1. Classification (NCBI taxonomy): domain Eukaryota; kingdom Metazoa; phylum Chordata; class Mammalia; order Diprotodontia; family Phalangeridae; genus Phalanger; species Phalanger gymnotis. The sequence continues at coordinate 521,662,181 of CM053622.1, forward strand.
TTTCTATGACCCAGTTTTTATTTTCAAATTTAAGCTTTTGTAAAGATTTCTGGAAGAACTTAAAAAGGATTTTGAAAATCAAATGGGAGATAGAAGAAAAATTGAGAGAAGAAATGAGAGTGAAGCAAGAAAATCCTGAAGAAAGATTCAACAGCTTAGTAAAGGAAGCAAACACAAAACAAAGTATAGAAAAATTACCTTAAAATACAACATAGGCCATATTGTAAAAGAGGCACAAAAACCCACTAAAGAGAACTCCTTAAAAGCAGAATTGGCTAAACGGAAAAGGAAATATTAAAGCTCACTGAAGAAAATAATTCCTTAAAAATTTTAATTGAGCAAGTGAAAACTAATGCCTCAATCAGATATCAAGAAGGAATCAAACAAAGTAAAAGAAAAAGAAAAAAATAGAATAAAATGTTAAATATGTTGTTGGAAAAAAAAAACTGTCCCAGAAAGTAGATACAGTAGAGATAATTTGATAATTATTAGACTACCTGAAAGACATGATCATAAAAGAAGCCTAGACATTACCTTTTAAGGAATTGTCAAGGAAAATGGCCCTGATGTTCTAGAACCAGGGAGTACAATAGAAATTGAAAGTATCTACCAACCACCTCTTGAAAGAAAAAAAAAAACTTTCAGGAAGATCTCAGCCAAATTCCATAGTTCCTAGGTGAAGGAGAAAATATTGCAAGCAGCCAGAAAGAAACAATACTTGGAGTCGCAGTCAGGATAAGACAAGATTTAGCATTTTCTACCATAAAGGACCATAGGGCTTGGAATATGATATTCTGGCAAGCAGAGAAAATATGAAAGCAAACAAGAATCACCTATGAAGCAAAACTAAGTATAATAATTCAGGGATAAAAGTGGATATTTAATGAGATAGAGGATTTTCAAGCATTACTGATGAGAAGTCCAGAGATGAATAGAAAATTTGACTTCAAAGAGAAGACTCAAGGGAAGCATAAAATAGTAAACAAGAAAAAGAAATTATAAAAGATTAAAGAAGGTTAGACTGTTTACATTCCTACATGATGAAATAAATACTTGTAACTCTTAAGAACTTTATCATTTTTAGAGAAGTTGGAAGGTGTATACATAGACAGAGGGCATGGGTGTGAATTGATTATGATGGGATGATATCTAAATAAATATAATTCTGGGGTGAGAAATAGGAATGCACTAGGAGAAGAGGAAGAGAGGGTTAGGAGGGGGTAAATTATCTCACATAAAAGAGGTGCGAAAGAGGTTTTACAGTGGAAGGGGAAATGACAAAGAGGCAGGAAATGCTTGAATCTTACTCTCATAAGAATTGGCTCAAAGAGGGAATAACATACACATTGATTTGGTTACAGAAATCCATATTACCATATTGAAGGGAGAGGTATATAAGAAAGGTAGGGGCTGAAAGAAAGGAGGGCAGATTGGAGGAGGTGATGCTTAGAAGCAAGAGATGGACAGTCCGATAGACAGAAACAGAGACACAGACAGACAGACAGACAGATGGAGATAGAGACAGAGTGAGACTGAAGGGAAAGAGGGAGGGAAAGAAAGACAAAGAGGGAGAGAGAGAAAAAGAGAGAGAGAGAGAGAGAGAGAGAGAGAGAGAGAGAGAGAGAGAGAGAGAGAGAGAGAGAAGTATAAATGGGGAAAATAGGATGGATGGAAATGCACTATTAATAATCATAATTGTGAATGTGAATGGAATGAACTCATACAAAAACGGAAGCATATGGCAGAGAGTGGATTGAAAAAAAATCCTACAATATGTTGATCAAAAATTTAGCCCTTCTCATCAATACAAAGTTTCAGTGGTTTATTGTGGACTATTTTACTTGCTTATCTTCATAAACTTGGAAGGTTTCTCATGTTTTATTTTATTTTTTGTCTTAGTAGTACATGCTACAACTACTTTATTGATATGTTCAAAGAGAGCTTATACATAATGACTCCATTTAGCTGTAAAATTTTATTCATTCTTCTTTCATTTTCAGCAATAACATTCTTCAAAGAATGTGTCAAACTATTGACCATTAGACAAAATAATATAAACAGTTCAAATAATATTTTAGATAGTTTAAAAATAGTGATTTTAGTTCCATCTTCTCTTGTTTCATCCCTGCAGTAGAACTGACAGAATGATGAAACAAGAGAATGATACAGTGAATGCTTTTGTGTGTTTTTGTCTGATTCCTCAGTTGCCATTTCCAGTGTTCCAAGCCTGGTTTGGGCTAGTCTGGTACCTCAGCTTTTTTTTTTAAATAAATGAGATACTCGCAGAACATCTGACAGTTAACAAAATTATTTTACTTAGTTATAGCAGATGAAGAATTTTCAGAACAGGATATGTATATTTAGTAAGGATAAAGGTTGATAAAGCTTCATTTGAGCCTTACTTCTCTGCTCTTGTATTGCCCACGATGACATCAGTCAGACTGAGAGAGAATGACTGCCCTTTTGTACCTAGGTCCCCAGGAAACTATATCAACCACTTGAGTCTTTAGTTCCCAGAGACATTTAGCTCTCAACAATGGCTTCAAAATCTTTTAAGATAAAACTAGCTAAGCAAGCATGGGAGCTGTGCCTTAAAATTTTGTTCCTTATGCATCATGCTCAGAAAATTGACAGTGTATTTGAACTTATAGTGTTGAATCTCACCATTGTTATCTAGCATATTTCTTGAAAAATAGCCTGTCATTCGGCCATTTTTCAATTTTTTTTCTAATTTGATAGAAACTTTGAACTTGTCCACTGTTGACATAGCAGTGGACAATCTATATTGCCCTTTCTTACCCAATTGGTAAGTTATTGGAATAGTACTTTTATGTAACTAATTATAACACAAAATTATAATGCTCCTAATGAAATAATACTAAAAACAATAACATTATCTTTCATTCATAAGTGCTTTACAGTTTTCTATTTTGGTCCTCATATTAACCATCTAAGATAGCCCAGGTTATAAACTGCAGTTTTCATTTTGTAAATGAGATGATGAACCTGAGTTGTGAAGTGGTAGCTTGGCCAAGGTGATGTTGTGAATGTTGAATGAAATGAAAGTTGGACTTCAAGTCTAGTCCTCTTTCCCCATTAGGCACTGCCACATGAACTACATTTAGCCAGACAAATAGAAATTGCAGACTTATTTTTAATGTAAATGATTTGCATTGACTTTAAACAGCATCTTTGGTACCTTATTTTGTTCAATTCTTTATAAATTGTGTCCCATTCTTCATGACTCCATTGGGGTTTTGCAAAGATACTGAAGTGGTATGCCATTTCCTTCCTCAGCTCATTTTATGGATGAGGAAACTGAGGCACACAGGATTAAGTGACTTTTCCAGAGTCATAGAGCTATTAAGTGTCTGAGGCTAGATATGGACTCAGGAAGATGAGTCTTCCTGACTCCAGGTGAAGCATTCTCTCCACTGTGCTTCCTAGCTGCCCTTAGTACCTTATAAAAAGTATATTAGGAAGAAGTGAAAAAGTGAAATAAATATTTTTAGCTTACTCTTTGGATGCTGTTGCCTGAAGTAGCCATGATGAGTCATTGGACCAACCTAGGTGTATAGTAAGATCCGTAATAGACCCTATGATAGCATAAATTGAGATATTTGAATATAAGAAATATCTGGAATTACTTTTTAAAAACCTTAGGAAACTCAAGACTTTACAAGCAGAATTTATGAATTTAAATAGAAAAAGTATCTTCATCTTTAGTGAGCGTGTCTGTTACCCAAAAATGATCATTTAAATGAATTGTTGGAAACCTTTAGATAGTAAAGTGAACATAGAATTATATGGCCTTCTTCTCTTGAGTTAGGTTGCATTGATTAGGAAGAAGGTCCCATTTTCACAGTTTACTTTACTCTTGGCATTTAGATGTATGATCTATTGAAGTTTTTTCCTGCCACTCATATAACCAAACAGATGCATTTGTGATGTTTTCTCAGTAAGACGAGACATCAGGAAAATGTTAATACTTGTTTTTGATGCTTTTGATATTCTCAAGATTTTTTTTGATGTTTTAATCAAATGTGCCTGAATTCTTGGCTGTTGCTCTTTTGAACTGTAATCTTTTCAAGGTTTAAATGCTAAGCACTTCACAGACATATTAATTAAGCAATTTGCACATTATTATTTCTATTTTCAGGTTAATTTTTTTAAAGAGTCTGACTAATAATCAGGAAATTCTGAGTTCAGTTCCTCTCTCTTACAGAAGCTAAATGTGTGGCCTAGGGCAAATCACTTAACTTAACATTGCTCCACATTACTCTTGAGTACTTTAAATTTCAGAGTATTTGCAGGTCTGCTTTAGTAAGGAGAATATCTCCTTCCCCTGGAAGTTCTCCTATCCTAATTAAATTACATGTCTAGCACAGATTAAGTTGTATTAAACTCTCTCACACACAATTCATAATACTGTAATGTTATTTTAATACTACCCCACACACACATTGAATCCTTCTTAACATAACATCTTATACTGATAATAATGATCTCATTTTGAGCCTCAAGGGACAACATAATAGCCACTGAAGTTGATGTGTTTCCCTACTCATTGGCTTTAGGGAGTTTATTTAGGTGAAAAATTCTGAGTTCAGTCGAAATTACTCTGAGTCCCAAGAAGGACAAAATTTCTTACATCTAGTCAGGGGATGGAGTCTCTGCTAATATAACATTTATATTTATCTTTAGGTATCCTCTGATTCCTTTGTGATTAAAGCAAATTTCAGGTTATTGCAAATATTAAGGTAACGGAAAAGCAGGTTGAATTATTGTCCGAAGATAAACAAGTATCAAGAGGAGAAGCTGGGCAAATAGCCGGCCTTTTCTTGGGACTTCCCTCAAATTTGGACTTCCTCTCCAAGTTTGTCCCTATAAATGCTAGTTGCCTCTACATGTCCCTTTTGTGCCACAACTCAATCTTTATTTACGTTCACTACTTGCTTGAATCTCCTCAAGTGCATAGAGATGCATAGAATCTTTCTCATCTTATCTGTTCTCAGATAACTCCTCCCTTTTATACAAATTCTTAGATCATGGCTCAGTCTATGATACAATAATATTGTATTTAATTTAAAAATATATTTTTAATATATGGAACAAACAAGCATTTTCATGACATAGTATAATAAAAAAATGATTTCACATGAAATTGTAAATCTCCTGTGCATAACTTGCTATTCCTTTCAAATATATAAGCAGCTTATGTATATATTTTTTTCTTCATTCATTAAACATCCCTTCCAACACTATAGATGGCTACCATTTGGACCCAAATAAATATGTGTGTATGTTTGTGAGTGAGATTATTTCATGCATGCTTCTTTTTATTAGTTCTTTCTCTGGATGCAGATAGCATATTTCTTCAAATGTCTTTTATGGTTAATTTGGGTTTTTACAATATTTTAAATAACTTAATTGCTCAAAATCATTTTTGTCTTTGTTTTCTTTTAAAATTTATTATTTTTATTTTTCAACATTCAATTTCACAAATTTTTGAGTTTCAAATCTCCCCCCAACCCCTTCACACCTCCACACCCAAGACAGTATGCAATCCAATATTGGTTCTACATATACCTTCACACTAACATATTTTCACACTAGTCAAGTTGTAAAGAAGAATGATAACCAGTAGAATGAAGCATGAGAAGGAAGAAACAAAACAGAAACAGAGAAGAGAGAGAGAGAGAGAGAGAGAGAAAGAGAGAGAGAGAGAGAGAGAGAGAGAATGCAAATAGTTTGCTACAATCTGCATTCAGACTCCATAATTCTTGCTCTGGATATGGATCACTTTTTTCCATTATGAAATGTTTGGAGTTATCTTAGAACTTTGAATTGCTGAGAAGAACCAAGTCTATCAAAGTTAGTTATCATAGATACAATCTGTCTGTAATTGTGTATAATGTTCTTTTGGTTCTGTTCCCCTCACTCAGCATCAGTTCATATGAGTCTTTCCAGGTTATTATGACATCCATCTGCTGCTCATTTCTTATAGCACAATATTATTTCATTACATTCAAATACCACAATTTGCTTAGCCATTTCCAAACTCATGAGCATCTCTTTTATTTCCAGTTCTTTGCCACCACCAAAAGAGCTGCTATAAATATTTTATACATATGGGTCCTTTTCCCACTTGTATGATCTCTTGGGTATATAGAGCTAGAAGTGGTATCGCTGAGTCAAAGGATATGCACATTTTTATAAACCTTGGAACATAGTTCCAAATTGCTCTCCATGTTAGCCAATTTGACAGGAGAGATGTGGTACCTAAGAGTTTTTTTTTATTTGAATTTCTCTAATCAATAGTGATGTAGAGCATTTTTTCATATGCCTATCGATATATTTAATTTCTTCCTCTGAAAACTGCCTATTCATAAACATTGACCATTTATCAATTGGGGAATAACTTGTATTCTTATAAATTTGACTCAGTTCTGTATATATTTTAAAAATGAGGCCTTTATCAAAGACACTGGTTGTAAAAATTCATTCCCAGTTTTCTGCTTCCCTCTTAATACTGGTTGCATTAGTTTTATTTGTACAAAAACTTTTCAATTTAATGTAATCAAAATTATCCATTTTTCATTTTATAATGCTATCTCTTGTTTGGTCAGGAATTCTTCCCTTCTCCATAAATCTGACAGGTAAACTATTTCTTGTTCTCCCCAATTGCTTATAATATCAGCCTTTATTCTTAAATCATGAATGCATTTTGACTTTATTTTGGTATATGCTGTAAGATATGGGTCTATGCACAGTTTCTGCCATATCATTTTCCAATTTTCCCAGCAGTTTTTGTGAAATAGTGAGTTCTTAGGCCAGAAGCTGGCCTCTTTGGGCTTATCAAACATTAAATTACTATAGTTATTGACTACTGAGTCTAGTGTACCTAACCTATTCCACTGGTCCAGCACTCTGTTTCTTAGCCAGTACCAAATAGTTTTGATGACTGCTGCTTTAAAGTACAGTTTAAGACCTGGGTATGGTTAAGCCACCTTCCCTACTATTTCTTTTCATTAATCCTCTTGATGTTCTGAACCTTTTTGTTCTTCCAGATGTATTTGGTTATTATTTTTTCTAGTTCTATAAAATAACTTTTTTGATAGCTTGATTGATATGGCACTGAGCAAGCACATTAATTTAGGTAAAATTGTTATTTTTATTATATTAGCTCAGTCTAACCATGAGCAAATGATTTATTTTATTTATTATTTATTTATTTAGATTTCATTTTATTTGAGTGAAAGCGTTTTATAATTGTGTTCACATAGTCCTGGATTTGTCTTGGCAGGTAGACTCACAAACATTTTATAGTGTCTGTATTATCTTTAAATGGGATTTCTCTTTCTGCCTCTTGTTGTTGGGCTTTGTTAATAATATGTAGAGATGCTGAGGATTTTTGTGTGTTATTTTATATCCTGTAACTTTACTAAAGTTATTTATTATTTCAAGTAACTTTTTCCTTGATTCTCTAAATAAATAATCACATCACTTTCAAAGAGTGATAACTTAATTTTTTTTTGCCTATTCAAATTCCTTCAACTTCTTTTTCTTCTCTTATTGCTAAAACTAACATTTCTAGTGCCAAATTGAATAATAATGCTAATAATGGACATCACTGTTTCACCCACAATCTTATTGGAAATGCATCTAGCTTATCCGTATTACATATAATGCTTGCTGATGATTTTACATAGATGATATTTATGATTTTAAGGAAGACTTCT
>CM053622.1:521670422-521689989 GCA_028646595.1 Phalanger gymnotis
GAGCTGGCCCCTCCTAAGTCACCAACCCACACCCACACAGGTTTCACACCTGACAGGGCCCTGGGCCTGGGGCTTAGCACTTAACAGCTGAAAGTACTTCCACTCAAAAGAAACAAAAGCCATGCTAATGAGACAATTTTGCTTAACAACACACTAGCCTAGCAAATTACTACCTGTAATCCTGGGCAAATTATCTCACCTCTCAGCTGTAGTCTCCTCATTTCCAAAATTAGGATGATGTACTAGGCAAGTTCCCTTTTATGCCTAAATCTCTGATCCTGTGAATTGAATGTATGCCTTCTCTTCATCATATTTTCTACTCTGATCAGCACTCTTATTCTTCCTTTCTTCCTATTCTTTTTCCCCCAATATTGCTAAAATAAAACAAAATAATCTTTTTGTTATTCTCACAACCTCGGGTCATTCTGCATTTCAACACTCTTGACCCAATTCTTATAGGCCTATGGTGTTCTTTTGCATTCCTTATGTTTCCTATCCTTATTTCTATTTTTCTAAATGCCTTTTAAAATCTAATTTCTTAGTTCCTTGAAATTTTCCTCCTTTTAAGAATTGTTTCTTCAGAATTTGCTTTTTGAGAATTTTCCATTTTTCCTGTTCTGGTGCCTGTAGAATTTTCCTCCATGATACCTACCTATCTTTCCTCTGAATCCATTGAAACCTACTTTACCTGTAACTAGAGTGTATGTCAAGATAACTCAGCTTTCCTCTCTATTTCAAACTAGGAAGAAATGTCCCTTGCCTACAAGATACATATCATTTCTACCCCTAAAACAACTTCCTGAATGTCCATGATGATCAGTTCCAAAATAAAATTTCTTCACCCCATTTCCTCTACTTTTAGAGAGATGAAATTTATTTGATTTGAGAAATAATGACCTGTATTTTGACAGAGCGATCTCTAGCAGATAATTCAAGTAACCTAGTATGGCTATAGCATACCTGTGGGAAGGACTTGCAATGCCTCCTGAATTCATTTTTTTTTTCCTAGGGGGCCACCTGTACACTCCAATGTCAATATCATTTCTCTTTCTGCCTCCATTCCTCTTCACACTTATTTTCTCCACTGTGCTGTTACTCTAGTTCCTGAATTTCATCAAGTTAACACATATTCACAATATACAAATAGACGAAGTATCTCCTTCTCCCCCAATGCTTCCCAATACATGTTTTAACCTTTTTCTTTCACATAAAGTATATTAATCTGCAGTCACACTGCAGCCTCATGTCTTATTTTACCAATCCAATTGATAATTATGAGGCCAAATTGTGACATCTACTTTAGCTTACTTGTTGCCTATACTTTGTGCATTTTGGGGGGTATACATATCTGAGGTACTGGGTTTTGCCTATGGATCTTAACTGGTATTTTGTCTTCTGTTAGCATCTTAGTGTCTCTCTTCTATCCTTCCTATGTTGTAGCAGTTCATCTTGCTGGATACATAGGCAGTATTCTCTTTCCTTCTTCCTTTTCAGGAAAACATTCTAGAATCCCAGCTCAGGTCAGATAATATGAATTTTAGTGAAATCAAGGAAACAAGTTTGATTTCAGACATGAGCATATTGAAATTGAGCTGCTAGTAAGATTACCCGTGAGTCAAGAAGTGAGAAGTGATGCTTAATTTCCAAGCGGAGCATCAGAATACATAAACAGGAACTTACATAGTCTATAGGAAAACACGCTGACCCTACCTCATGTATAAAGTATTTGTTAAACTTTCATGTACTTTAATATTAAAGTTGGTTTGAGGATCCACCACTTAGGAATTTTCAAACATTAGTAGCACTAATGATTTATTAGTGATTGAATTATTGATTCATGAACTAAACTTCTGAGGAAGACAGACTATGATTTAAGAAACAAATTTCATTGAGGTGTTAATAAAATATTTTATGTACTTTAGAAATAGTAGGTATTGCCAGGTATCTTTCAATAGATTTTGATGAAAAACTTCTTTTTCTATTGAGAACAGAATAGTAGAACCTGGGTTCATATTATAGTTAGAGATATTCAGCTTAATTATTAGGAAGAATGTTTTAGGACTCTCACAGAATCTTTTATTCTCGATCTCCCAATGACCAAATCTGATACTCTTCTCTAAGTCAACACACTATTTGACCTCTGTGGTACATTTGACATTGTTGACCATCCTCTCCTCATGGATACCCTCTTGAATGATTTTTATGACTATTTTCTCTCCTGATTTTTCTACTTTTATGACTGTTGCTTTTTAGTTTCCATTGATGGCTCTTCATCAGTATCACACTCCCAAACATGTATATTTCCCAAGACTGTCTTGGGTCTAATTCTCTTCACTTTATGTAATTTCTCTAGATGGCCAAATCAGTTACCATGGGTTTAATTGTTGTCTATGTGCAGATGACTAACAGATCTACATAGTCAAACTGGTTTTCCCTTGAGTTTCAGTCCTGGACCAGCTCCCTGCTGGACATTCCAGATTAGTTGTCCTGGACATTTTATACTTAAAATTTTCAAAATGGAACTTATATTCACCTCTCTCTTTCTCCTCATCCAAACTTCCAGATTCTGTCTAATTCACATCTAGTCCCTTAAGTTAGCAACCACCTGTCTAGATGTTCAAGCTGGCCATCTTCATCTCTATAGGATCTCACATCTGATCCCTTCTCTCTGTTTACACAACTTTATTCAGGCTCTCATCACCTCTCATACAGTTAATTGTCATGGCCTCCTTTGGTCTCCTTGTGTCAAGTTACTACCCACTCCAGTCTATCTAGCTTTCATGCATCTGCCAAAGTGATTTTCCTAAGTCATAGATCTGATAATTTTACTCCCTTTCTCAATAAACTTCAATGCCTCCCTGTTTTCTCTAGGATAAATTAGTTTTAAAAGTCTTGTACAACACAGATCCAACCTATGTTTCAACCACCAACTTAAACAGCCAGGTGACACAATGCATAGAGCAGGTACCCTGGTTTCAAAAAGAGCTGAGTTAGAATGCTATTTCTGAAACATATTGGTTATGTGATCACAATACGTGACAAGTTATTGAACCTCTCTGTTCCTAAATTTCCACATTTATAAAATGGGAATTAAAACAGTATGTACCTCTCAGGGTTGTTATGGGATCAAATGGTGTGAATTATGTAAAGTGCTTTATTAACTTTGTTATTGTTATAATTATTACTACCAGTACTAGTACTACTGCTACTACTACTGCTGTTGTTGCTGCTGCTACTGGTACCACTACTACTACCTTAGCCCATACTCTGTAATTCAGTCAAACTGTCCTCTAATCTTTGCATTGGCTTTTCCCTACACCTATAATGTACTCCCTGCTCCACTCTACTTCAATTAGTCCCTTGCTTCCTTACAGAAATAGCTCAAGTATCACATTCTACATGTATCCTTTCCTCATCTCCTCCCCCACAAAAATGTTACTAACCCCGTCTCTTGGTATTCTGTGTAAGTTTTTTTATCTATTCTGTATATATTTACATGTGGGAATGTTGTATCTCCTGATAGAATATAAACTCTTTGAGAATAGGGATGTGTGTAATTGTAGCCCCAGCACATAGCACAATATCTGACTTAAAGTTGAAACCTAACATATACCTGCTGATTGATCGGCTCGCTCAGGAAAATGAAATCTTGAATTACCAAGGTATACAGCAGAAGTAGGAAACTCACAGCTGGATGACAAAACTAGATTAAAACATAGCTGGGAAATGTTTAACAAAATAAATTAAAATATAATACAACACAATGAATTTTAATTTGCATTTTCTTATGTGCACCTGTAGGGATCAGTTTCTGCACCACTGGTATAATGGATATAGAGCTTGACTTGGACTTGGAAAACCTAGATTTGTGACACTACCTAGTTTTGTGTCTCTAAACGAGTCTTTTAACCACTTTGGGCCTTGGTTTCTTTTATCAAAAAATGAGGAAGTTTGACTTGATGATCTAAAAAGTCATATCTAGCTCTAAATTCCTGACCTTATAATCATTTACATACATATGTGTATGTATATGTACCTATATTATATATCCTTGAAGACTTTGAGGAAGAAAAAAAGCTGTGACTGCCTCTTCATAGAATTATTTAAATAGATCCTATTCTTCAAGCTTATTTCTATGAACTTGCAGTTAGTTTTTTATGTTAAGCCTCTCAAAATTCTTTACACATATTATCCCATTTGATCCTCACAACAACCCTTTGAAACAAATGTTATTATTACCTCCTTTTTGCAAATAAGAAACTGAGGCTTAGGCAGGTTAAGTGACTTGTCCAGAGTCACACAGCAAAATCTATGAGGCAATATTTGAGTTCAGATCTTCCTGATCCTGAGATCAGGACTCTAGCCACTATACCACCTAACTGAAAGTTCATTTTGAAGTTAGGAAGATCTGGATTCAAGTCTTAACTCCAATACATGCTGGCTATATGATCCTAAGTCATAGGCCTCCATGTTCACACAGGCTTGATTCAGACTTGGGGGCTCAATAGTTCTTTTTTCATGTGGAAAAAAGAAACAAATGAAGAAACTAAAAAGCAGGGCAGTTTAACTTTTTGGCTCATTGTTCGACCCAAGAGTAAATTTTTGGGAAAATATGAATAAAGCTGTAGTGAGGCTTGTGTGTAAGGTTTCTCCAAAATTGGATAACAGGGTCCTCAATTCCTTCAAAGGCACTAAATGTGCCATTTAGGTATTGGAGTATATGAGAGTCTATTTTTCACCCCCAGAAAACGTATGCCGTAAAGTCCTTGAAAGAACTCATAGAGCCCATAGATGAAGACAAAAAGATGAAAAACCCAAATCTTATTAGACTTCTCTTAGAAGGGAAAAAACACAATAAGAAACTGATAAACCACAACGGCAAAATCTTCCTGTCTCCTCCAACTGTCCAAGTAGCTATATGGACAGTACCTTTGATTCATTGAAATCAGGAGCTCTGGGGTGAAGTAATCTCATTTTTCAATGAAAGTAGGCACTTTTCCTGTACCTTACAGTCTTAGAGAAGTTCCTAGAGCTTGAAGATGTTAATTGACTTACCTAGGATCATATAGCCAGCATATATTGGAGTTGAAACTTGAATCCAGATGTTCCTAACTTCAAAATGAACTTTCAGTTAGGTGGTATAGTGACTAGAGTCCTGATCTCGGGATCAGGAAGATCTGAACTCAAATATTGCCTCACAGATTTTGCTATGTGACCCTGGATAAGTCACTTAACCTGCCTAAGCCTCAGTTTCTTATTTGTGAAAAGGAGGTAATAATAACATCTGTTTCAAAGGGTTGTTGCGAGGATCAAATGGCATAATATGTGTGTAAAGAATTTTGAGAGGCTTAATATGCTTTATAAATGCTGGGTACTGTAATCATCATCATCATCATCATCATCATCATTGTTTCTATCCACCATGCGATGCTGCCTGTCCATGGAGGAATCCAGGTCTTTGGCCCCTGCCTCAACAGCTTTATTCCTTCTGCTGTAGCCAGTCCTTGGTGGAAGATGCTCCTTTCCTTATTTAGAACACTCTTAACAAAATTTCCAATGTCTGGGAGGCTAATGTTTTTTAAACTCAAGAACTCTTGAACTGAGGACATTTTCGTCTCAAGATTGCATATCAGGTGCTACCGAGGGATAGAAATATCTTGTCTGAATAGCACTAGATTTTACTTAATCTCAGAAAAGGAAACGTGAATGCAAAAGGAGGCATTCAGAATTCTTATCTCAGTCAGTAGCACTGTGGTTATCCTGTAAGACGTCATATTTTTTTGTAAGTAGGAATGGGGTGGAGAGTACTTAATATATCCAACATTGAAGTCCAAAGATAGAGAATAAAAAATTCAGAAAAGTAGCAAACTCTATCTCTCTTATTATACTCAAATGTGAAAGCCCAAAATAGAAAGTAGAGAACAAGATAAAGAACTCAGGAAAAGAAAAGGAGAAAAGATGGCTGCTATTCTATAACTTCCTTTTATAGACCAGTGAAAGGGTAGAAAAAGTGTGACTTCGTGAGCCTCAGCAACTGGTCATTTTGGAGGTAGCCATAGATTCTGGAAATAGTTCCTTATGCTCTTGTAGCAAGGGGCTAGAGAATATATCGATTTCCATGAGAAGTAGATTTCTGACAAAGCTACATGCTCTATAATCTCGTTAAGTTCATTGAGGGACAAATCAAATCAATCAGGAAATTGGGAGCTCCTTTTGATCAGTCCCTCCTTATGCATTTATATGACTTTTTATGGCAACAAAATGCTTTACATATGTCATTTTAGATAAGCCTCAAAGCAACACTATAAAACATTAGAAGTAAAGGTTTGCTGGATCCAGCTTGTGCCAGTTTGTGAGAACTAATTAATAAATTTTTCAGTGTGAGCATTTACAATTTGGAAATCAGCAAATGCTACAAAGTAATTTGATTCATTGCTCTGTTGATCATATAGGCTTAAGAAAGTACTAGAGAAATGTTAATGCAAATTAAATTGAAATCTATCATCATATAGTTTTATTTTTTTTTTAGAGAGCCTGTTAATCATTAATGAGTACCCCACCACCTATAAGGCACTGTTTTTGATATGGATTTGTGATTTCATCAGTGTGGGTATTTCCTGTTATGGAAATTTCCTCTTTTGATGGGTTTCAACAACCTGCCTGTAACATAGTCATAGAAAAATAGACCACATCATGATGCATTTGAAGGTGGAAGGAACCTTAGAGGTCATGAAGTCAAACTCCCTCCTTCTATACGTGATGAACTGGAGGCTCTGTGAGAATGATTTGCCCAAGTCACACAGGAATTGAGTGATGAGGCCAGGATTTACATCCTGGATGTCTAGCTCTAGAGTCACTTATCTTTCTGTAGTCCATGAAAAGCTGAGTGACATAGAGGAAAGATAGCTGTCCATAGAGCCAGGAAGACTTTTGACTTGACACTTGGAAGCTATGTGACTCTGTGTAGGCACTGAAACTCCTATTGTTCTAGGTGACTTTCTAAGTTGAAAAGAAGCTGTTTACCTACATTGGTAGACAGAGTTCCCTTATCCCTTTTCTTTATATCAATAACATTACAGATTCAGTCCATATCTCAATCTAACTCAGCTATGATATTCCTGAGACAAGGCTTGAATCCAGGACTTCCTGTTTCCAAAGTTTGCATCTATCACCTTTACCATGTTGCTTCTAGGAAAGTAAATGTATTATTCTGTTTAATTTGCAGAGAAAGAAAATAAGGCTCAAGGTCATTAAAAAGGTTCTTGTCCTGAGTCATGAAGCTAGGGGAAAAAAAAGTAGCAGAAACGCAACTGAAATTCAGACTTTAAAGTACAATGGTGACCTTTCTACTCTACCACACTGAACATACACAATTACAGATCTTGTTTCAGGAAGACCAGTAAATTTTCAGAAATATGCGATTCTGTTGTTCTTCAGTGATACTTTTTTTTTTCTTTTTAACAGGGAAAGGCAGTAGAAGAGCGATCAAACTTCATAGTAATGTCAGAGGTGAAATAAGAAACAGAAGAGAAGGTAACAATTTGAGCCTACTCAGCTCCCCTTTTCTGCCTTGCTAGATTGGCAGCTGTTCCAGCTCTGAATCCTAAGAAACCTAAGGAAAACAAAGCCTTCCTCCAACTCCAACCCCTACCCTTACCCCCCATGCTGTGCTTACAGATCCTCATCCAAGATTTAAAACTAGGGAATCAGGCTTCAATTTAAACTATAATTAGGTTGAATCCCTTTGAAAATGTCCTCTTTCAGAGCTTACTTGGAACATGAGCTAAGTCTAAATGTGTATATGCTAGTCAAAATTAAATACAAGTCTCCAGAATCCCTGGTGTTTTCAGGTATAAAAAATGAATGCTGCCCTTTCCTTGACTGAGAAAGATGAAAAAAATTATTCCCCTGTATTTGATCCCTTCTGTGCTCAGGTAAAGGCTTATCAGTTACAAAATCTAGATTAGCGAAGTAGAAATACTAAAGAGAATTGAAAGAAAGATATTTGTTGACTAGAGTGGTTATGTTTGGATGAATATCTGAAAGGCAGATGTTTGTGCAGGCCTGAGTGAGGACTCAATGAGGGCTGGTGGTTGGATATTCCTTAGGGCTATGAAAATAGACTGCCAAATTCTGTTTTTGTAAGTGGTGAAGGTGAGTGAAACAATGTTTTGCAGCCATTCTGGAACAATAGAATCATGTGTTCTCCTTCCCAGTCCTATTTAGTATCCTTCCTTTTCCAAGAAGCTTTGAAGTTCATTCACTCCATTCCCTTTCCCCAATATCTCACAACATTTATCATTCTCTTCCAATGGCTTCACTGGGAAGAAGGCAGGGATTTTACATCAGACAATGAATCATGGGTCGTTACAATGTGTCTCCTCAGAAGATACCCGAGACCAAAATATACCTGTGAAGAAAGGACATGTTAAAAGCAAAGCAAGTGAGACAATAGCACATAAACAAGTTTACTCCATTGATACAGATTGCAAGAGAGCTGGAGAGTGACTTAGAAGTGTAGTTCTATTGAAGTACTGTATCTATGGCACTACATTGTAATATGATAACTAATATCTTCAGGTGACTGAACTGGTATTGAAATATTCTAGTCACCAAGTGAAACTTAGAAACATAGTGTCTTATAAATGAAAAAGACTTTAGAGTAACCGGTAGCTTTTTAGCTAGAGCTGACATTACCACTACTTTGTATAATTTTCTGTATTTTATTTTAATGAAATAACACACAAAAGCCAAACCATCCTTACACTTAAAGGAATTTATTAAAGGGATACAACATAAATACATAGGTATACATATAAGAATATGCATATACATATAATAAGTAAATAAAATAATTTTATATGATATTTTATGTATGATATATAAGAATATTCGTATAATAAATATGCAATGTTAGAGGGCAGAGGCTGATAATTGGAGAAATCATAAAATCAATCAACAAATAAAAAAAATTAAGTACTTAATATGTACTAGGCACTGTGTTATGCTTTATTATACAAAGATAAAAATGAAGAAATTCCTGCTTTCAAGGAGTTTAAACACTATTAGAGGAGACAGTATGTTTAAATTTAAGCACATGAAGAATAAATGCAAAATACATGCAATACAGATAAATATAAGGGTAGGGAGGGGATAGTACTAACTTGATGGGGGTGAGGGAGATCAAAGAAGGTATCATGTATAAAGTATAGTTCAAGCTGTGTCTTGAAGGAAGTTAGAGATTTATGTGAACAATATGAGAGGGGAATTTATTTCAGTAATTGGGTATGGTCTGTGCAAAGGCAGGGAGAAATGCCTTGTGTAGGAGATGTATATGGAGTAACTATGGCAAGCATGGTGAGTGGTTCTGTACAGTATGTAGTCCTTATGCATGAGTAGCTTATAACCTTTAGGGGGAAAAGACAGAAACAAATTAAATTAATAGAAGTAACAGAATATCATTAAGTACCAGGATTAGTTGTATAGGAAATTTGAGCTCTGATAGTTTAGAGAAGAGAATGATCAAGATACCCAGAATTTTCCTGATGTTTTCATAGAGAAGAAAGGATTTGAAAGAATTACAATATTTGCAGACTTGGGAGAATAAACATAGCACATTTGGGCAGGTGGGGAGGTCTAAGGACAGAGATGTGAAGGTATGTTCAGGAACAAGGTATATTAAGGTTTGGTATCCATAGAGGACTCCTGTTAATAGTGGGAGGTAAGGCTGCACAGTTTGAGCGACTTTAGAATGTAGACAATATAAAGACTTTATTTGGAGCTTAGTTATTAACTCAATCAAGTGGATTTACTAGTGGAAATAAATGATTTAATTCTTTAGGGTGAAATGGAAGAGACTTGTGAGTACACAAAAGGCATCATTAAGCCAGAGTCAACCTTTATAGGATTACTGTATTTTTTGGCATTTGAAAAATCTATTATTGTCATTATAATTGCTAAGATGGCTCTTTTTCTTTTGATTGAGCTAACTTCTGTTAAGTTATATTGAATCTGTGACTTGATCTCAATATTCCTGTAACCCTATACATGAAATAAGCCAACTTTAAAACGTTAAAAAGCACACACAAGACCTACTGTTTGAGTCAGATGTTGCCCATACGTAATAAGGCCTCACTTTTCCTATTCAAAGAAAGGGGAGTGTTTAACTTAATACCATCTGGTAACATTTTCTTACACAAAACCCAGTTCTCTATTGAGAAGACAGTTGGAGGGGTATCATGATACAGTCTTGTGAACGACCTCTCTAAACTTATGTATTGGTTTTTGTTCCTTTCACCACAACAGAAGGGTTTTCTAGTGAGAAAATGTGAATTTAATTAAAAAAAACTGCTTTTCACTACTTTCTGTATGTCCTGCAGTTCCCCCTTTTCTAAACTCAAGGGAGGCTGACTTCGTGGGAATAGAATGAAAGAACATGTTGCCAGAGTTCAGTTTGAGCCACAGACTGAACTTACTACACTCTACATACATTTATCAAAATATATGAATATATTACATCCATTACCATTCCATATCTATTTTGTGATCATAGATTTCTGCTGTTCACTTCCTCCCCTGTTTGACATTCTTATCCACTCCCTCCTCTGAATCTTCTGAGTTAATATCCTAACCCCATTTCGGGTACAATGACTATATTTTCCATTCCGTGTTTTTTATGCAACAAACCATCAGGGAGGTACCAACAATGAAGTTGTCAACTTTAAATAGGAATTTCAGCTGTTAAAATTGGTTTGAGTGGGCTCAGTGACCACAGGTATTTTTCCAGTCAATGGAACACAGGGTCCAATGTGTATTAATTGCATAGTTACTGCCATCATAATGCGTATTATCCTCGAGTAGAAACCTCTTGGAAACTCCAAAGCAATACCTCTTACGAGAGTAGTAATTATATGGTAATATGCAAGGTTGCTGTTGTCCTGGCACCTGCTAACTCCTTGATTATTAACTTACCAACTGCAGCTTGGTTATTCAGGCTCTTTAGTCTGTCTCAGAAGCAAAGTCCTATCATTCAAATATGTCAGATTGATCACATATTTTATTTTCCATTTGTAATCACATATATTGTATCATAGAATTATCTTAGCAGGAACTCTAATATGAACTAGAACTAATTAATTATTTGAAGTATCTTATACCAGTAGCCTGTGGCTTTGAAATGGAAGTCTGGTAAAGTCAAGGTTAATAACTTTTATATCAAAGATATTACTGTTGTTTTATATTTCTTCATCAAGCACTGTGTTGGTAAGCAAAATGGGCTCCTTAGCACTTAGTTCAATGAGTGCCCTTGAAGAGTTTGGCTTTTGTTTGCTTTGAGTAATTCAGTATTTCCTTGAATCTTACTAAGTGCTAAGCCCCGGGCCCAAACCCCTATTAGGTGTAAAACCTATATGGATGTGGATTGGCAACTAAGGTGGGGCCCAAGGTGGGGCTAACTCCAGGAAGGGCCTAGTTTACATGTCTGGGACAGGAGAGGCTTTTAGACCAAGTGGATTTAAGTAGCTCTTGGTGGTGATTCTAGGTCACCTGGGTGAGTCACATGTGTGACTCACCCCTGACCCTGAAAAAGATGTAAAACCAGGGGTTGGCCTTCTCCTCTCTGGAGCTCTTTGCTGAAGCAGTGGTTGAGTGTGACTCTGGGCCAGCCCTTGTTCTGAGCTCCCAGGCTGAACCCAGATGTTGGTAACTATGAATTGTATTGGGTCTGTCTGTTTGTAATTTGTTTAAGGGCTCTCGAGATGGTGTTGATGACAAGATTCCAGGCAACTGTAGTTAAGGAGCCCTCCAGCTTGTAAACCCGGATGCTGAGACTTTGTTGAACTCTGGTAACTATGTCTCTGGTGTTGATGGCTTCTAAAGCCTTCTTCCCTACAGATGCTGAGTTTCTGTTTTATTAAGAAAGATGTGCTGGAAAATTTTCAAAAACAATATCTCTAGGGGAAAATGTATAAATTTGCATTATTAACATTTTATCCATCATTTTTTAAGTCTAGACCAGAGATTTCAAACATGTGGCCCAGAGCTGCCCTCCCAAGGGTGAAGCAGATTAAAATATAGATGGGAAAGATTTAATAAAATAAATAAAAATACTGTCAAATGCAATATTAATTTGTGCATAGAAAACTAAGTTAATATTTGGTTTATAGGGATCCTTTTGTACAGTTTAGTGGTCCTATTTCTATTTGACTTTGTTGCCACTGGTCAAGATAAAAAAAAAATAGTTAATCTCTGTTTTATAGAATTTGTAGTTTTCTGAGTTGTTTAGAATAAAAATTTGACAATCAGCTCTAGCAAGGATATATGATCTGGCTTGAGCACATCCTTTTGAAGCATTTTGTATAAGCCTGTATATGTTGATGGTATCTCCATCATTAGAATGTAAGAAAATAATTGATTGCCTCCAGTTATAAAAGTCAATTATTTTACAATAAAGACAAGATTATTTCCTCCAGGCTCCAAGCCATCAACTTCCAGATGACTGCTCAGACTATGTACCCCTTGAACTGGACCCATCAAGGCAAGGACAGCTCTATGCCCCTTGCCAGCAGGAAGCAATTTCAGAAGCTGAGACCTTCATCCCTGACCCCAAAAGAATTTGGGTCCTATTTTTTGAGAGGGGAATGATGAGGTTACAGTCTCTGGGAACCCCCTTGAATCTGTAGTACAGTCTTTGGCAACCCCTGGAACCTGGAGTACAATATCTGGGAACCCCCTTGAACTCTTCAACTAGATCTATCCTTCCCCTAAGGCCATAAGTCTTACATTATCATTAGGCCCAAATCTCAACCTAGTGTTGCCCTTTGTTGTCCATCTACTTTCCACCTTTGAAACTATCAATATCCATGTCTTCAGCTACTTTCCACCCTTAGTCCCATTCTCTTGTTTCCTAGAGTCTGACCTCATTCTAGTCCCTGGAGTCTGACCTCATCCAGGTCCCATCAAGCTCCTCCTTAGACTCCTCCCCAAGACCTTCCCTAAATCCCTTCTCTAGTCACCCCAGACCACCCCTCAATCCCTCCCACAATCTTTTTGTATATAAGTTAC
The DNA here is from genome assembly GCA_028646595.1 of Phalanger gymnotis. Taxonomy (NCBI): domain Eukaryota; kingdom Metazoa; phylum Chordata; class Mammalia; order Diprotodontia; family Phalangeridae; genus Phalanger; species Phalanger gymnotis. The sequence continues at coordinate 521,683,485 of CM053622.1, forward strand.
ATCTTTCCTCCATGAAGGTGCTCAGATTCCATCTAGCTCAGCATAGATTGAATCTGGCCTGCCTGTGAAAACAGGTGTCACAAAGGGTGGGATTTCTTAAGACAACCCATTATAGCAAACCCTTAATAAACTTTGTCATTTTCCTTGCCTGAGGAAAAAAAATGAAAAGATTACATTTCAAGTCCAGTCTGCCAGTTACCAAGAATAGGTAATTCATCCAGACACATGAATGATAATAAAAGCTTACATTACAAAAGCCTACATATACTAAATGCATAATATATAGTCAAATGCCAAGGACTAGATTTGAAATCAGAAAACCTGGTGCAATCCTGTCTCTCTTTATTACTTTTATGGAAATGAGTATCACTTAATCTTTTGGGCATAAATTTTTTCATCTATAAAGTGATTATTTCTCAGGCCTCTTCTGATACTATGATTTTAAAATAAAAATTTGTGAGAGGTCCTTGGGCAACTGATAGTAATTTTCCATAATTTTGAAGTTTACAAAAGACTTTCCTCATAACAGTACTGAGAGATAGGTAATTCAATACTATTATTCCCATTTTATAGAAAACAGAACTGAGGCCCAGGGTGAATACAATACCAGAAGGAACAGTAGGATTGGCAGAAAGGACATTGGAGTAAGTATCAGGATCCCTCAGTTTGGGTCCTGGACTTGATGTATGACATTAGAAGTCGTTTATAATTTTTGTGTCTCAGTTTCCTCATCTGCAAAATAAAAGTGTTAAATGAGGCAATCTCTAAGGTCTCTGGGTCCTTTCTAGCTCTAAGATCTTATAATTCCTTTGTTTCATTCGTAGTTACACAGATAGAGAATATAAGAACTAGAACCTGAACCCAGTTCAAGTTAACAAGTCAATTCAACAAACATCTATTGACCTCTCGCTATGTGGCAGGTCCTATACTAACATTTACTAGCTGTTTGACCCTGGGATAGTTATTTAATCTGTATCAACTTCAGTTTCCTCAGTTATAAAATCTCTGCCCCCAACAAGAACCCTCCCAAAACAACTATGTGAGAGAGAGAGAGAGAGAGAGAGAGAGAGAGAGAGAGAGAGAGAGAGAGGAAGGGAGGGAGGGAGAATATATATGTAAAATCTGTAAATCCAGCCATCAAAAAAATCATAAAAGAAAATTGGCCAGGTTTTTCAGAGCCGGAGGAAAAATGGAAAATAGAAAAAAAAACACCAATCACCTCCTAAAAGAAACCTCAAAATATAACTGTAAAATAGTTTGAATTATTTAGTTAAGTCTAATAAGCACCAATTGGTTTTGCAGAATTAACTGTACAATAATGCAATGATACAATCCCATCTTATAAATACAGGTCCAAATTGTATAGCTTTAAATGGAGTGCAGGGTGAGGAAGAAAGAGTAGATTCTATCATAAACCTCAAATAGTAATTAAAAAACCCATCAAAACAACACAAACCCAAATGATAGTAACACAAATTGATCACATAGGTAGGCATTTTAAATGTGAAAAATTTACAAAAAGTTAAATTAATTAGTAATAAGTTTTTCAAAACTCTGCCCTCACCCGATCAAGCACCATGCCATTCTACTACTTCTGTTCCCAATGAACAATCACAATAAATGAATAAAAAGACTCTATGTCAAAAGTATAGGGCAAAAAACCAGTAAGAGAGTCTTGACCTTTTCAGTCACGTTGTCATGGAGGGAGGTGGAGTAACATGAAGCAGATCTGCCCTCCTCATTGGAAAGACACAATAGCCCCACTGTCAAGTCAGCTTCCCTTGTCTAGTAATTGGGTATGATCTCCTGAATGGTGTCAAGACCTTTTTAAATGTCAGGGCTTTCTGGCTCAGGGCTTTTTCTTCTGTGAGTTTCTCTTAGAATACTGGGACTGGAATGCAAAGATGGATTGTTGGCATTAGCACAATCTGAACTCTCCCTGGAAGTGATAGAGATAGCAAAATTGGCCAGTGGGCAAAGGGGATGGCTGTAGAAGAGCTACATGCATCTTGCAGAAATCTTTGGGCTTTCAATGACCTCAAGTCAGAAATTACTTAAAGTTATAACTGATAGATATTGCTATGCTCCCAGAGGCACCAAGCAAATGCTTGAACTTTAAGGACACCTGAAGAGTGATTTTTTTTAAGTCTGTCTTTTTATCCAAAGTATTTATTTGTTCAATATATTTGATTTTTTTTTGTTATTGTTATAACAGGCAACTGGCTACAAATAAAGGTCAACAACTCTGATTGTTCTAAATGGATATCTTAGAAATAGATGGTGTTCATGTTTTTCTGGTTAGGTCTATGTTATTACTGGTATTTTTGGTTAATTTACTTCATTTACAACCTTTCCCCCCCTAGAAACTTTTCATTTATGTATATCAGATAGCCAATGTTGGAAGGTGGTAATGAGATATAGGTTATGTAAATCAATTGATTTGAAGGCAATAAATATTTATTAAGTACAATGTATTACATTTTGGTACCATTACAAGGAAAAACAATCCCTGCCTTCAGGGACCTTATATCCACTGCAATCAGTATGTAAACAGATAAATAAGTAATAATTTTAAAGAAGATAGGGAGAACTACTGGGAAGACCAAAAAAAGAGAAAATTTTATGGTAATATTTTTAGGTAAGCCTTGAAGGAAGCTAAGAAGTTATAAGTGCTAGTGGTGAGGATAGGAAATATCCCAGTCAGGCGGGATGACATAAGCAAAGGCACAAAGAGAGGAAATAGAATGCTAATTGGATGGAAAATAAGAAGGTCACTAAGGCAAGAATTTAGTGTACATGAAAGAGAGTAATGTGTAAAAAAATTAGGAAAAGCAGGTATGAGATAGTGAAGAGCTTTAAATATCAAGCTTTAAAAAAAAAATTCTCCTATAGGTAATAGAGAATTATTACATATTTTTGGTCAAGGAAATGACAAACTACCCTTTAGATTAGGTAATTTTCGTAACTTTGTAAAAGATGGGTTGGAGAAGAGGGAAATTAGAAACTGAGAGATAGGTGGCTAATGAAATAATCCGGGCAAAATGTGATGAATTAGAGATTATCACTCCTACATCATCTGTGTACTCAGTAAACTCCCTATGGCTTCCCATCAATATCAAGATTAAATACAAAATCCTATGTTTAGTATTCAAAACTATTTATAATCTACACACACACACACACACACACACACAACTTTCTCATCTTAAACCTTACATCCCTCCACACATACATATAATCTTTATTCCAGTGACACAAGCTTTCTTGCTTTTCCTTAATCAAGACAATGTATGTATCGCCTCCTGGCATTTTTGCTGGCTGTCGCTGATGGCTGGAATGTTGATCCTCCTCATCTCTGCTTCCTGGTTTCCCTGGATTCACTCAAACCCCATCTAAAGTCCCACCTTTTATAGAAAGCTTTTACTGATCCCTCTTAATTCTCATGGCTTCCTTCTGTTAAACACCTCATATTTATACTGTATATAGCATACTTGTACATAATTGTTTGAATATTGTCCCACCATTAGTTTGTGAGCTCCTTGAAGGCAGGGGCTATCTTTTTCATCTTTTTGCATCCCTAGTGTTTAGCATTGTGCTTGGCACATAATAGGTGCTTAATAAATGCTTATTGACCAACTAGGGTCATGGCTATATGACTAGAGTGAAGGATTCAGATATAATAATAGATTTTGTTGGCAACATGTGGCAACTGATTGGATATGCAGATGAGGAAGAGGGAAATCATTTTGTTCTTCATATATATATATATATATATATACATAATATTACATTCAGGTTGGGTTTATTTTTTATATTTCAAATTTATTATTTATTTTTAACATTCCTTTAAAATATTTCTTGACATCCAAATTCTCTCTACATGAACGCTCTTTAATTGTCTTTAGTGAAATTATTTCTTTGACACACTCATTTTTAAGATTAGCTCATTTAGTTTCTAATTAATTTTTAATTCTATATTTCAATGACTATTTTTTGAATGGTATTTTTATTGCATTGTGGTCTGAAAGGGATGCTTTTAGTATTTCTTCTTTTTTTCCATGTTAGTGAGGTCTTATGCCCCAATACATGGTTAATTTTTGACAAGGTACCATATACAGCTCAGAAAAAGGTACACTCTTTTCTATTCTCATTCAAATTTCTTTAGAGACCTATCGTATTTAACTTTTCTAAACTTCATTCATTTTCTTAACTCCTTTTTATTTATTTTATGGTTAGATTTATATAGTTCTGAGAGGGGACAGTTGATATTCCCTACTAGAATAGTTTCATTATATGTTTCCTCCTATAACTCATTTTGCTCTCCTTAAATAATATGAACGCTATGCCATTTTGCTACATATATGTTTAATATTGCTGTTAATTCATGGTCTATAGTTTGAGTAAGATGTAGTTTCCTTCATAATCTTTTAATTACATCTTTTTTTGCTTTTTCTTTGTCTAAAATCATGATTGCTACTCTTGTTTTTTTTTTTTTACATCAGCTGAAATATAATAGATTCTGCTCCATCCCCTTATTTTCACTCTGTGTTCATCTCTCTGTTCCAAATGTGTTTCTTGTAAAGAACATACTGTTGGATTCTGGCTTTGATTCCATTCTGCTATCCACTTCTGTTCTGAGGGTGAGTTCATCCTATTTACATTCACAGTTATGATTATAAACTGTATTTCTCTCCATCCTGTTTCCTCTGCTTCTCTCTCTCTCTCTCTCTCTCTCTCTCTCTCTCTCTCTCTCTCTCTCTCTCTCCTGATCCTCAAAAGTCTTCTGAACCCTGCCTCACTTAATCTTCTCTCCCTTCTATCATCCCCTTCCTAGCCCCGTATTTTACCTCTTTACCTCCCTGTTGGATAAGAGGAATTTCTATCCCCAACTGAGTGTCTAAGTTATTCCTTCTTTGAGCCAGTTCTGATGGGAGTAAGGCTCAAGCATTGCCCACCCACCCATTTTCCTTTCCAAGGTAAACACTCTTCTTTCTGTGCCTCTTTTATGTGAAATAATTTACAATTTTCTTCTTCTTCCTTCTTTCTTCTCCCAGTGCATCCCTTTTTCTTACTTTATAATTTTCTTTGAGATCATCCCGTTATAGTCAACTCACACCTCTGTCCTCTGTATGTGTATTGTTATTTTAACTGCACTAATACCGATAAAGTTCTTAGGAGTTATAAGTATCATCTTCCCATATAGGATTATAAACAGTTAACCTTATGGAGTCCCTTATGATTTCTCTTTCATGTTTACCTTTTTAGGCTTCTGTTGAGTCATATTGGAAAATCAAATTTTCTTTTCAGCTCTGGTCTTTTCATCAGGAATGTTCATCTTGTTCTTTGAAGACAACCTAAAACTACCAATGTGATAGAACATGTCTCTTGAGAATTAAATTATTAGTATTATAAATAGTAGAATGCTATATTTAGAAGAATACTTTGAGATCATAACTTTACTATCATTTTCCCTCATTTTACACATAAGCAATTTAAAGACCACTTGTTATACATTTTTTTTTACTTTTACCCCCTGCTTTCATCATCTATGTTACTAACACTGTTAGTGATGTTTGAAATGTCCAATAAAATCAGGTGACTAGAAAGAAGGTAGTTCTGTGTGCAGTAGTGATAGGTATAGAAGAGGAGTGATTTGGGGGAATGTTAATGTAACATTATTATCATACCCGTATCTATTCATTCTGTGTGACTTCCTATATCAGTAAGGCAATAACCACAACATTGACAATCATCGCGAATATGCCTATGTAGTTCTATATTGCAAAGTATGAAAAACTCTAGATATAGAAGGTAGAAGAAGTAAAACATTTATTCAACCACTAGATAACCAGAACCTATAACCAAGCCACCAGTTTCCACAACCAGTAAGGTTGTAACCACTTTATCATAACAGCAAGGAACTGAAAACACAATATCACAGCATGGAGCCTTGCTATCCCCAAACCTTTCTACCTTGCTGCTGGAGCCTTCCCAAAATCTCACTCAATGACAGCCACCACAGTATGCTCAGCTATCAGAGGTCAAATCTCTTTACTTCAGCTCTAACATCCATAAGCACCATAATGGCTCTCTCAGCATTTCCTATGACACAATTTCCTTTTCCTGCCAAAAAGTTCCTACCACCACATGTGACTAGATTCCAGTGATATATAAGTATGTCACATGGTTTATTAATTGGTGGGAAAGATTTTCAAATCTAAATTGCTGTTACACTTGCTTTGTCCTTCCAACAATGAAAAGAGAAAAACAAAGCTCTTAATCACTGGTCACTGTCCCTTAGTGCAGAGACATCTACCTTCCACCCTCAGTTCACCTGCCACAACAATGAAATGAAATATGGGGCAGGAGGTGGAGGCAGAATTTTCCAAGTTTCCCCTGTGTACCTGCTGACATGGTTGCCTGTGAGCCTACAGGGCCCAAAATCCAGCTTTGAAAGGGGTGAAGTTAAGAGCTTTCAAGGCTGAGGAAATAGACAGAATGAAGA
>CM053622.1:521690489-521708806 GCA_028646595.1 Phalanger gymnotis
GCCAAGGAAAGGCCTTAGGGCTATCAATCGTTGAGCTGGGACAGTTACCAGACTTCTCAACCTACAAACACCAAAAAGCAGGTTAGTGGGAAAGCACAGGATCGAGCTCAGAGCAGTCCAGCCACCAGCCCTGGGGACTGCAGAGTTGGTGCAGCTGTGGCAGGGGCAGCAGCAGGAAGCTCCTGAGGCTGCTTTCAGAGTAGAAGTAGCTCTGAAAACAGCAGTCCTTGGACCCTAAAGCTTGGGACAAAGTACTCTCTACTCTACAAGCAGTCATGCACTGACAAAAAGCTCAAGGGTCAAGTAGTTGTCTGGGAACGTGAACAGGCAGTGAAAATGAACTCAGACTCAAAGTCAGACTCAAACTCAAACTCTAGGTTCCTTTTTTGGTGACAAAGAAGATCAAAATATGCATCCAGAAGAAGTCAACAAAGTCAAAGACCCTACAACAAAAGCCTCCAAGAAAAATATGAACTGGTCTCAGGCCATGGAAGAGCTCAAAAAGGATTTGGAAAAGCAAGTGAGAGAAGTAGAGGAAAAAATGAGAAGAGAACTGAGAAGGATGAGAGAAAACCATGAAAAACAAGTCAATGACTTGCTAAAGAAGACCCAAAAAAACACTGAAGAAAACAACACCTTAAAAAGCAGACTAACCCAAATGTCAAAAGAGCTCCATAAAAACAATTAGGAGAAGAATGCCTTGAAAGGCAAAATTAGCCAAATGGAAAAGGAGGTCCAAAGACCAATGAAGAAATGCCATCTTAAAAATTAGATTGGAGTAAGTGGAAGCTAGTAAATTTATGAAAAATCAAGATATTATAAAACAGATCCAAAGGAATGAAAAAATGGAAAACAATGTGAAATATCTCATTGGACAAACCACTGACCTGAAGAATAGATCCAGGAGAGTTAATTTAAAAATTATTGGACTACCTGAAAGCCATGATTTAAAAAAGAGCCTAGACACAATCTTTCAAGTAATTATCAAGGAAAACTGCCCTGACATTCTTGAACGAGAGGGTAAAATAGAAATTGAAAGAATCTACTGATTACCTCCCGAAAAAGATCCCCAAAAGAAAACTCCTAGGAATTTTGTCACCAAATTCCAGAGTTTCCAGGTAAAGTGGAAAATACTGCAAGAAGCCAGAAAGAAACAATTTGAATATTGAGGAAACACAATCAGGATAACACAAGATCTAGCAGTTTCTACTTTAAGGGATCAAAGGGATTGGAATAGGTTATTCCAAAGGTCAAAGGAGCTAGGATTAAAACCAAGAATCACCTACCCAGCAAATCTGAGTACCATCTCCAAGGCAAAATATGGGATTTCAATAAAATAGAGGATTTTCAAGCTTTCTCAATGAAAAGACCAGAACTGAATAGAAAATTTGACTTTTAAATACAAGAATCAAGAAAAGCATGAAAAGGTAAACAAGAAAGATAATTCATAAGGGACTTACTAAAATTGAACTGTTTTGCTTACATTCCTACATGATGTATATAATTCATGAGATCTTACTCAGTATTAGGGTAGTTGAAGGGAATATATAGATATAGATATATAGATGTAGATATACATAAAGATAAACATATGAGTAGGGAATCAATTGGGTATCTTACTCCACAGGAAAGTAAGGGAAAGTGGATGAAAAGAGTGGGCAGATAGGGGGAGTAGGTAATCAAAATCAAACACTTTTGAAAAGGGACAGGGTCAAGGGAGAAAACTGAATAAAGGGAGATGGGATAGAATGGAAAGAAACATAGTTAGCTTTTCACAACATGAACAAAGCCTCCTTTGGAATGACGATAAGAAGAAAAAGCCTGATTAATAAACTTTGAGCAACCTGTTAGAAAAAGTTCTAAGACTTTGAAATACTTTGAATTATCTACCAATTAAAAGTAAACAGATGATCAATAGTTGGTCTAGATTTTTCTTTTATTTTGAATTGAAAGCATTGATTTAATTTAACAGACATTTATTATCATTCATGTGGTAGGTGATACATTGTGGTGGAGTCATGCCTCTCACTTATACTGTCAATGTGACCATGCACAAGTCATGTATCTCTATACATACTAGCGCTGGCTTCCTTTACTGTTCCTCAAACAAGACTCTCCCTTTCCTTACTCTGGGCATTTTAACTGTATGTCCCCACTCAGGGAATTCTCTTTTTCATCTCCACCTCCTGGTTTCCCAGATTCCTTAAAGTCTCCATTAAGATTCACTTTCCACAAGAAGTTTTTATTTTCCAATTGCCCTTAATTCAGAGCTTTTTTTCCTCATGATCTTCTCAAATTTAAATACATCTTATTTTATAGATAATTGTTTATGTGTTTTCTCCCTTGCTAGACTGTAAGATGCTTAAAAGCAAAGATTATTTTTTCTCATTTTTTTTGTATCCCCATGTGTTGGTAAGCAAAATAGGCTCTTAGCACTTAGTTGGCTTTTGTTTCCTTTGAGTAAGTCAATGTATTTCATTGAGTCTTACTAGGAACTAAGCCCCAGTCCCAAAACCCTATTAGGTGTAAAACATATGTGGGTATGACTTGGTAATCAAGGTGGGGCCCCAGGTGGGGCTAAGTAAGTGAGGGCCTAGTTTACACATGAGTTTGAGTGATAGGTTTGGGACATCAGAGGCTCTTAGACCATATGGGTTTAATTCGCCTCTTTGTGACAATGTTAGGTCACGTGGGTGAGTCACATGTGTGACTCACCCCTGACCCTGAAAAAGATATAAAACCAGGGCTTGGTTTCCTCTTCTTTGGAGCTCTTACCCGTAGCAGTGGTGGCGTGTGTGACTCTGGGCCAGCCTTTGTTCTGAGCTGCCACGCTGAACCTAGATGTTGGTAACTATGAATTATATTGGGTCCGTCTGTTGATGTTTGTAATTTGTTTGTATTTTGCTCTGAAGTTCAGGGTGCTGGCCTTTTCCCCTGAACTAAGTGAATGATATTTGTATGCTGAATTAAAGTAAGCTTGTCAACCCCTTAATTGCTTTCCTTACTAAAACAGATTAAAAGAACCTGTGCTTTTGTAGCATTCTGGTAGCGTTCTTGTTGTTGGGCTTGGGTTGGTCTTACACCCTCACAACAGCTGATAGCTGGATTGTTGAAACACCCCAGTATTTAGCAGAGTGTCTGGCACATAGTATTTACTTAAGACGTGTTTATTGACTGACTGATGGACAACCATTCATTTAGTCCAAGTAACACTTTTAATATTATAATATTCAGATAATATGTCAATCTTCTTTGGTCCCCCACTGGGAGTTATCTATACCAATGGTCCAATCTAAAAGGAAAAAAAAATAACAAATTAAACAACATGCTAGAGATTGGAATGTTAGTGAATAATTGCAGTTTAAAACATTCTTAGATTTATTATGTCAGTGCTCTGCTAAATTTTCCTCATGCATAACTGGAAAGGAATGTTCTTTGAAGACTTTTCCTATTGCTGAACCATCCTCAGATCTAAGTGCAGCATCTTTCTTGCATGGCTAATGGCCTGTACCCAGCCACATGAAAAATTAAATCAGAAAGTAGATTTAAAGTACCTACTCTATAGTACCTAGTGGATCATAGCTCTAATTATTCTTCTGAGAGGATATTTCTAGTATGTGTAGTTCCCACGAAATCCATGAGATGTGTAGAGTAGAGCAACTATATCCAGAGCTTCTTACTCCTCTTTCATATAATGGATAGTGAAACGCATAACAGTAATAGAAAGAACACTGGACTTGGAATCAGGAGAAGGCTGATTCCAAATCCCAGCTCTGATATTTAATAGGTATGTGGCTTTTGTCAAGACATTTGTCCTATTTGAATTTCATTTTCCTCATCTGCAAAATAGAAGTGATGAAATTTGGACTATCTACCTCACACAGCTCCTTTAAGGAAAATGCTTTGCAAACGTTCAAGAATCATAGAAATATAAATTAGATTGGTGGAGAATCAGCCTTAGAATGGTGTTCACTGGTATGATTTACATGATTATCAAAGTAAGTGTACTATGAGGAGAATACTAGGGAATCAAATTGGGGAAGAAACAGTGTAACTTGTGCCAGAGGTCTTGGGTTGAATTCAGCACCTGCAATTTTCTAGATGAAAGACCTTAGTTAGGTCAATTAATCTTTCTAGTCCTTAGTTCATATGTAAAATGAGGAGGTTGTAATACATGGCCTCGATGTTCCCTTCTAGCTCTAAACCTATGATCCCATATTGGAGTATTGGACTTATTATCATATAACCTTAGTAACTCTTTTTTTGGCCATGTATAACTCAGTAGAAAATACATTTTCTCTTTCTGTCTGAGCTAGTCTATACTAGAAAAATCAGATAGACAGCTATCAGCAGGGAATAGTGGGCTGTGATGCAGAAACACTGGGATCCATTTTTAGTTCTGTTCCTAATAGGTTTGATGACCTTGGGCAAATCATTTCACCCCTCTATATCAGTTTCTCCCTCTTCCAAACATGGAGATTTAATAGTTACTATCTTGCTGATAGGGAAAACGTGAGGGTGATGATTAATGTTCACAAAAGGTACAAAGAAAGTGCTGCTCAAGTACAGCCCATTATTATTTCACTGAGTCACATTTTCCTTGGCAGCTCATATCTATGGACAACTCTCTATGCAAGAGTAGCCAATTCAGACTTAATTTTTTTTAAAAAAGTTTAAAGGAAAAGAACTTAGAACACACATCAAAGAAAAATTACAGCACTATGAACTCTAACACTATAGCATTCTTTCACGGTCTGGTACTTTTTAATCTTGAATCAAAGTTAAAAAAGTGAAAGGAAAGGTAAGGAGCAAGAATTGTACAGTATGTGAAGCAAGCAAGATGGTTTGGATTGATCGCTTCACAACATTAGAAACAACTGCAAAATGTCATGGATGCCTCAGACAAGGCTATCACAGATGGGAGTAGTGTCTCAACAATTACAGCTTGAAACAAATATAAATTGTAGCTCCTATTTTCTCTCTCAATTCTGGGGAGAAATCCTACTCAGCCTCCATGTTTTTCATACAGCTTTCTACTCCAGAAAGGATTGTGTTTGTCTTAATTTGCTAAAAATTATTCTGGAAAAACTTGTGTATAAGGAAGAATGATATGTATTGTAGGGATTTATTTATTGGTTCTTTTTCTCTAATATTTCAGGGTTTCTCTAGGATGCAAATAATTAAATATAATTTCATATCAAAACCTCAGAATTCCACAATTTATGTGTTCATTATACCCAAGTTGATTTGGATGACTTTTAACGAAGGTAGTAGAGGAGGAATGTGTTCTTAGGATAATTTTAATCTTTTTTTCACAGTCATGATCAATGGTATTTTTAGGTGTAGGATTGTTACCACACACCATTGACAAATAATGCCTGTGCAAACTCAATCCAAAAATCAATTTTAAATGGTTTGTCTATCATCTATGCATCGATCTATCTACCTATTTAAATCCATCTATCTACCTACTAACTTATCTATCTATGTATCTACGTATGTGTGTATGTATATATGTATTATCTATCTATCTATCTATCTATCTATCTATCTATCTATCTATCTATCTATCTATCTATAGTACTGTGTTGGGCAGGAAGGCTATAAAAGTGAAATAAAACATTAAACCTGTCAAGTAGTTTCTAATCCATTAAAGGGAGGAGAGATAAATCAAGTGCAAAAATAAATATGGCCAATGAAATGACTAGGAGTAAGAATGTAGAGAAAGAAAATACAGTGGCTAAGGACAGAACCTTAGAGTATACTGACATTTAAGGAAGAGGAGCCTCTGACATTTAAGGATGAGGAGTCTTCAGAGTTGGGTGAAAAATCATGAAAGGGTGGTTCCAGTAAACCCTGAGAGGCAGGCTCTCAAAAGAAAGGTGGTGGTCAGTGGTGTCAAGTGACATAGAGGTTAGAAGAGGATGGAATAGGGACCAGACTTGTGACTTCATCAGTATAGTGAACTCCCAGGAGATGGAACTCACTCTGGAAATGCAAGTGGACTCTCTGAAATTTATTTTCTTAGAATGTTCCTAGATTACTGAGATAGTAAGTGATTTCCTCAGGTCACACAGGCAGTGTATGTCAGAGATGGTTCTAGAGTCCAGGTATCCTTGGCAATGTCAGCTTTTTATCCACTATACACATCGATCCCATTTAAATGTTTGTGGACCATTTGGCAGTTTAAAATGGTGATCAAAGTGTATAATGCTAAAATTATTTAAGGGCTTTTTAAATAGTAATAATTCACAAGCTATTATGAGTAATATGCTACATTACTCTGGAGGTTTGAAATATATTTTTTTCTTGTTGCTTAATGGTATTCATGGAATAAAAAAAAAACACTGAGAACCACTACAGCAGGCAATAATCCCTCTAGAACACAGGTGGCTAAAACAAAATAAATCACTGTGAAATATTGTGTTCAGAAAACCATCTTAGCAGATGGTCTAAACCAGGTTGAAGATATCTAATGTGCCTCAAACCCCATCAATGGTGAGTTTGGGGTGGGGGGCATGGTACAGTCCTACCTCAAGCACTTGAAGACTTCTTTGGATGGAATGGGAGGATGAGGATGAAAACGATTTGTTCCAATGGCCATGACTATGGCCAAAGCAGGAATTGTGAAGGGCTTAAAGATTGATCAGAAATAAAATGCATTAAGGTCATGCATTGAATCCTGGACCATCCTCAATTATTTTGACTTTTGTCTCGCTACTGGACTTGGATGACTCTGTGAGAGAAAGAGACAGAGAGAGACAGAGAGAGAGAGAGAGAGAGAGAGAGAGAGAGAGAGAGAGAGAGAGAGAGAGTCTGATGACATCATGCAGCTTTGCCTCACTTAAATCCAATTTACCCTATGATGTTATTGGTAATTTTTGAAAATGAAATCCAAAACAAGAATACCACCACCACCACCAACAACAACAACATGTTCCAAACTAAAATTTCTGTTTATTAATTACTTTCCTGTATGGAGGCTATGTACATTAGATTTATGAATATTTCCAAAGATAGCTGTTGGACTCTGCATCAATTGACTATAAATGTAGTATAGATATACTGGATAAAGGATACAAGACCAGAGAGGGGAAAAACTGTGGACCACAGAGATGTATTCTTTGAAAGAAAAATTGTTGATCAATTCAATACTGACAACAGCAAATAATGAAGCTGGTGAAAGATAGCTAGAGAACTTACTTTGGAGAGACTTCATTTAGTCACTGTCATTCATATACTAATGATAACCCCTAGATCAGTATTCTCTAGCAAATCATCGAATCAATTAACAAATATTAAGTACAAACGATGTGCCAGGCACAGGGCAAAGGAAGAATTTTTTTAAAAGTCCTTGCCTTTAATGCACTTACATTCTTTTGGGGAGACAACATCTAAATGAATTGGGACATACAAGGTAAATGTAGAATAGATAGAAGTTGCCCTTTGATGGGTGAAAAACTTTAAGCAGCTTGGGGATGCAGAAATAGACTTTTGGAGGAAGTGGTGTATTAGCTGTATCTTAACAGAACCCAGGGATTCCAAAAGATAGAGAATACAAGGAAGAGAGCAGAGTCATAAAATCCCAGTGATGTTTTGTTATTCAGGAGGTGAGGAGAGTGAATAATTGATATGTGTAATTTCTGGAAATATTGAATGGGGCCAGGTTTCAAAGGGCTTTAAATGCCAAGCATAGGTGGTTGTATTTGAACATAGAGGCAATAGGGAGCCATTGGAATTAATAGAATCAGGATGACCTATGCTTTGGAGAAACACCTCTGGGGGCTGTAAAGGGGTATGGATAAGGAAAGAGTAAAGACAGGGAAAGCCAATTATAAGAGGCTACTACAGTAGTCTAGACAAGAAGTGATAAGGACCTAAACTAGAATTGTGTGAGTGGATAAAATAAAATCCCTGGCATTCCAAAGAATTTCAATTTGAATTCCAAGGGAAATATTTTTATGGAAGAGATACTTCTATAAAATAAAAAAAAATGTGAGGTTATGTTTTATTTTATCATGATAATCTTAAATTAGAAAATATACTTTGTTTTCTTCTATTTTGTCCCAATTTTTCCATCTCCTTCTATCCTAGAATTATTCCATTTCTCTAGATAAATATAGATTCCATCAATATATTTTATGACCAAAACTGTTTATGAGAAAGAAGAAAAATGTATTCTTTTTCTCTATTCTCCTATTCTTGATTCATTATTCCTTACCCCTTTCTCTTTTACCTATAGCCATCTTGATTTTTTATTAATCTTGCTTTCTACTTCCTTTTCTCTCAGTTTGTGCCTAGCTTTTTGTTGATTTCACTCATTAGAATCCTTTTATTTCTCATCAGCACCCTTTTTTCCTTTTCTCTGACCTCTATTTTCCCTATTTTAGGAGTCTCATATGTTAAAAAAAAGTTGGCCATTACCTGTCTGGATATATTTCTAAAGACACTTACCCCTATATGAATATTAATAAGTCCTCTGATCATATCCATTTCATATTCCCCTTTATGATACAAAATCTCTGAAGTTCATACCAACTAATTCTGTGTATCCTATTTACCTGCCATCTTGGGCTGCTTTGATGACCAAATAACTATCCTGAAGAAAATGGGGGAAAATGAGTTTTATTTTGAAGTCTTCTCATTCTAACCATATCTCTTTACCTACCCTAGCCCTTCTGACCTTTAAGTACAATTCTACATCTTACGATTATCAAAAGTTTTGGCATCCATTAATTTTACATTACATAAAGAAATTATGTGAATCATCTATCAAATTTGGTAAGGTCACAGCAAATTATTGTTTCTGAAGAATTGAACAGTTGATTTATGTGAAGATGGATATGCTGTTCTTTATGGTGTTAGAATATGATCCATCCTTGGAGGGCCATACAAGCCAGATAAATGAGCTTCTAACCTTAATTTGTTTCCTTAGTGTAAACTTGTAAGAAGGAATGCTTTTATTTTTTTTTTATATTGTGAACTTATTATTACATATGTGAGTTTGGCTGCTTTTGCCACTATGGTTTGACAGCCTTAAGGGGGTCAAGGGATTATTTATATACTAAAATCAAAGTCTTTTCCCTGGTCATATACTTCAGCTTCTCTACAACTGTTGTCATTACTATCAGACAGATAACCATTGCTTTTAGCCCCATGTGCTCAAGTTTTGGCTTAATATATAATTTAGGAAGAGGCAAAGGATTTTGTCAACTTCTTTGAAGTAAAACGTGACTTCTGAGATTGTGATTCTTTCTTAACTCCTTACACATACCATTTCATTTACATTGAGTGCTAGAACATACTCCTTGATCATTAGGGAAAATAGAGAACAGGTGCTTGATCTGCAGTTCTACCTCTTTATCTACAAGTGCAGCAGTATAAAAGAAAATAGACATGATTAATGAAAAACACTGTGAGGCTGATATTAATGACCAATTACATAATAAAGAGGGAAATGAGAAGAGGTATATTCTTGCACAACAGTGACTGATGATGCAAAAGTAATATGTTACCCCTTACTCCGTTTTCATTCAGGTCATTAGCTCACAAATGTTACTCAGGATTGTGATCTAAAACTATTAGGTTTTGAATTGGTCCCTGTAGTAAAACAATTTCATCATTGTCCATATTCCATAGTCCTTAAATAAACTTTAGCATTCCATCTGGAAAACACTGTTTTTATGGCTAATGATGATGTTGACTAATTTCGTCATAAGGAAATTATCTTTAATTAAACATTATATGTGAAGAACTTAATGATAAATTAAAATGAAGGAATGAGTTTAATTTATGTAATATTAAATCTCTTCTTTCCTGGGACCAGAAAAACAAATATCATATGAAGTTCTTGAAATAATCTTTAAAAAGCCCATTTTCAGGACTTTTGATATAGAATTATTTGAGAGAAAGAGCTTTTTTTTTAAAATGTATTAGATTTAGACCTTGAATATCATTTAGTACCTTCTATAGTCTTTTAGAGCATCCATATCAACACTGTCATCACAAATCAAGCTCCCAGAGGATTTCATTATCTATAAGACATCCTTCTTCCATTTCAGCTCTTTACTGCATATTCTCCATAACAGCGGTAACCATTGATAAGCTAATGTCCTGCCTTCAATATATTTTTGGCTCTATTACATTGGACTTTTCATACTCTGGTTGATTTGTGACTGGGAAGATTTAGACTAATAAAGAAGATACATTATTAAAGACTGCTTAATCCTTTTTCACATTTTCATCAAAGATACCCATGATATTTATGTAGATCACTGTTATAGTGATGAAAAAGGCAGATATGGGTGGATAGTTACTTGCATCTTTTTGGTTTCCTTTATTTTTGTAATAGTACCAATTATGATTTCCCCATTTTCAGCAAATTAAAAGTTGATTCCACAATTCTTTCAAAATTATGTCACTTTCAGTAAAGATGACTAGTTTGAGCTGATATATTTGAGCTGATTAATTTGCTCTTTCCTACTTTGATCTTAATGCCATTTCATTTCCACTTCCTAGTTTAGCATATTAGGTGCTGAAGTTATTGGTGTTCAGTAGGCTGCAACACATTACCCACAGTGATGTGTGCAGGAAGTGGTGTAAAGGATATGACTCAGTAACTAGATGTTTTGAAGTGGAATAGACAGTCCTTAAGAGAAGGTGAGGGATAATAAATTTCCAACCTGAGTATATTGGTATTCAGCAATCAGTCACTCAAATTAAAGTCAACTGCAAGTCATGCCATCATTTCCCTAATGTCATGGTCTTCTTCGAGAACAAAGGACAAACACAACCTATGAGTAGCCTGTGCCTCTCTACCTCTGCTCTGTGCTCCATTTCAATGGCTGAAGGCGGCCTCCTTAACCTCAGGTTTACTGGCTACATTTCTCTCTAAAAAATCAAGCATTAAACCTAATTCACTCTGGAGTTCATAGATTAGACAATAGGTCTCTGCCCTTCTAGAACAGAGTGAATGTAAATATGAAATAGTACTTGTTTCTCTTTTGGCCAGGAACCCTGAGGGTCTTCCCCCCACCCCAGTTTGATTTTTTTGAGTTTTGATTAAAGGGGTCATCCTTTGAGTAACTTCTTAAGGAGGCCTATTCACTGAATGGGCATTACTTCACTCACAGTGAGCACCTGAAAATACCTTAGCCTGAAAGGGCCAGGGTCTCACAATGCATCCTGGGTCTTCTCCAGTCATCCTGGTGAATATCAGGCCACTGGACCCAGATGGCTTGGAGGAGAAAGTGAGGCTGGTGACCTTGCACAGCTCTCTCTCACTCAAATAGAAGTCAACTGCAAGTTATGTCATCATTTCCCTGATGTTATGGTCCCCTTCCAGAACAAAGAACAAACCCAACAAAAGAAGTCATTAATCATTTGCTAAATGTCAAGAACTGAGCTAGAGCCTAGGTGTGCAAAGAGAAAAGTGAAATGCCTTTGAGGAGTGTGCTATCTGATGAGGAGATGCAGCATGTACATGCAAAGTAGATGCAACATCAATGTGTATGTGTGTGTGTGTGTGTGTGTGTGTGTGTAGGAGTGGCACAAATAATTGGAAATGGATGAGAAAAAGTCCCACTCAAAATATGAGCCCTGAAGGAAGCTAGGGATTCCATGAGACTGAAATGAAGAAGGGGAATATTTAAATGCCTAAAGCAGTAGTTCTAACACTTTTTACTTCCTGGACCCTTTGTACCCTTAAAAATTTATTGAATACTCTAAATAGCTTTTGTTTATTTGATATTTACCACAATAGAAATTAAATTAGGTAATTGAAAATATTTGTTAATTTAAAATTACAATAACCCACTACATGTCAAATAAAATTTTATTTAAAAATACTATAATATTCCAAATGAAAAGAAAGTGAAAGAGTAGAATTTTATTTTTACATATATTCACAAATCTCTTTGATATCTGTCTTATTAGTAGATGTGTATTTTTCTTATATCTTCATTTGCTTGCAATAAGTTTGGATATGTATCTGTTTAATTATATAAAAATAATCTGGCCTCGCATATACATGTAGTTGGAAAAGAGAGAAGTATTTTAATAGACAAATAATGTCTTAGTATCGTTATGAATAATTTTGATCTTGTAGACTCACTGAAAAGATCTCAGCCACCCCAGGCTCCACCGGCCACACTTTGAGAACCACTGACATAGCGGCAGTTCTCAACAGTAATGGGAATATGATCTATGGAAGTTTTGGGGGAATATAAAGAAAGACATAAATCACAAAGAAAGAAAAAATAATGCACAGCTTCAATTACATGACCTGGGAGGGGAGAGAGCATGGAGTATTTGAAAAAATGCTAGAATTGTAGCCCAAGGACCTAGGCTTATATCCTATTGTGTTGGTAAGCAAAATGAGCTTCTTAGCACTTAGTTCAACAAGTGCCCTTCGAGAGTTTGGCTTTTGTTTGCTTTGAGCAATTCAGCTATTTCATTGAATCTTACAAAGTGCTAAGGCCCAGGCAAAAACCCCTATTAGGTGTAAAACCTATGTGGGTGTGGATTGGCAACTAAGGTGGGGCCCAAACTGGGGCTAACTCCAGGAAGGGCATAGTTTACATGTCTGGGACAGCAGAGGCTCTTAGACCACCTGGGTTTAAGTCTACCTCTTTGTGATGATTTTAGGTCGGGTGAGTGAGTCACATGTGTGACTCACCCCTGAGGCTGACGAAGATATAAAAACCAGGGGTTGTTCTCTTCTTCCTTGGAGCTCTTTGCTACAGCAGTGGTGGTGCGTGACTCTGAGCCAGCCCTTGTTCTGAGCCCCCAAGCTGAATCTAGATGTTGGTAACTATGAATCTGTATTGGGTCTGTCTGTTGATGTTTGTAATTTGTTTGTAATTTACTCTGAAGTTCAGGGTGCTGGCTTTTTCCCCTGAGCTAAGTGAATGATATTTGTGTGCTGAATTAAAGTAAGCTTGCCAATCCCTTAACCTTGCTTTCCTTATTAAGGCAGATCAAAAGAACCTGTGTTTTTGTGGCATGCTGGCAGCTTTCTGGGTGCTGGCTGTGAGTGGATCTTACACCCCCACAGAAGCTGCTAGCCAGATTGTAGAAACACCTATATGTTCCATTTTTTTTATCCATTTGACAAAGAGTAAGTTACCTATCACTTCTGGGTATTTGTTTCTTCACCCAAGACATGAGAACATTGGATTAGATGACCAAAAGCTCCCTTCCAGATCTAAATCTGAGATCAGTGAAACTAAAGTATGTAGCTAAGCAAACGAGAAAATCCTTTGCATCCACCTAAGCCAAAATCAAATGGATTTGAAGGTCAGTAAAGGGCTTTCTGAGATTGATACAACCCACCTCAAAAACAAAACGAAATGTTAGCCCTCAGACAAATGATGACTTTTTGTTACATACCAAAAACGATTCAGGAAATGGAAGAATGTGTTAAGATACACTGAATGGCTAAGATTTATATTCTCTTTTGGAAAAAACAAAAAAAAATCTTAAAAAGAATAAATATTCTCTTTGGTTTATTCCCCAAAGAAACAAAAATATATGAATAAGTAAAGAAGAAAAATTCACCTCCTAATATGTTTCAAACTCAAGTGTTTCTGACAGAAGTAGCCAGCAGAATGGAGGTATTTATAAAAGAAAAAAAAACAGTAAGAAGCAACAACATTAGGCTTATTACCCATTGTAGTAAGCTTATAAATTAGTTTCAAAATTTCAGGACCTCAGATGGCAGTAAGGGTTCCCCTTTGTTTCTAAGGGATTTCGTATTTTTCCCAAGCACCTTGGATCTTTTCCAATTAAGTGTTTTATGGTATAATCCAATAAATTGGAAATTCTGAATTTGGCATTCTGCATACACTGGTTCATCAACTCTTGATATAAATCATGTTCTGAGCAGTAATAAATGCCATGCTTTCCACTGTACAATCAGGAAGTAATAAATAATATAGAGCCAGAAGAATTGTGATTTTGTTGATTGCCCCATATGAAATAAACATTTTCAAATCCACTT
This sequence comes from Phalanger gymnotis, assembly GCA_028646595.1. Taxonomy (NCBI): domain Eukaryota; kingdom Metazoa; phylum Chordata; class Mammalia; order Diprotodontia; family Phalangeridae; genus Phalanger; species Phalanger gymnotis. The sequence continues at coordinate 521,704,489 of CM053622.1, forward strand.
TTAATTATACCTGTGGGTAGATAAACTTGTTCTTCTCTTTATCCAGTTGCCTCACATGTGTAGGACTTATTAACAGGCAGTTTACTATCAGAGAACAAATGGGTTTCGGGAAGCATGAAAATATATTTACAACAACAAGTACAGGGAAGGAGGGAAGGTAGCTAATTAAATGACAATCAGAAGTGTCACAGACTTCAAGGACATAGAAATGTCTTCAAGGACTACAAATCAGCAAGAGCTTTTCATTATTATGTTGTCTCTTTTTTTCCTTTGGGGATAATCATAGAACTTTATAATTTTCTTTAGAGTTACTAGAGACATAAATGCATTTCTTTAAACACTTCAAGGATTTAGTTCCTTTTAAGACAACACCTAAACTCACTCTCAAATGCTTTTCAATTGTGTAACTGTTCTTAAAGAATTTTTGTAGATAGAAATTTATATATACACATATATTTGTGTGTCTGTATATATGTGTGTATCTATATATACATAAATATATATATGTATGTAATATTACAATGTTAAGTCAGTTTTTCAGTCATGTTTGACTCTTCATGACTCCATTTGGTGTTTTCTTGACAAAGATAATGGAGTTATTTGCTGTTTCCTATTCCACCTAGTTTAACAGATGATGAAACTAAGGCAAATAGGGTTAAATGACTTGCCTGGGGTCACACAGCTAGTAAGTGTCTGAGGTTAAATTGGAACATATGAAGATGAGTGTTTTTGAATATGGGTCCTGCACGCTATCAACTATATTGCACAGCTACCCCATTATACTATAATGTTATGATATTAATATTATTATGTGTTCTATAATATAGTATGCATGCATATACAAATGTATATGTGGCTGGGAAAGGAATGTTCTTTCGAGATACCCTAAGGCTGGTCTTATACTTAGCTTCCAGTAGTCCCTCATTCCTATAACATTGTAGACACAAATTTAATTTCTTTTTTTTAATTTTTTTTAATTTTTAGTTCGCAACACACAGTTCTACATAATTTTGAGTTCCAGATTTTCTTCCCTCCCTCTCCCCCTCCCTCCCCAAGACAGCATGGAATTCCATATAACTTTCATGTATAACTTCACATAGAATTAATTTACACATTAGTCAAGTTGTGGAGAAGAATTATGTCCAATGGAATGAATCAAGAGAAAGAAGAAACAGAATCAAAAAAAAAAAACCAACCCAAAAACAAATACAAAAGAGAGGAAAATAAAGGGGGGGGGATAAAAAAGTGAGCATGAAGTGTGCCTCAATCTGCATTCATACTTCAAAGTTCTTTCTCTGGATGTAGATAGCACTCTCCATCATAAGTCCTTTGGAGCTGTCTCTGCACATTGTGTCGCTGAGAAGAGCAAAGTCTGTCAGGGTTGGTCCTCACAGAATGCACAGAAATTTAATTTCTTGTAATTTTAAAAGGTGATACTTTGAAAAGTCAACTAACATAGTAGGTTCCATAGCAAAAGAGTTTTGTGTTTCAAAATTAAGGCTTTCATTACTCTATGTGACTGTCTTCTAAGAACAAAAAAAGAAGAACTCAGACTTTAGACCCCAGCTGCAAGGATGTGACTTGAGAAAAAAAATCACTCTCAACCAACACAGAGTTGCTAATGAGTCCAATCAGTTAAAGGGAATCAAGAAGAGGTCATTAAGTATGTGGACAGCCAGATGAAATATGTTTGTGGGGGCAAGGGCATTGTTGAGGTAAAAGGGCATATTGAGAGAATAAAAGAAAAAAAGATATAGGGAGAAAGAATTTGGGAAGAGGAGAATAGGTAGTGGGCATTGAATATGCCTTTCTCAGTGATAGAAGGGGAAGAAAGCTATTATAAGAGCATATGTATTAGAAAGATAGATGAAGTTTGAATTTGAACATGTGTGCATAGATGAAAAGTAGCTTTCTTAAGCTGCCTTTATATAGGACAAGAAGCCTCTGGCCTGTGAAGGACACAAGCCTACTGTGAAAAATAATCTGCCTGCAAGTTCCTATTTTATTAAAACAAAGGATCCTTGTCTAAAATGTGTAGGGACTTTCAGTCAATTTCAGAAGCCAAGAAAAGGTGTCTCTCCTACTTCAAACATCTACAAACACACACATATATGTATGTATATGTACATATATATACATATATATGAAATATATTATACACACAGATATGTGTGTGTGTGTCTGTTGCTACAACATTAAAATTCCATGGGAAAAATATTAAAACCATATTCTCTATGCCATGCAGGTATATGCAGGTGCAATCAGGGTCAAATCAAATGTTATTTTCTAATGTAAGATTAAGTTAAACAGTTTTTGTTCCTATAGTTCAAACATTCTTATTTCCTTAGACCAGAAAAATGTTGAACAAAATGGGTGATGCTGAAGTACTCCAAAGTGGTTTTATTTTGTAGTACCCACAGTGGTAACCCAAGTGTTTGAATCTTATTTGGTATCATATTTTTTTCCCAATTACATGTAAAAGCAATTTTAACAGTCTTTTTTCATATTTTGAAATTCAAATTCTTTCCCTCCCTCCCTCCCCTACTCTCTCTCCACAAAAAAACAACAAAAAACCAAGACAAATAAAGAAAGTAAAGATAAACTATCATTGATCTGCATTCAGGCTCTACCACTTTTTCCCCTGGAGATGGACAGCAACTTTCATCTTAAGTCCTACAGAATTGTCTTAAATCATTATATTTCTGAGAATAGACAAGTTATTCGTAGTAGATCATCATACAATGTTGTGCTTACTATGTACAATGTCCTCCTGGTTCTGCTAAATCAAGTTTTTCTCAAGTTTTTCTGAAATCTGCCTGCTCACCATTTCTTAAAACAATGTGATATTCCATCACAATCATACGCAACAATTTGTTCAGCTATTCCCCAGTTGTTGGGTACCTCCTCAATTTCCAATTCTTTGCCACCATTAAAAAAAATACTATAAATATTTTTGTACACATAGGTCCTTTTACTTTTTGCTTTTTATCTTTTAGGATGGACACATAGTAGTGGTATTGCTTGGTCAAAGGGATTTATAATCTTACTTGGTTTATTTTAATAAATTTTATTTAATATATTTAGTCTTCTGCATTGATCTTTACCGGAGTTTGAATTACAAACCCTCTCCCCATCTCCACCCTCCCTGCCACTCCAAGATCGCGTATATTCTGGTTGCCCTGTTCCCCAGTCTGCCCTCCCATCTGTCACCCCACTACCCTCCCTTCCCATTTTCCCTTCCCCTCCTGTAGGGAAAGATAGACCTCCATGCCCCATTGCCTGTGCATCCCACTCTCTCGTTGCCTGCAAAAACTTCTCTGCTTTTGCCCTTGAACATCCACTTTATAAAACTCTGAGTTCCAAATTCTCTCCCCTCCTGCCCTCCCACCCACACTCCCCAAGAAGTCCAGCAATTCAACATGGGCCACATGCTCATCACCATGTACAACCCTTCCACAACACTCATGCTGTGAAAGAATAACTATATTTTGCTTCTTCCCAACCTATCCCTCCATTGAATTTTCTCCCTTGACCCTGTCCCTCCTCAAAAGTGTTTGCTTTTGATCACCTCCAGCCCCATCCGCCCTCCCCTCCATCATCTTCCCCCTTTTCATCCCTTTCCTCCTTCTTTCCTGTGGGGCAAGACACCCAACTTGGTATGCATGGTATTGCCTCTTCAGGCCAAATCCGATGAGGGCAAGATCCACCCACTCCCCCTGCCCCACCCTTTCCTCTCCCCCCACAAAACTGTTCCTTCCCTCCACCTACATGTGAGATAATTTACCCCATTCCATCTCTCTCCATCTCCCTCTCCCAATACTTTCCTCTCTCATCCCCCATCTACCCTCAACCCACCCTGTGCCTGCCCTCTCTCCCTCTCCATATATATACATACACACACACACACATATATATATAAATATATATATCTACATACACACTCACATATACATATATATACATAAACACACACAGACACACACACACACACACACACACACATATATATATATATGTATGTATGTATATATAAATACATACATGCATATTCCCTTCAGCTACTCTAATACTGAGGTCTCATGGATCATACACATCATCTTTCCATGAAGGAATATAAACAAAACAGTTCAACTTTAGTAAGTCCCTTGTAATTTCTTTTTCTTATTCTTTTTCTTGATTACCTTTTCATGCTTCTCTTCATTCTTGGGTTTGAAAGTCAAATATTTTATTCAGCTCTGGTCTTTTCACTGAGAAAGCTCTAAAATCCTCTATTTTATTGAAAATCCATATTTTGCCATGGAGCATGATGCTCAGTTTT
>CM053622.1:521709306-521728951 GCA_028646595.1 Phalanger gymnotis
AGAGGGAGGGAGGCCCCACAGGCACAGGGAGAGTTGAATATGAAGGGATGATATCTAAAAAAATAAAATCAAATTAAGGGATGAGAGAGGAATATATTGAGAGAGGGAGAGATAGAATGGGGTGAATTATCTCACATAAAAGTGGCAAGAAAAAGTGATTCTGTAGGAAGGAAACAGGGGGCAGGTGAAGGGGAATGAGTGAATCTTGCTCTCATCATATTTGACCAGAGGAGGGAATACCATACACACTCATTTGGGTATCTTACTCCACAGGAAAGAAAGAGGAAGAAGATAAAAAGGGGAGATAACAGAAGGGAGAGCAGATAGGGGGATGAGGTAATCAAAAACAAACACTTTCGAAAAGGGATAGGGTCAAGGGAGAAAATTGAATAAAGGGGGATAGGGTAGGAAGTAGCAAAATATAGTTAATCTTTCACAACATGAGTATTGTGGAAGGGTTTTACATAATGTTACGCGTGTGGCCCATGTTGAATTGCTTGCCTTCTTAGGGAGGGTAGGTGGGCAGGGAAGAGGGGATAGAATTTGGAACTCAAAGCTTTAAAATGAAATATTCACAAATGAAAAAGAAAAGTTTTTGCATGCAGGTAGGAAATAAGACACACAGGCAACGGGGCATAGAAATTTATCTTGCCCTACAAGAAAGTAAGGGAAAAGAAGATGGGAGGGGAGTGGGGTGACAGAAGTGAGGGCTGACTGAGGAATGGGGAAACCAGAATATGTGCCCTCTTGAAATGGGCAGGAGGGTAGAAATGGGGAGAAAATTTGTAATTCAAACTCTTGTGAAAATCAATTATGAAAACTAAATATATTAAATAAATTAAATAAAAATTTAAAAAAAGAAAAAAAAACAATCCCTAGCACCTAACACAATGACATTGTAGGTCCTTAAAAATTCTAATTGATTAAATGATTGCTCTATAGGGGACTCAAAGTCTTTGACTATTCTGGTTCCTCTTTTTTGGATACTTTTCAATGTATCAACATCTCACTTAACTGTAGCTCTAAGAAGTAAATGCTACATTTCAAATGTGATCTGACTGGAGCAGAATGCATAGCCATCACTTCCATATTATGAAAGCTATGTTTCCCATAATAAAGCTCAACATCACATTACTGTTTTTGACAGCCGCATCACAATTTTGACCTAATTGAGTTTTCAGTCTACCAAAATCTCACCTCTTTGGCAGGCAATCTAATGTCTAACAATTCTTCCCTTTTCCTATAGTTATAAATTCAATTTTTGAACCTAAATTCAAGATTCATATATTTATTCACATTGTATTTCATCTTATTAGTTTCAGTTTAATATTCTAACCTGTCAAAATCTTCTTGGATCATAGCTAATATGTCTTCCAGAATGCTAGCGTCCTAGCTTCATTAAGCTTCCTAGCTTAACACAATGAATAAATTTCATAAATATCAAATCTATGACTTCATTTAAATCATTAATTAAAAAATGTTAAATAGGGCATGCTACTGGAGATCTTTAATCAAGTTGATATTGAGACATTAATTACTATTCTTTTAATCCAGCCATTCAGCCACCACTATAACTATTTTCTTATATTATCACTGGGTTCCTACCTCTCAATCATTTACATATTGGTATAAGGCACATTAACCAATATTTTCCCAAAATTTAGGTAAACTATATCAATTGCAAAACTTATCAAAAATGAAAAAAATATTAACTGATTATAATTTGTTTTTGATGAAACCACTTTTTTTTTTAGATATTTACTAATGACCTCTTAAATAATACATTCTTTTTTTTTCAGGGACTGAGGTCAAACTCTTATCCCAGAGCTTATAAAAACTATTCTCTCTGATTTTTTTTAATCAAGTCCTTTAAATTCGTCCTCCTACATTTCCATAGTTTATATTCCATTTTCTACAAACTTTCAAATATTACTTTTAGGGAGCAAGTATTCCTATGTTCCAGTTTTTTTTTCAGGTTCTATTTTTTTCTGGGCTAGAAGACTTGGATTTATCAAAGGAAAGTAAATGATCCCTTCATATTGTATTTATCTGAGTTATTAACTCCCTATTATCCATTTCTGTTGTGAAAAATGATGATCTTGCTTGGCTGAGAAAACAGAAGCAAAATGAGAAGTGAATAGCTCTGACATTTCACTCTTTATAGCATCGTGTCCTGATCTCTAAATTAAATTAAATTACATTGATGCCTAGAAAATTTACCTACATTCTATTTCCAAAACTGCCTATAAAATAAGTGAACTCTGAAGCTCTAAGACTGCAAAATGTAGTAAGGCAGTGTATCAGTAGGGCAATATTCATGAAATCGAGGATGACCATGAACATGCCTGTATGGTTGGGGAATCGCAAAGTACAGAAAACTCTCTAGGTAGAAGGCAGAATTAGTAGAAAATTTATTTAGACACCAGAGGATAAAATCCCAAGACCAGTAACTCCAATTCTATATAGCGGTAATTATTTTACAAGATCAATAAGCCCACTTCAATGTATCAACAAGGAAATTATAACACAGTATTGAGCAAGGAACCCAGTCATCCTGTAACCTTCCTCCCTGCCAGGGCCTCCCCAAAAGCACTCAAAAATCCTAAATGTCTGCTTGCCTACATTTTCTCCCCACTCAGTTCTCCGGTCTCCAAAGCTCCCTGGTTTTCACTCCACTCTCCACTATACACTTTCTGCAATTCTGTCATCTAGGAGTTCTTACTTCCCCTCCTTGCAATGGATTCTGAATTTTCACTTCTGCCTTCTGAATTCTCTGTTCTCAATGGCTACCTCCTGGGTGTATATTCTCTTTTTTGGGCCCAAGGGCTTCATGCCCAATCAGCCAAATGGTGTGGGCCTCAGGCTTAGTGCCTAGTAAGTAAAGGGATAGGTTTGCCTACAAACAAACCTCTAATCAAGTTTTTCTTAATTGGCCCCACCTGAGGTCTATTGACTGGATGAGAAAGGTATTTAATCACAGATTACTATAACTGAGTGCCTAAGCTTCAATCCCAACTACTCAAGTCCCTTTTTAGTCTCATCACCCATGAGAAAGAAAGCATTGGCAGATTGAGTTCAGTTACTATGAGCTAAATGCCTTCCATGAGAAGCTGCTGAAATCAATTTAGCCTCATCTCCTTCTCTCTCTCTCTCTCTCTCTCTCTCTCTCTCTCTCTCTCTCTCCCTCTCTCGCTCTCTCTCTTTTTTTTTCCACCTCTCCAAAGAGAGAGTTTTTCTTTGAATTCAAGAGCGAATGAAATATATACATATATGTTCAAATATTAAACAATTTTCTTACTGTTATTGTTAGTCTCAGTTGTTGTTATACATTTATTCCCCTTACTAAAATATAGTTTAAAAATGTAAAAGGTAGTTATATGACAAGACTTAATTATCCACTTTCTGGTTTTGTGCATGAGCATTAGAAAAGACATGCTATCTCTTGAGCTGATAATTCTATTCACCACTTACCTCCAAGGAAATATGATGAAAATGCCTACTACAAGGTAATTCTTACTTTAATCCATTTTAAAAAGTGGCATTTCTGACAACTCACTCTTTTTATTATATTAATTTACTAATATTATTATTAATTGTCACATACTCTCACATCCTATTTAGTTGTATCAGGTCATCAGAAACAAATTTGAAAGAATTAAGATCTCTGATCACCTTGAATCTAGAGGACCATGAATGAAGTATACAACCCATTTCCTACTAGAGAAAATGAAAGAGACAAGGTGCTGAATGATACATGTATTTTTGTACATGGCAAAAGTGCTTATTTTGCTTAACTATAGATGCTGTGCTAGTATTACAAAAGTTTAAGTTTTTTCTCTGCCCCCCTGCCACCCAATCTATGGGGCTGGAGAGGAAATATGGAGAAATAATAAATGAATGAATACAAAAAAATGAAGAAGAAAGGGAAGGACAAGGAAGACAAGTTCATTAGAAGTCACCAAACAAGAATTTGAATCCCTGGAAAAACCATAGATTTAAATCACAAAGCGCTATCATTCAATATAACTATTATACTTATCCTGATTATTATACTTATAATTAATATACTTACACTGATTAATCTTTCCTTTCCCTGTCTGGGGTATGGAAAAGGGTAATAGAACTGACCTCTCATAAGCATTGAAAATAATCGTGCTGGGTTAGTCATGAACAAAGAAGCCAACTTTTCAAATACAGGGCCAGAAGTGATTTGCTTCTTTACATTCATTCAACCTTTCTGGCCATGCTGCGGAAAGTTAAGCTATCATATATTGGCAGTCAGTGGGCAAAATGTTTGTTCAAGCTTGGCTTATGGATATAAACAGAGCTAATGAAGTAAATGACCAATGGTTTAATTTATTTCTCTTTTTAAATCTTACACAATGTTGCTTTTAACATTTCAATAAGAATGGTTTGTTCAATATTACTGGGGGACAATCTGAGGCAGTTTCATCACCTTTCATCAACACTGAAAACAATATATTGATATGCCTGCCAAGGTGCATTTCTTATTGGTACTTTTTCAGTACTGAAGCTTTCAAGAAAAGACTTGGAGGCAAGGGAGTTAGATGTTTGGGAATTTCAGGTTCATTGATTGCCTCTTAAATGAGTGGTATGATAAAAAGAGATTCTCCTTTCTTTTTAAAGTTACTTCAATATAAGTTTGAATTGGATTTGAGAACCAGGCAGATAATACAATTTCAGTATCCTTGTTAACATTCTTTTACTAATTCTTGTCAACTTAGTCCTGAAGGCAAGCAACATCTGTTATGCATATAGTATGGCACATTCTTGGCTTGACAAAATATGTTTAAGATATCACAGAATTATGTCATAAATCAGGATGGGGTAAATCTGCCAGAAGTACAAAAGGGTGGGAAAGAAGATTTTAAAGGAAACTAAGGTAAAACTATTTCTCCGAGCAAAATGCTAACTTTCTGACTGTATGAATTTCATTTGGCACCCTCTGTCAGAAACAAATCCCATCTTTCATGAATTGCATTCAAATTGGTCCAGTTTTAAATGTGTGCTTATAGCCATATTTGGACTTCTTGGTAAATGTTATGATTTTTTTTTTAAATAAAGTACTGGTAATACAAAAATGTTCTTTTTTCAGATAAGACAACATTAATTTTCAAGTAATCTGTCAGCTTTTGGTTTTGTTATCTGTAGCAGAATTTCTATTCTTAAAAAGAATCTGAATGTGAAAAAGAAATCACCTCAATATGAAGGAAAGTTTAACTTATGTTTAATTTTTCTAGATAAACAATATTACATTTTGACCAAAGCAAACTTTCTGTCAGTTCTATTTTTAAAAAAAGAAAAGCATGCACTGTGAAGCCAACATTTGAAATGAGTCTGACATGAATGTTTCATGATTAAATGAAGTTCTGTGAATTTTCATGAAAGCATTGAAATGGAGATTTGTTTTATTTTTGTGAACTTATGGAATAAAATAAGTGTTTTCCTAACAAAGTATAATTTTAAAAAGATGATTGTACATGAAACTGCAAATCTAGTATGTATAATTAGCTATTCCTTTTAAATTAACAACAAAGTTATTGAGTATTTTTTCCTTTTTTTGCTTCTCCCCACCCTAAACATGACCACTAATAGATGCAAATATGTATGTACTTATGTATGTATGTTTACACACACATATATGTAAAATTATTCTATATTCTGTTCTTTCTTTTCATGCTGATATTATCTTTCTTTATGTGTTCTTTGTAATTAATTTGGGTATTTATAATAACCAAAATTACTTATTCTCTGTCATTCTTAAAACAGTATTGCTTCTACTGTTTACAATATTTTTTTTGGTTCTGCTTATTTCATTCTTCATTTTTTCATGTAAGTCTTTCCATGGTTTTCTAAGATTATCGATCTCATCATTTCTCATGGCACAGTAATATTACATCACAATCATATGCCACAACTTGTTCAACCATTCCCCATTTGATGGGCATCCTTTAAATTTCCAGTTCTTTGACACCACAAAGAGAGATGCTATAAACATTTTAGAATACATAGGTTCTTTTCCCTTTTCTCTAATCATCTTTGGAAATAGACCTAGTAGTGCTATTGCTGGGTTAAAGGGTATAAGTAGTTTAATAACTCTTTGGCCATAATTCTAGACTATTGTCCAGAATGCTTGGATCAGTTCACAATTCCACCAACACCAAATTAGTTTCCCAATACTTCTTGCTTTCTCCTTCAATCATTTTAACCAATCTGATAGGTATAAAATCATATCTTAAAGTTGTTTTAATTTGAAATTCTCTAATAAAATAATTAAATTATTATTAAATGGAGATCTTACTCACGCAAAAATATAGCAACATAAAAAGGAACACTTGGCCATTCCTGAAATCATAGCTCTAAAAACCAAGGAAGCTTCATTCTTATAAGAGATGAACTTTCAAAAGGGCTGGTGAGCTGAGTTCATTAATGTGTTGTTTTTCATCTTTGTAGATCTTGATTAAAAACTTCATTTAATTTCAATGACCCAAGATAATGAATTTGATTGTGGTAGACAAGGGAAGCTAAGCCTTTGCTTATTCAGTTTAAAATATAATTTCTAACATGTCACCTCTTGAAAAATGTATTGAACTTCAGTGAAAGACATGGGAAAAGCACCTGTCTTCTACCATCTTCTTTGTTTCATTGGCATTTGCCTCATGCCAAAAGAGAGTTACCGCTATATTAGTGTCTACTATTTATGAAAATAGGTAAATTCTATAAAATATATCAGAATTGCTCCTTCTATTAAGACAAAAATGAGGTTGACAAAAGGACTGTTTTGACAATCTAATAGGTTAGTCATTAGCATGTTTTTTTTAACACTTGATTAATTTGAGTCCACTTACACGTGGCTATCTAATGGCTTTCTTGATACTCTCAGATTTAAGTCATGCTCCTGTATGTGGTACTTGCCTTAAAATTGGAGGGCTTGTTTCCTTCTTTGGAAAGGTGAAGGCAAAATAGTGTAAGAGAATGGAATGTCAGTAGAATAGGGGCACTTGGCAAGTCTCTGAGAAGGAATAAATGAAACCAACTGCTATTTAGAGTCCCAGGGGACATGATTTCTGCCACAGGCCTGAATCTCTGAGATGACTGAAAGTCACTGGGTTCCCTGGACCTTAATCATGTTGTTTACCCTAGAGGGCATATAGGATACTGCCAGGTATCATCTTCCTAAGGAGATTAACAGTGACTTAGGACCTGTTATCTGAACAGGAAGGTGAAGAAGGCAGTGACCTTTCTCTGCATTTTGATAAGACATAAAAAGTTAATGTGTGACCTGCAGTACTGACTTTCTAAGTTACCTCCATTTAACATCCATTTAATCACAGGCCTCATCACTACCATCAAGCAGATCCTTAGAGCTCACTGAGAACACTGAGTGCTCTTTTTTGATTCGATACTTGCAAATGTGATAAGTTAGTTCCCCCAACTGTGAAGGAGAGAACTGAGCTCATTATTATATAGCTTAAATTACTAGTTTGACCTCAGCTGAAATTAAAGAGGCCATTTGTATCTGATGTTTTCTCAATGAAAATCTAATATAGCTCAATCATTGCTTCCCTCCATTACTAAGTGAGGCTGATAGAAGTTATGAATTGGACTATGGGTACAGATTCTTTCTAAATGCCAGTAAAAATGGAAAATTCTAACAAAAAATAATTCTGTATGCAGCTCTGCCACTCATTTTGCCTCCTAGAAAACTTTTATCTTTGGATCCACCTAAAAGCTTCTGGGCAACAACACTCAGCTCAGTGTCAGCTCTGGGATCAGGATATAGACTGCAGACTCTCCTAATTTGATTTAAGCACATTTCCAGGGGTGGCTGCTGTTTGGAAGATAGGATAGATAGACTGGATTATTTCAATTTGATTTCAACTGGCAACTCTGGTGCCCATGCTATCAACCAGAGACCTAGAAACCCTTATAAATCTCAATAATGTCTCAGATGGACATACACTATCTAATATTGCCCACTTTAATTACTGTGCTTAAGGAATAGAGAGTAAATGAAGAAAGTGAAACTCCTAAAAATCATGAGGAATAAAACTAAAAAACACATATCATGTGGGTTACCAGATACTAGAGAAAGAAGAAGAATACATGCTCCGGGAGGATCAGTTTTGTAAGAAAGGTTCCACGGATGGGTGGGTGGGGGCTGTCACAAATGTTATATTATACTTTATACACTCCTGCTTCTGACCCCTGGGAAGTTGCCCAAGGACAGTAGACAGAAGAATCACTAACCTTTGTCCACTGGAAGGACAGTGCCAGTCAGCTATTATGCCATACAGGCAGGAGAAACTGGAATGGAACCACAGAGGAATACAATTTGATTGTAAGGGGACCATAGGAAAAAAAAAAAGAGGGGGCCACCAGTGACTGCTCTTCATTCAACTCCGTATCTTGATTTGCAGCCCATATGAGGTAAATGAGTTTAATCAGTGTTCTAAGTCCTTACTGTGTTCCCTACAGGTTACCTTAAGACATGCTAAAGGAACATTAAAGAAGGAAAAGCCTTGATCTGATGCCTAGGCACCTAGCCATTGAAAGCAGCCACAAATTTACTTTTTATCTGGGCGGTGTATGTTTTTATCTTTAATTCCCTCTCTCCTTCAAGAGAAAAGTGTTTTCCTACCATCAAAGCAAGGCATGGCTTGGAAGAGCAGACCAGAGAAAGTCCATTTGATATCCAAACTCATAGCCTTCATAGAAAGAACTAGAAGGAAAAAAGGAAGGAATGGAGGGGGCTGACAAGGAAAGGGTAATGGGTTTGAATATTTAAGGACAAGTACAACATTATATAGACTTGTATTGCCAGCTCCATACATTTTATGAAGGTAAATTATCATTTAACTTACTGGCCCTGGGAGATCATGTATTCTCACCAAGATTGTCACATCATTTTGTCCACATGTTAGTCATCTGTCCAGAGAGGAAACAGTTAAGAAGTAACAAAAAAAGTGGGTAGGAGAAAGATTTTTGAGGTTAAACTAGAGAAACTACCAAAATCATGATCAATTGTGAGGTGTAATTAAGTTGAATAGGCTAACAAAAGGGGGAGTTCCTTATTTTAACATGAACAATACCTAAATTATATTTGAAATAACTTGGCATTTTTTCCCTAATAGGAACTGTTGAGATCACAAAGGACTCATAACTCTAATATAGTTCTTCAAAAGTGTGCATAATGAATTACTTGAGAAAGGCATACAAACTTTTTTTTTTAAAACAATCACTTCTAGATGGTACATTAAATACTTCAATTCATTTGTTGAAAACTTTGCAAGTACTTCAGTTGCACTTATCATTATTATGGATACACATTCAAACACATCAAAACTACTAAATCAACAACTAGATGTAAGAAAATAACTCAATTACCCCTGCTCTTCCTATCTTCAATCCCTGTGCATTTGCCTGACACAGGTTCTGTCCCACTTCTTTCTCAGAACCTAACAAAACATAAGGCTAGGATTCTGGTGCAGACCAGTGGTATTGCTCCGATAGCAGTAATTCAACTAAGGACATCTTTCCAAAGTAAGCACATCCAGGATGGTGAAGGGACAGGGGGAAGTGTCACAGAATGATCAGTTGGAAGAACAGGCAATGTTTTGCCCGAAGATGAAAAGATTGGGGAGTGGAGGAGAGAAGTGTTTGTTTTATTGTTCCTATTGTTGCTTTTTTTATCCAAAAGTACTTGAAGGTCCACCCAGTGGATGAGGAATGAGAAATTTCCTTTTGTCTTCACTGAGGAGAGGTAGTAGCATTGGGTGGAAGCTAGCTGAGAACCATGTTTAAGCTTGCCATAAAGCAAATTTTCCTAACAAATTGAGATGTCCAAAAGTGAAATGGGCTGCCTCAAGAAGTAATAGTTTCTTCTTCACCAAAAATTATGAAGCAAATGCTGGATGATGACTTTGTACTGAATATCACAGACAATACTCTTTCTGAGGTATGGGTTGGACTAGATGACCTCTGTGATCCATTCTAATAATGCATTCTTATAATTTCTTTGCCTATATGTATGGACATGAGATTATTATCAGAAGTGCTGGTCAAGATTATTTAAGAATAAATAATTTTTCTAACCTTAGAGATACCAAAACCTTTTTTAGATATTCCCAGTACCTAAGGTGGCTAGTGAAAGAAGAAATGACAGGAAACAAAGGTTCTGTTTTCCAAGTATTTCGATTTAAGTAATTCATGTCAATTGCCTAATGAACTGAGACCAGGACTCTTCCATAGCTTAGGGCCAGAAGCTGAATACAGAGGAATATGACTTTTATACACAAAAAACAACTAATCAATTAAGACCAATTAATTAAAAGGAAACACTACAACATTGGGTAATCTCATTTCTAATTAGAAGAAATATTAGGCACTCTCCAAGTTGAGAGAGGGAAAGCAAACAATGCAATTTCCTGAATTCAGAAAAGGAAGTCTCTTACTTCCTTAGTGTCTGTAAATAATCAAAGAAACGTGGAAACAATAAATTATTGATAAGTATGGGGCCAGTTTTCAGATAAGACATTTGAGTTGCTTGAGATCTATAATTGTGAGAAAACTCCATGTATCAAGCTTAAGATCTGACTGGGTTTCTGGTCAGGAAAACCTAGGTCCTTCGTTAAGAGTCTCTAAGAAGTAGGTGGCATGGTCCAGCTTCCCAGGCTTGTAGGAATAGGTTCAAACAATGCATTAAGGTTATTTTTCCCAGTTCCCAAAATTGAACAAACTTTTTTTCACAGGACAACATTTCAACTCGATCCATAATTAAATAAAATGGGAACTGAGCCAGCTCCAGAAGTGAGCCACAACATGGAGCCAGTTTAGCTCACTCAAATCCCACTACCACTTTCTGTCCTCATCCCCTCAATTCTTTCCCTTGGAAAGTGTTTTGTTAATAGATTGTGCTTTATAGTTATTGCATAAATTCATGAATAGAGGATCAAGAAAGAAACTTCAAGAGACATAATGGCCAAAACTAAAGTAGCAGGCAATAAAGGGGCAATGTCTATTAATGGAAAGGACTGACATGCTTAAAGAGGATCAGAGCTAGAAAGGGCATTAGAGATAATATAGTTTAAATTGTTCAGTTTACAGATGACAGAACTCGTGTTTGGTTAGTGGAAGTCTGTGGTCAGAAAGTCTAATAGTAAAGCCAGAATTAATACTAAGATCTTCTGACACTTGGTCTTGGACTTATTCTACATTAATACCAGGCAATTGTGCTATAGGAAAAACATTTAGACATGATGAGATTTCTCTATAAGGACAATTATGCACTTAATTGGAGTTTAAATGTTATTTAAAAAAAAAACCTCCCAAAATGAATAAGCTCTTTCGATGACATAACATATTGATGAACAGATAAAGACTGGAAAATCACCAATTCAGAAAAAAAGTTATTGACTCCCTCCCACCAAAACAAACAAACAAACAAACAACAAACCTGAAAACATTTTTTTGGGATCTTTCAGAGTAGTTTTTTTTTTATTATTATTAAAATGAAATCACATCTTGGGGGCTGGGGAGATAAGCATTGGGTAAAAAGTTAAGGCTAAAGGCAAATAGAATATATTCAAAATAAGCCTTAAAAAACCTCAACTTGTTCATAAATTAAAACTTAGATTCATTAAGGTATAGTAGAGTAGCTTTAAATATTTGTACCTGAAAAGAGCCTAGAGCCTATTTAAAAGTCCATTGGGGCAAAGAGCAGATAGTTCTAAGTTGATTGTTATAGGAACAACTGAATGTCAATTTGTGTTTTTAGTAAGACTCAGCTAAGTTATTGATCAGGAGTAAAACAGGAGTCATTATTTTTATTCAAATAAAAGAAAACAAAAGCAAATAGAATTAGCTGACAGAAAAGCTGATGATCAGGGGAAATTATTTATCAAGATGTTTCAAACATAAGTGTGACTATATTGTGTGTTGGGATGCTGCTTCTGTATTCCTGCTTTCTGTATGTAGCAAGAAATGATGTAAAAAAAAAAAAAGAAAAGGAGAACATAGTAGGGATCTTCCTGATGACCAGAAATGTCTGAAATGTTGACTCTGGCTCTCTCTGTGACTCTGGCTCTCTCTAGCTCTCTATCTTTCTCTTTTTCTCTTTGTCTCCTTCTCTGTCTCTCTCTTATTAGCATTACTAGCATAAGCACAATGAAATTAAATAGACTTTAAACATGATAAAAGGAAAGTTTCAAAATCACATACTAGTAGGCAAGATTCTCATATTTTGAGAGCCACTTGGCATCTGGAACTCATTGAAAGTAGAGTACATTTCCATCTCCTGAGGGCATAGGCTCACTTTTTGGAAAAGGAAGTGCAACTGCCTGTACTATTAAAATAGTTGTTTTTCCTCTCTTTCTGTGAATACTTGTTAAATATGTAAAATTTAAATGTTTATATGATGTAATTCCATTGTTTAACATTGTCCATAACCCCCAACTCAATAAAAAAGGGGACAAAAATTACATAGCAACCAAAAAATACAATATACGTAATTCTGGCTATTTTGTTCATCTGTGTAAAAATATAGAAATAGAAAAGTAATTCCCAACATGAAATATAATTTAATATAGTAGATCCATATAAACATCCTGAATAAAGCATTTCTTACATATCATACCATCAGGTATAAAAATAAAGTCCTAGGTAAGATCTGTATTTCACAAGCATAGTGGTTATCCCTCAGGATGTTTTCTGAAGATGTTGCCACCTGCTTCAACAATTCCATCTCCTGAGAGTCACTATTGCTTATTTTTATTTTGACTTTAAAATTAGGTTGGTGTCTCCAGACACCTCTCACTGTCATAGAAAATGTAATGGGCTCCAAAAGTATGAGATGTCATTGCCAGAGGTTTCAATAAATATTCCAAATTGTGGTTTTGTAATTGTAAATGTCATTGAAGACCATGTAGATTTGACCCAAAAAGGCCATTTTTTTTCTATAGGTGGTCTTTAAATAATCAGTATATTTTAGTATGTTATGTTATTACTATAATTTATAATAATGGGGAAATTGGAAATTATCTAGGTTTTCTTCTTTTTTCATGCTGGATGCACCAGATGTACTTTTAAAAAAAATTGGTCATCTGTAAATCATTATTATTGATGAGAGCTGTCTGTGATTTAGTGTTCTAAATATTATGCTATATGGCTTTGTATTAAATCAGCACTAAAGCTTTTATATAGAAATTTTTTATCCAAAATTTACAGACTACGGTCAATCATTTAACAAATATTTGGTAAGTACTAAAAGTGTGACAGGAACTAAGCTACATTCTAGGGGTATCATTTAATGCAACCCCATCAAAAAAGTCCCTGTCTTCAAGACACTTACAAAATGGAGGAGAAATAATGTAAATAAACAGGGAAATACAAAATGGATATAGAATTAAAGAGATGGCTCATGCATCTAAGGGTACTGGTATACATTTGCAATGAAGTCTTATTTCACTTCCTTTTACTGTTTGGAGGTGACCTTGAATTTTCAGGAGTTAAAATATTCAGCTTAGAGACTCTATAGTAAGAACGAACCATTCTGATTCATGAATGTTAGAAGAAAGCTCTAATTTGTATGAGCCAGACCATGCTTCCCATCTCACCTAGCTGTCCATCAGAAGATCAGAACCGTCCTGGAGAGAGTATCTTGCCATCATGTTCCCTATTACTACATGCTTACCAAACCATATCCTTTTCTTCCCTTACTTTTGCCAAGAAACAAAATCAATTCAAAAAGATTAATATTGCCACTAGAAGGCATAGGATCATCTTTTGCCTAATGATTCTAGTCAACTCCTGTGACTGATTAAACAACAACTCCCTTCCCAAACTACTAAGGGATGGGGGTGGGGGGAGGGACTTGCCAATTATCACAGTTTTTAGATCTAGGAGAATTTATTTAACTTAACTGCAATTGCTCTAAATGTAAGACTGTCCTCTAACAGGAAATGATCTGCTTCATCAGAGGAAGAATTAAAATACATCCATTTTAACTTTCTTCTATAAATTAAACCCTAAGGCATAAGGAAGTTGCTTGGTAGCATGATGCAAATTGCTCTTCAGTGAAGCAAATAAAAAGTCTACTATAATTAGTTTCAAAATGCACTAAAAGCCAAATGGAAATATTTCATAAGTCATGTAGTCAACTTCACTTTCAATGTTAAACAGAATCATAGTCAAGGGAATGATTCTCAAGCCCATTGTTCCTTCATTCTCTTTTTCAGAGAATGAACAGTATTCATGAAGAACTCACAAAGATTCTTTCACTCAAGTTCACAAATGCTTTAATTTATGTTGGCTTCTATGTGAAGGTGTATTCCGTGAAAGTAGATGAACATTTATTAGGGAAATGGCTAAATGAAAAATGGTCAACATGAGGAATTCATGTGAAAAAAAGATAATTGTATCAACTGAGAGGAGAATCATAATAGTAATCATCATCATCATCATCATCATCATCGTCATCATCGTCATCATCACAGTGACAATGTTTGGCACTTTAAAACTTAGGAGAATTATTACTGGATCATATACGTAATATAATCAGGAATATGATCCATGTAGATATAGCCAATGACATAACTTCCTTCACTTAATTTTCAGTCTCTCTAATTCATTAGCACAGTCTCCCAAATTCATCAAAGCCAGGGTGATCTTGGGAATCACTAACACTCTCAAATAAATGTCTGAGACAAAAGATCAAGATTCATTTGCAGATGTGACTGAGTTCAAAAAATAGCCTGAATTTTAATCCTAAGGCCCTCGGCTGTCTTTCTTAAAGAGTCCTTAGGTGGGTGCAACAGCTCAACTATCTGGTCTTTAATTAAAAGCTGGTAGATGATCCTTGACTGAGAGAACAATTTTTATCATTTCAAATTGACAAAAAGGGGATGATATGTCCAGCAGATGGTCCTGAAGCCAATAGGCAGCAAAAAGAGAAAAGCTTCACAACAATATGTCCAAGATATCAACGCTTAAAGAGATCATTAAACCCTACCAACAAAGATTATACAGTACATGAAGGATGGAGCTAGTCCAAGGGAGTTATATTTTACTTACAATGTTAGCCTTTAAATGTTTTATTTGCTTTGTGTGTTTGTTTGTTTTGTCTTTAAGCTGGTTAATTATATGTCACAGTGAAAAAAGTGTTTGGCCCAGAATCAAGAAAATGTGGATTCAGCTGTATGAGTGGGTAAATCACTTACACATTTTTTACCTTAGTTTACTCAATTTTAAAATGGGGACAACAATAATATCTACCTCTTATGGTTGGTGTAAAGTTCAAATGAGATAATATTTATAAAGCACTTAGCACACTATTGTGCATATGCTAAGTTCTTAATAAAGATTTCTTCTCTTTTTTCTCTTTCCTTCCTTCCTTTGTTTGCTATTCTCACTATTCTCATTATGAAGCAACAATTCACTTATGGGTATTTTTTTCCTTTGACTTTTAGAAAGTCTTTCCAAATTGTTCCATCTAAACACGTTTGTTTTTTTTTTTTGTTATTGCTTTTGTTTTTCATTTGTTTGTTTGTTTTTTAACAATAGAATATCATCACATCTTTCCTGTGTGCCTTTTCTGTCAACATAGTTTACCAATTATGATTCCTACATAGTTTGTGCCTTCACTATACAGACACTTGTGCATCTGAGGGACAAATGTTTAATTTCAAAATTATTGATAGATTAGCCCATTTCTAAGGTTCTTTTCACTTGATTTTGAACCAGACCAATTCAGACTTTGCATCATTCTAATCATAGTAGGTTGTCCTTATTCGTCATATATAAGATTTCCCCACTTTGGATATGCCACTTATACTTCAGGTCATCTTATTGTTGTTCAAAAATTTTCAGTCATTTCCAGCTCTCTATGACTCCATTTGGGATTTTATCATAAAATATACTGGAGTAGTTTCCCATTTCCCTCTCCAGCTCTGTTTTCAAATGAAAACACGGAAGAAAACAGGGTTTAAGTGGTTTGCCCAGGGTCAAATAGCTGGTAAGTGTCTGAGGCCTGACTTGAACTCAGAAAGATAGGTTTTCCTAGCTACAAGAGTGGCAGGCTTTCCATTGTACCACCTACCTAGCCAGATCATCTTACAGATATTCATTTTTTTAATAAATATAATAGCCAGTATGTTTTCATCCCTGCCCTTCTTACATAATATTTCTTTTCTTCCTCTCCCCTGAACCAATGTAAAATCATTTCATTCCTACAGCAGTTTAACTAAAGACATTCAGATTGAAAATCCTGGATGCAGTTTGTTTCATAAAACAAGCAGAACAAAATAGACCTTTTATTGGCATTGTGCATAATTTAGATTTATTTTTATATGCAGAACTATTTGCAAAACTATCAATATTTTATTTTTTTTTAAAAAGCAGTTCTACTATTGACTAAAATCAATACCACTCACAGCAGAGGAGCATATGCTTCTCCACATTATTTAATGGCATATGCCCATTCCACATCATCAACATCTACATTTATCCAAACAATTTCAGGGAGTAAGATATAGCAAGGCAAGTGTGACATTTTCATCAGCATACTGGGAATAAACTTAGGCACAGCAATAAGCTGTTTGTATTCTCAGAGTTATTCCTCAAAACTTATGTAATAAATCTGAGACTCCATTAAAACTAAAGTTCATAGAATACTTGGCCTCTGCACAAAGGTGAATACAAAACTTAATCCTATTATTCTGACTTGCAAAGGGAAAAAAAACCCAAAATTCAAGAGCCCAATTGTTTCAAATCATCTTAGAACTAATTTAAGGAAAGTGACTAAGCAATATAAATAGTGTTAAATAATAAAGTCCTTATGCAATAATTCTGAGAGCAAGTTTACTACATGCAGATGTGTTCAAAGTTGGTAGAGATTCTGAAAAAATAGCCACTTTCTTTTATTTGAATTATTCACTAATGCAAATCAAGTATAGATGGTAAAACACTTTGGAATTCCCAGGATGCCTATACCTTGTTAAGTAAGAACAGTATGTTGTATATGTACATTTTGCCAGATGGGATATCAAAATGCCCCTTGTATAAATATTTATTTTTCTTTTTTAAATCTCCCCTTTTTGCCCAAAGAATCTTTGGTCTCTGTTAAATTTTTGATTGTGGTTTAAGCAAGCAATATGTTGGTTGCTTTAATGATTTAGTCAGAAATTATTCTTTCTCCCCCCTTCTTGAAACATTTCTTTAATGCTTTTGAATTTTCTGAAAAGAACAGGTAGTAAATAGACCAAGAGTTAAATATTCCAAATTCAGTTTTATAAGCAAGGCAGCCCATAATTTTTTTTCAAAGCTGCACCTCTAATATTTTGATGCTATTAAATGCTATTCTTTCATGAAGAAAAGGAGAGGGGGTAAACAGATCCCAGTAATCAATGGGGTGATAGATAAGACTACTTGGGGAGGGGGGTAAAGCATGGTTCAGTTCATATTACCAGAGAGTAAACTATGACATGTGGTAAAGCAAACCAATTTCTGGAATATCAATTTCAAAAGAGGAGGCAAGGTAATAAAGGTAGTAAGAATATGTAACAGCATATTTAAGGCAAAAAAGGTAAAAAAAAATGTTTGTTTGCAGGGCAAAAACAATCCATGGTGCAATATCTAGATGACTGATTATTTTTACATCTTCCTTACCATATATAGTAGTCACTGTCAACAATGTGGGAGAGGACTATATTATTCAGGATGCAAGGGAAAACAGGATGAATATTCATTGGAAAAAAAATACTCTATTTCCTATGACACGGTGTATTCACATCACCACTAGGGATTGAGGTAATGATATTTCTGACATTGATTAAAGATATTATAAGAGTGACAACTTTTGTTTCTACCTCAACTTCATTGAAAAATATATCCATCTTCCCTGCCCACAAAAACTAATCCATTCTGTTAAAAAGAAGTTTAAAAGGAGAATAACAGGTAATATTTAGCAAAAACAACAAATATATCAATCAATCCTGATTTTATATGCAATATGTATATTCTCAAAGGTAACTACCTCACAAAAAAGTAAAGGAAATGCTTTTTCTCACTATTTCTTTGAATATAAGTTTGGTTACTTTAATTGTATAGCAATTATTTTCACATTTTCTTTACTGCATTTTTGCAGTGATAATTTACATCATTTTCTGGTACTGTTTGCTTCTCTCTGCATCAGTTTGCATAAATATTCCAATGTTTTTCTGAATTCTTCATGATCATTGTTTCTTACGCCAGTAATTACTCCATTAAAATGAGGTGCCATAAATTGTTTCAGTCTTCCCAAATAGATATCTATTTTGTTTCTATGTTACTATGAAAATTGCTACTATGATATATAATATAATATTATAATATATATAAATAATATGTAATATTATTATATTATAATTAATTATATATATTTGTATATTATATATTTATATATAAATTATAATACATATTAATAATATATAATAATATGTAATATATATATAATATAATATAGTATTAGTAGCAATAAAATTGCTACTATGATATATAATATAATACATCTATGCTATTTGTGACCTGATTCCTAGCAGCAGGGATTTCTGGTTCAAGAGTATGAGCCTTTTAATCATTGTCATAGCATATTGTTTCCAACATGATTTGACAAATTCACAACCTCATCAACAACATTCAACCTCAACATCACAACCAACAACATCACAACCTCAACAACAACAAGCTTCTATATTTTTATGATCTCTTCAGTCTTAACTATATCCAATCTTTATCATCTTTGTCAAGTATAGGTTAAGAAACAGAATTGTAGGTTTGTTTTGATTTATATTTATTTAACTTTTAGTAATTTGAAATATTTCCTATGTTTGCTAATAGTTTGCTAGTCTGTGTTGGATAATTTTATTCCCATCCTTTGAGCATCTCTGTGTTGGGGATGGTCTCTTAGTCTTATAAATAAGTACTCGTTTGTTATACAACTGATATTTCAGACCCTTACCAAAGACATTTGATAAGTTGCAAGTATTTTTTTCCAAAATGACATTTTCTTATCTCATCCTAGTTGCACTGATTTTTCTTATTGCAAACGCTTTACATTTTAATCAGGCCAAAATTATGAAAGTCATCAATTTTGTCTTTGTCAAAACCTCCATCTCAAGTTTGTAAAAACTCTTCAAAAGCTCTGAACATTACATGATCTTGTTCCAGTACATTAGCATGTGTTTGACTGTATACACACATATAAAAACACATAGATATGAATATTTGCACGTATATATATATGCACATATTAATTTCTATACTTATATATGTTATGGCCATTAATATTTTGTTCTCAACTGTATTATAAAATTATTGTGGTATAGGAAATAAGATCCAAGCCTAAATTCTACCAAAATGCATTCCTTCCTTATCAATAGTTCTTAAATCTAAAATTCTTCCCTGATAATTTATATTTTTGGACTTGATTAAACACATGCTTAATAAGTTACATTTCTTCAGTTTTTTTGTCTACTTATACACATATATTCATACACATACACACACAGATATCTTCAGTGTGTGTTGGTAGATGGTCTTCGCAACATTTTGAGGTTATTTTGAATTGGGTTGAATTTATGTTTTTCTTTAC
>CM053622.1:521735091-521758094 GCA_028646595.1 Phalanger gymnotis
CAAGCAAATTACAAACATCAACAGACAGACATTGTCTGATTCAAATCCCAATACATAGTTACCAGAGTTCAACAAAGTCTCAGCATCCGGGTTTACAAGCTGGAGGGCTCCTTCACTACAGCTGCCTGGAGTCTCAACATCAACACCATCTCAAGAGCCCTTAAACAAATTACAAACAGACAGATCCAATACAATTCATAGTTACCAAGGAACCATCAACATCTGAGTTCGGCCAGGAGCTCAACAAGGCTGGCTCAGAGTCACGCACCACTCCTGCTGCCTCTCAGAGCTCCCAGGAAGAAGAGGCCCACCCCTGGCTTTTATATCTTTTTCAGCGTCAGGGGTGAGTCACCCATGCAACTCATCCATGCAACCCAAAATCACCACAAAGAGGCGGACTCAAACCCATGTGGTCCAAGAGCCACCCGCACCCCTGCTGTCCCAGACATGTCATTCAAACTCATGTCTAAACTAAGCCCTCCCCTGAGGCAAGGAGGCACCAAGGACACCTAAGTCTTGGGCCTGGGGCTTAGCACTTAACAAGATTCAATGAAAACACAAACAAAAGCCAAACTCTTCAACAGCACTTGTTGAACTAAGTGCTAAGGAGCCCACCCTGCCTTTCCAACACACATGTTCTTTTTCTTATGGAATATTATGTTCCAAATTGTCTGCTGCTTTATAATGGTGGCTGTCTTATTATTTGTGATGTTGATTGTGACTACTTATTATTTGAATTCTTTATTTCTGGCTGCTTGCAGTATTTTTTCTTTGACCTGGAAGCTCTGGATTTTGGCAATGATATTCCTGAAAGTTTTTTTTCAGTTGTTGACCAAAGAATTCTTCTTATTTCCTATTTTTAGTATTCAAACTAAATTCTCTTTCTCTTTTCAATTATTCTTTTACCATTGAGAAGGCAAATAAAGAGACTTCCATTAAAAATATGAAACTGTGCAAAACATGTTTCCACAGCAGCTATGTTGCAAAAGGTGGGTATGGGGCAAGATAAATATGCTTCAATTTACAATTAGAGTTCATTATTTGTCTCTCTGGAGGTGTAGAGCATTTCTTCATCATGAGTCTTTGGAATTGTCTCGTATCAATTTATTGATGAAAATACTTAAGTCTTTCACAGTTGGTTATCGTTGCAGTGTTACTGTTGCTGTGTACAATATTCTCTTAATTCTGATAATTTACTTTGTGACAGTTGATATGTCTTCCCAGCATTTTCTGAACTCATTCACCGTATTATTTCTTACAGTACAATAATATTCCAAAACTTCTTTTTAAGTTAACTTAATGAAATAAATGGGATTACAAAGAAAATGAGAGGATAGTGAAAAATTAAAAAAGAAAGATATAGTTTTCTAATCAAGTTCACAGAGGCACTGAAGTGGATCCACTGACACTTTGAGGATTGTTGACTCCAGCTGAAGAATTACTTTTCTGAGGTTTAATATTAAGCATAATTACCTTAGATTATAACAGAGATAAAATTACCTAATGACAAAAATTAATTGTATAACCATGAGGCAGATTAACTGATAAATATTTTACCACTATAACTTTGTGACATATTATTCAAGAGTGATTTTACCCAGAATTTATTTATTTTTTTTTTTGGCAAACTTTAGAAGAGTTCTAGTAAGAGAGAAGAAGTAATAGCTTTTGAGTTTAAGATTCTAGGAATGAATACAGATCCCAGGACCCCTCAAATTTGAATTTTCCTTTATTCCAGTTAGAGAAGATGTGCTGCATCGATCTTCAAGAGACAAGATTCTATTTTCAAAGGTATCTGATTTACAACCGAATGTTTCCTGAAGTCTTTGTATATTTCTTTTAATTATTTTTAATCATCTTTCAATACATGAACATCCTGCTATAGATATTAACTTTAGCTATTATTCTGACACTTTTATATTTGCTTGCCTCAAGAATCACTTAATGGAATAACTAGTTAATCATTTGACTGAATGAATCTGCTGTCATCAGCCTATGTACTACGGGACTTTACGAGATTTTTCCTCCAAAGGCACTTTAAATCTGACAGTATATTGTGTTTTGTATCATCACTGAGTGCTGACATTACATTTAGAATTTCTGAACTGTTAGAGGTTTTACACATCATCCAGTCCAAATTCCTCATTACAGATGTGAAAAGGAGGCCCAGAGAGGAAAATTGATGGGTCCATGCTCACAGAAACCATGTGCATTTCATTTTTCTAGGTATGACTGTATGACTGATCAAACGAACAGATTTAAGTGACAGATATAATGTCCATTAATTTTTCTGCTGGTTACCTCAGGGGCAATTGCCAGGAATCTATGAGTTCCCAGCGGTCAGTTTAAGTGAAAAAGATGAAAAAATAAAGTAAAAAAGTTGCGATAATTTAACCTATTTTATATCCATTTGCTGAATTAATGATGTATTTCAAACATTGTGCATTAGCAGTACATAAATTAAAGACAATAAGAAGACCAAATGCCTTAAAAAGTCTTTCTTAGGGCACAAATGACTCAACTTGAAATACTAAATTTCCAGTGAAGAGAATATTGTGAGAGACATGAACCTTCTTTATTCTTGGCTGCACACATGTTTTGTCACATGACCTTAAGCAAGATTATACTACTTCTGCTCCTGAGGTAGTTTATTTCATAAAACTTTTTCTCCTTGGTTGGGTTTCTATAAGGACAAAATATCACATTTTTGTCTGTTTGTTCCTCCCCCAGGCAAGCTGCTTTGTGCTAGTAAGAAGACCTACACAATAATCCTGAAGACCTTGTCACTATAAAAATCTCTCCCACAGGGTAATCTTCTATCAACTTTGGTTTTTCTCAATGTTGACAGCTACTAGGTATTTAAAGAAACATTTATAATTTTTCTTTCTAAGAAATTAGAATACAAATTGTTTCCATGTACTTTCTATGAGAGTTTATGTAGGGAATTTCATGAAGTATCTTGGAGGCTGTGGGGGGTGGGGGCTGGGAATGAAGCATTTGGAAATACTTTTTTTTTTTAAATAATTGATGATTTCCTTCCAAGAACTGCATGAAAATGCATGTTTGAGCATACGTTTCTGACCAGATTATCTCTTAAAATTGGTTTAGACTGACATAAGTTATCAGTTCTCTTTATTTTCTTTAACTGTCACATCATACACATAGAATGTAAAAATCCCTGTTTGACAAGGAGAAAACTATTTTAAGTATGACCGAACCTTCCAATGAGCACATTTAAAGTCCTGGGATACCATCCCCTGCAGCATATTTCAAGATTCTGTCAAACTGAAACTACACAACCTTATTTATTAGCAGGGGCTCCAACTAAATGAAATATCAGTTCAATTCAGAAAATATTTTCATATCCTGGTTTGTTCTGTTTCAGTTGCTTTGGAAAATATTTTCTTTGGGTTCACTAGGCATTTTAGAAATTACAAACTCAAACTTCATTTGATAACATATATACACATATTTATATTATTATGATAGCAATGACTCCATTTTATGCAGTGCTTTAATATTTTCACAGCACTTTACATGAATCACCTCCTTTAATCTTCACAATAACTCTGTTAGGTCAATGCTATTATTATTTTTACATGTTAAATGAGGAAACTAAGGCACAAAAAGGTTAAGGGACTAGTATCAGAAGTAGAGTTAAAACTATTTTTTTTCTCACGTATGTCCATCATTTCTTATTATTGTTATTGGGTTTTTTTTTTGTTGTGTTTTTGTTTGCTTGTTTGTTTTGAATCTGTGAATTCATTGGTTCCATGAACTCTTTATAAGGAAATTCCATCTCAAAATTCAAAAGGGCAACAATTTTAGAAGTTGGAGTATTTGGATCATAAGATCATAAAGTCAGAATATGAAGGAATGTTACAAGTCATCTTATCTAGTCCCTCTTAGAGATAAAGAAACATACTCAAGTGATGTAACTTGTCAAAGGTCATACAGTTAATAGTTTCATAATTTCATAATTACAGTTAATAAGTCCATAATTTGGATTTCAACCTAGGTTTTATGATTCCGAATCTAGTGTTTTCTTAAGGAGTCATATTTCTATCATCATGGATGTCAACTGAGTTTGACTTTGCACATGCATATACTGTATACACACAAACACACACACACAACTGTTCATGAGTATGCAATTATATTTTTGTTGGTTTATATTTGGAGTCCTATAGATTCATGTTCACTTTTTTCTGTTCACAGTTTGAAAAACTATTTTTTTCCATAGGAAAGGCCTATAAGGGAAATAAGAATTAATTCAAGACTTCTAATGCTTGCACTGAATATTATGTCAACACAAAAAAAAACCAGTCTGGGATTTGAGGGTTTCAGTTTCCTTATTTTTCAAGGCAGATAAGACATCAGGGGAACAGTTAACATAAGATGTGACAGTGGGTGCCAGACACTGACACAGACCATCACTGAGAAAAAGCTCTCTTTGGCAGAAATAGTACTCTGCCAAAGTTATTCTGCAATAAAAACACAAAGAAGGTTTGGGAGGAAATAGAAAATAAATGTATCTATGACCATGGTGCTCAGGGTGAGTAGACGGAGGTAATTATGATTAGCAAAAGAATCTGGAACAAAACTGCGACTAAAGCCTAAGAAGGAAAAAAAAAGTTAGGGATATGATATAACAAATCATGTTTCTCTATCTCCATAGTTAATTGTACTCATTTATTCTACATGGAGAACAGCCTTCTTCAGTTTCTTAAACATATTGCCCAAACAGAAAAAAGGAAGAAAAAATAAAACCAAACAAAATGTATGTAAGTATGATGCCATGAATTTTCCATCTTAATAAAGATAGATTTTCTTTGCAAAATGTAAATTCTTCTCATATAATATTGTGTGTATACATTTAAAAACATTGAGGACAAACATCACCACTACTCTTGAATCATAAGATTGAAGATACCTAAATGACAGGAGTTTAACAATTAACAAAACCTCAGAACATGAGAGTAGCTAACTGTTGGTAACACAGCTGCTTACTCACTCCATCGAGACAAGCCAAAATAATTAACAAGAGGGGGTAACAACTTAGCATTTAAGCAGTAGTGTATGTTAAAAGCTTGCTGTTGTTTTCTACATTATGTTTATTGTCTATTAAAGGGAACATCCAATTCAGGCAACTTATATTAATGAGACTTTTTTTATTTACCTAGGGCCTCTCATTCCAAAGAATCTTAAGGCACATTGTAAACTGTGCAAGCATTAATATTTTGCTTAACATATTCCTGAGTGATACTAGCTTCAAAGTGGGTTAGATAAGGGATTGCTACCATTAACAATGCAGAGCAGTGAAAAATAACTCATCACTTTGAAACCACAGGGGGAATTTAGGTGGACAGAAAGTAATTATCTGTGTTGGAGGGAGGCCAGGACACCAAGGCTAAGATCCTGTTATAAGCTGAAAATGGCAATAATTTATTTGGCTAATAGGGGTGTAATTAAATATTGGCTATTTAAGTGCCATTTCATTAATTACCAACCAAATTTGCGTATACCAACCACGGAAGGAAAACAGGTGGATTTCACATTTCACTTCATCCCTTGAGTGTGATTGTCTCTTATTTTTTATTTAAAAAAAGTTGTCGAGAAATTCATAAATACTTCTTGGAATGACAAATGCACACACACATGTTTAGCTTTTGGACATGGTACTTTATTAAACAGTAGCAGCACATTTGTGGGTATATATTCATGGTCCACGGAGAAATACAGGAGGAAAAAAATGTTGCGGTGAAATATCTGTTTTTTTTTTTTCCTACTCATTTTAGTTTGGGTACAAACCTCCTTTCTAGTCACCTTCCCCCAATAAAACTCGGACCTAGTGACTGACCTTTATGTGTCATGATCACTAACATGGAAATATCTATTCAAAACCAATTTATTTTTTCTAACCACAGTAACATCTCAACTATTGTGCCAGAAGTCAGGGAGTAATACGTGCTTTTTTTGACTAAACCATCTGTCTGGATAGTATCATATGGGAAATAGACTTGTTGAACTTGAACTTTGGGGGATTTCTTTATATTATGGTCTGAGCTTCACAATGTTCTTGGATATATGTGTGATAGCACAGTACATATTTTCAAAGCTAGTTTTGTCTTTCATATGAATTTCAAGGTTTAGATTAAATTTTCAGTTATAAAGCGTGCCCAAAACAAAAAGGAGGCAACATGCTATAATGAGAAAAGTATTAGACTGGGATAGCATTGGAATCCTGTTTCAGACACTTCCTAAATAAGGGGTGATGGGCATAGAAATCAATATATTTAAATCTCAATTTATCTATAATATGAGCATAATCGTAACTTGTTATATTTATACTACTTACTTAACAAGGTTGTTATCACAAGCAAATTTATGTATTAGAAGTACTTTGCCAAAATAAAGTGCTATATAAACCTCAGCTGTTATTAAATAATATCTACTTTGTAAGGTGGTGGTGTTTTTGTCCTGTGATTTAATTAATATTAAAAAAATATCAGAGCAAGGGGGATCACTAATTTGAATTAGCAACTCCTTTGCAAATTCTGGCCTTAGAGAGTTATCTGGGCACTAATAATTAAGTGCCTTTACTAGTTCCCACAGTTTTTATTCATAAGAAACTGGACTTGACTCCAATGGCAGAATTCTGTCAAATAGAGCACAGAGTCTCTCATGTGTTAATCCTAACATTTGATGAGAATAACTAGACAAAATAAACAAAGGAATGAGAAATATTCTAATTAATATTGATTTTTTTCTTTCCTTCATGAAATACTTCTTTTCAGCTAATGCTCACACAAACCAGGTAAATTCTTATTATTATCATCTTGCAGAAGAGGAAATTGAACAAGTGAATGGCCCTTATTCATAAAAACAGTGAGTGGCAGAACATGACATTTTTGATGCCATGGTCTGCTGGTCTTTCCTAAGCCCTTCTCAGAATTATGATCAATCATTCATTTCTTTACATTTCTAGATGATCCAGAACCATGACTTCAGTTATATTCATGAATAAAGCAATATGGCAGAGATTGACATGCATTTACATACAAATAAAATAAAAGAATTTTGTATGAATATACACATATATATGCATGCAAATAAAGATGTATTCATATTACACACATATAAAATCATCCATTCATAAATATGCATTACATGGATAAATATGCACATATAATTGTCATGCTACATCACATTATGCTAGATATTAACTAGTGATTGTATCATTAAATTGTGATAGGTTATAATATCACATCATACTAGATTGCATTGTGTTATGCTCTGTTATGGTATGTCATACCATGCCAAGTCATCTATGTTATGGCGTGCTATGTCACATTCCATTAACCTGTATCATATGATGACAAGTGATGATGCTGTACCATGTCATGATATTTAGTGTCATGCCATGTCATATCATGTCATCTTGTGCCTCAGTATGAGGAATACTTCAATTCAACAGCTGTATCTAACACATACAAGTTGTGTGAACATGGACAAATCACTTAACCTCTCAATAACGCTGTAAGAATAAAATAGGCTGCAGAAAAGTTGCTGACCTTCTCTTCTAGAAGGAATTTTCTCTCCTGAAAACTCCTTACCCCAATGATATGCATTAGAGTTAGATACACATCACGACTATCCATTTTCCATCGAATCTATTCTAACTCTGAATAATATACCAGAAAAATTAAAGTATTTTATTTCTTACTCATCTTAACTACAATGTTACAATAACATTTTAAGTAATGCTTGAAGGCTTTTGTTATTTTCCCAATTAAGATTTTTTTTCTATATATTGATAAAAGCCATAGGATCTCACTTAGTTCCTTTGCTTCCTTAATATTTTGGAATAGGACTTGAAACTTAGAACTCATAAAGCTAAAGTTAATTTTAAATTTGTCCAAACATATTTTTCTTTTAGTTTTTAATGTCCTGTTTCATTTTCTTCAGTGTCAGGATGAAAGAAATGTGAATAGCTGACTTCTGAGATCCTTTCTATCTCCAAATCTATGATTCTATGATCAATGGGGGCACAATATCACCTAAAAGGTTTCCCCCTCATTTATTTTGACACAAGAGAATCATATGGATGCCCACTGAGATTATTTCTCTACCTTAATATTTATTGCAATGAGATCCCAGCAAAACTCCCCATGGCACATTGTGCACTAATTAAAGACTATAATACTTAGGCTTCCAAAATGATGCCAGAGTACTTTTCATGGTGACATCCTTTAAGCCACACTCCAGCAGAATCCTTGAGATATTTGCCAGTAGTCACCTATTAACGCAAGTTTGGAGAATACTCCTTGGCAAGACTCACTAGGCCTTCGTAAAAGTCTCATCCCTTTTTGTAAGCTTTGGTTTGGTCTGAGGATTCTTGTTCAAGACTCAGTGGAAAATGAATCTCTGTCATTTTATTTCCTGATTCATCATCTGACATTAAGTAGCCTTGGAGTTATATTCACCATGATATTATGTAACCCAACGAAGCTCAACATAGCCTGTCATATCCTAATATAATAGTATGTGATGTATTGGGAATCATTTTAAAAATTCACTTCTTTTCGGGTTGCTACCTGCTATTGATTCAGGTGGGCTCCAATTCTGTATTAATTTTGGCAGGAATGAAACAATGTTGGTAGAGCAAAAACTTCTCCCAAATCTTTGTCAATTGCCTGAATTATTTCTGAGTGCCTGGAAGCAAGCTTTATTATTTCCTTGAATGGATATAAACATTCATTTCTTTTGCCGGAATGATTAGGTATACTTTTAGGGAACTGTCCTTTTTCTACTTTGCCACCGTCCTTATTTATCATTCGTATCTTTCCACCAAGTTTGTAAGAATCCTGATAGGAATTCCTTAAACTGAGCTGTGAATCTACACAATGTTCCCCACCAACATTTCTTAGAGATGAGTTTCTTAATACCTGCAATCTCATTGAAATGAAGTCAGTACCTAAATAAAGAATTGCATTTTATCCCAAGATACCTAAATGATGCCAGGTTAACAAGACGATACTTTAAAGATGGAAAAGCCATTATAATTGCTCTGGCTAACTTAAGTAGGGATATTTAGGATATTTAACACTATTACCTTTTAGAGTTTGTAATGATGCCACAGAGTAATTAACTCTAAAAATAGAGGAAGGAAAATGACCATTAAAATTAAATAATGAAGTTGGACAAAAAAAATAGCATAAAACTATAGAAAGGGTGCCCTGAGCATGAAGACAAAAGAAAAAAAAGATGGTACAATTTGCAGAAAAGAACTACTTTTCTAAAACAATAGCAGATCAATAGATCCGTAACAAGAAATATCCTACATATTTGACACCTGTCAATCACATTACACTTTTCACTGTTTGTAAACACATGTATACATGCTGAAAAAGAGGAGGTAAGGAATAGATTTTTTTTTCCTTTGCCAGTGAGGATGACATTGCATGAGAGTAATAGAAAAGCTCTAAACTGCACCTCTAGATTCAAAGGGTATTTTATACTCCAGACAATAGTCATTCTTCTGTTTGCACAGAATATAAAAAGAAGCCAGAACCTTGCTCCCATTGCAACTGGGTATCTCTATAAGAATTGGACCATATGATTTCTCAGTGCTACTTACAGGGGTATGCTGGAACCAGGTGCTGATTATTAAAATTTCAACATGAGCATTTACAGTTAACAATAGCTACAAATTAGAACTTAATATATTGCTTTGATGTTTTTTTCTTATTTTTTATGTTACATATTTCCATATTACTCATTTTGTACAAGAAGATTCAAATAAAAGCAAAAAAACTGAAAGGGAAAAATAGTTGCTTTAGTTTATATTCAATCAATATCAGGTTTTTCTCTAGAGGTTAACAATATGCTTCTCCATTAGGCCTTTGGGATTGTATTAGATCAGTGTATTGCTGAGAATAGCTAAATCATTCCCATGTCTTCGTCAAAAGATATTGATGTTCCTGTATACAATGTTCGGCGGGTTCTGTTTACTTCACTATGCATCAGTACATGTAAGTATATCCAGGTTTTTTTTCTTTCTGAAATCAGCCTGCTGGTCATTTCTTATAACACAATAATATTCCATTACAATCATATGCCACAGCTTGTTTAGCCATTTCACAATTTATGGGCATCCATTTGATTACCAAATATTAGCTAACACAAAAAAGAGTTGCTACTAATATATTTGTGCAAATAAGTCATTTTCCATTTTTTGGATGTCTTTGGGATGTGGAACTAGCAGAGATATTGCTACATCAAAGGGTATACAGAGCTTTATAGCCTTTTGGGCATAGATCCAAATTGCTCTCCAGAACAGCTGAATCAGAACAGCTGAACTCCACCAATAGCGTATTAGTGTCCTAGTTTACCACATACATTCTAACATCCAACACTTTCCTTTATTTGTCATATTTGCAAATCTGATAGATGTGAGAGGGTACCTCAGAGTTATTGCAATTTGCATTTCTCTGATCAATAGTGCTTTAGAGCATTTTTTACTATGAATATAGATAGCTTTGACTTCCTCATCTGAAAACTGACTTAATATCTTTTGACCATTGATCAATTGGGGAATGGCTTTATATATATTTTTAACAAATTTGACTGAGTTTTCTATGTATTTGAGAAATAAGGCCTTTATCAGAGATATGTGTTGCAAAATTTTCCCCCAGTTTTCTGATGTCCTCCTAATTTTGGCTGCATTGGTTTTGTTTGTTCAAAACATTATATATATATATATATATATATATATATATATATATATATATATGTATGTATATATATGTATATACATATGTATGTATACATATGTACATATATGTATGTATATATGTATATATATATAAAATCAAAACCTATTTTACATTTTGTAATGCTTTTTATATCTTTTTTGTCCTAAATTCTTACCTTGTCTATATATCTGATGGATATTCTATTTCGTGCTGTCTTAATTTGCTTATGGGATCACTTTTTATATGGAAATCATGCACCCATTTTGATTTTATCTTCGTATATGCTGTGAGATGTTGGTGTATACCTAGTTTCTGCCATTACTGTGTTCCAGATTTCCCAGAATTTTTTTTCAAATAAGTATTTTTTGTTCTAAAAGCTTAGATATTTGGGTTTATCATATACTAGATTACTATGGTCATTTATTATAATGTAATTTATACCTAATCAATTCTACTGATCCACCACAGTATTTCTAAGCCAATATCAGATTGTTTTGATAATTACTGCTTTTTAATAGTTTGAGACCACACTTATTTTTTTTCATTGATTCCTTTGATATCCTTGACTTTATTCTTCCAAATTAATTTTATTATTTTTTCTAGCTCTAGAAAATAATTTTTGTAGTTTGATTGCTAGGGCACTGAGTTAAAAATATTAATTTAGGTAGAATTGTCATTTTTATTACTGCCTTGGCCTAAATAAGAGCAATTAATATTTTTCCAACTGTTTAGATGTGACTTGATTTTGATGAAATTTTTTTGTCATCATGTTTATATAGTTCTTGACATTGTCTTGGCACATAGACTTCCAAGTATCTTAGGTTGTCTATAGTTATTTTCGATGGAATTTCTCTTTCAATCTTTTGCAGCTGGACATTGTTGGGAATGTTGATAATTTATGTGGTTTTATTTTGCATCCTGCAACTTTGCTAATTTTGGTAATAATTTCAAGCAGTGTTTAAGTTGATTATCAAAGATTTTCTAAGTATGCCATCATATCATCTATGATAAATGATAGTTTTGTTTCCTTACTTCCTATTTGATTTTATTTAATTTATTTTTCTTCTCTTATTGCTACAGCTGACATTTCTAGTACAATATTAAATAATAG
This sequence comes from Phalanger gymnotis, assembly GCA_028646595.1. Classification (NCBI taxonomy): domain Eukaryota; kingdom Metazoa; phylum Chordata; class Mammalia; order Diprotodontia; family Phalangeridae; genus Phalanger; species Phalanger gymnotis. The sequence goes on from CM053622.1 coordinate 521,746,960, forward strand.
AGGTGATTATGGGCATCCTTGCTTCCCCCTGTTTGTATTTGGAAGGCTTTCAAGCTTATCCCCAAGACAGATAAAGCGTGCTAGTGGTTTTAGATAAATATTACTTATGGTTTTAAGGTAAGTTCCATTTATTCCTATTCTTGCTATGGTTTTATTAAGAATGGACACTGCATTTTGTCATTTTTTTCTACATATTTTGAGATAATCATATGATTTCTGCTGGTATTGTAAGGGATTTTGTCAATTATGCTGATAGTTTCCCAAAAATTGAACTACTTCTGCATTCCTTGTATAAATTCCACCTGGCCATAGTTTATGATTTTTGTAATATAATGCTGAATAATTTGCATCAATATTTAGTAAGGAAATTGCTCTATAATTTTCTTTCTCCTTTATGCCTCTTCTTGGTTGGGATATCAGCAACATATTTTTATCATAAAAAGAATTTGTTGGAACTCCTTTCCCTACTTTTTTCAAATGGTTTAAATACTATTTGGGTTAAATGTTCAGTAGTATTCATTAGTGAATCCATCTGGTCCTGAGGATTTATTTTTGGAAGCTAATTGATGATGATGATTCATTTTCTTTTTTCTAAGATTGGGTTATTTAAGTATTTTATTTCTTCTGTTAATCTAGTAGTTCATATTTCTGTAGATATTTATTCATTTGGTAAGATTGTCAAATTTAGTGGTATATTTATTGGTTATTATCTGCATAACCAGACAATAATCACTAAATATCAGTCAATAAACAATTTTTAAGCACTTATTATGGCCTGGCACTATGCTAAGTGCTGAAGATATAAAAAGAAAAACAAACAAATAAAAAAAATAGTCCCTGTCTTCAAGAAGCTTAAAACTTAATGTCGAAGAGAACATGAAAACATATATGTTCAAAGAAGCTATATACATGATAAACAGGAAATAATTAAATTAGGTTAGTCCCCAGAATTAGGATGTCTTTAGAAAGACTTTCTATAAAATATAGGGTCATAAGTGAAATTTAAAGAAGCAAAGGAACTGAGTCTATCATTCAAATTCTCTAAATCAACACTCCTTTCTTGTATAATGGTGATAAGAATGACTCCTATCTCTTAGAATTGTTATGAAGAATAAATAAGATAGTGAATATGAAATGATTCATTGACCTTGAAGCACTATAAAATCCTTATTTATTATTAATTGTTTGTTATAATTGACATTAGAGACACATAGCTAGGCAAAGAAAAGTCAAGAATATGCATTTTAACTACATATATGTAGATATTTAATATTAACTTTGTTCATTGAAGATCTATAGTAAAAATGTTATTCACTCCTGAAAAGGATATTGTTGTGCTGCTAAAAAATATTTGCAGGGGTAGAGTCAAGATGGTGGCTGGAAAGCAGGGACTTGCCTAGGGCCAACCCCCAGCACCCTCCAAGCATCCATAAAAAATGGTTCTGAACAAATTCGAGAAGTGCAGCACTCAGAATAGAAAGAACAAGCAGGGCTGCAGCCCAGGACAGCCTGGATGGTGGCTGGGTAAGGTCTATCCCACAGAGCTGGGAAGGGAGTGGAGCAGAGCCCAGCATGGGCTGCACATAGACCAACCAGAACGGCACGCCAGCGGGACAGACCCGAACACCCTGAATCAGTGAGCTGTGGCAGTTACCAGACTTCTCAACCCACAAACACCAAAGACAACAGAGAAAGTTATGGGAAATGTGGGAGAGAAAGGAGTTACTGGTTCAGCCACCACCCTAGGGGCAGCAGAGGTGGTGCAGCTACAGAACTACAGCTGCAGTTGCTTCCATCCCCAGGCCCATCTGGTGGGATGAGTTAAGTGGTGGGTGAGAGTGGGACTGCAGAGCTTGCTCAGATCTGAGTCATGGTCCAAGTTGGTGGTTTTGGAGGAGGAGGAGTGCTGGTGTGATAGAGCTTGCTGTGTAGAAATAGCTCTGAAGAAAACGCAGCACCTCAAGCTTGGGACAAAGTACTCTCTAAAATACAAGCAGTAATACCCCCACAAAAAATTCAAAGGTCAAGTAGTTGGATGGGAACATGGCCAGGTAGCAAAAATGCACTCAGATTCAGACTCAGACTTTGGAATCTTTCTTTGGTGACAAAGAAGACCAAAATGTACAGCCAGAAGAAGTCAACAAAGTCAAAGACCTTACATCAAAAGCCTTCAAGAAAAACATGAACTTGTCTCAGGCCATGGAAGAGTTCAAATAGGATTTGGAAAAGAAGGTAGAAAAGTAGATGAAAAATTGGGAAGAGAAATGAGAGTGACATGACAAATCATGAAAAACAAGTCAATGACTTGCTAAAGGAAACCCAAAAAATACTGAAGAAAATAACATTTTAAAAAATAGACAAACTGAATTGGGAAAAGAGCTCCAAAAAACCAATGAGGAGAAGAATGCCTTGAAAGGCTGAATTAGCCAAATGGAAAAGGAGGTCCAAAAGACCACTGAAGAAAATATTACCTTAATAGTGAGATTGGAATAAGTGGAACATAGTGACTTGATGAAAAATCCAGATATTATAAAACAGAACCAAAGGAATGAAAAAAATGGAAGACAATGCGGAATTTCTCGTTGGAAAAACTACTGAGCTGGAAAATAGATTCAAGAGAGATAATTTAAAAATTATTGGACTACCTGAAAGTCATGATGAATAAAGAGCCTAGATCTCATATTTCAAAAAATTATCAAGGAGAACTGCCCTGATATTCTAGAGCCAGAGGGTAAAATAGAAATTGAAAGAATCCACCGATTGCCTCCTCAAAAAGACCCCCAAAAGAAAACTCCTAGGAATATTGTTGCCAAATTCCAGAGCTCCCAGATCAAGGAAAAAATACTGCAAGCAGTCAGAAAGAAACAATTTGTAGTATTGTGGAAACACAATCAGGATAACACAAGATCTATTAGATTCTACTTTAAAAGATCGAAGAGCTTGGAATATGATATTCCAGAGGACAATGGAGCTAAGATTAAAACCAAGAATCACCTACCCAGCAAAACTGAGTATCATGCTCCAAGGCAAAATATGGATTTTCAATAAAATAGAGGACTTTCAAGCTTTCTCAGTGAAAAGACCAGAGCTGAATGGAAAATTTGACTTTCAAACACAAAAATCAAGATAAGCATGAAAAGGTAAACAAGAAAGAGAAATCATAAGGGACTTACTAAAATTGAAGTATTTTTTTTTTTTACTTTCCTATTTGGAAAGATGATGTGTATAATTCCGGAGACCTCAGTATTAGGGTAGCTGAAGGGAATATATATATATACAGATATATATGTATACACATATACAGATATATATACACACACATATATATACATATACACACACATATGTATACATGTATGCACACACATATGTATACATGTATACATCCATATATAAATATATACACACATATATTCATATATACTATATATTTCTGTGTGTGTGTGTATATATATATATATTTATATATATACACACATACATAGAGGGCACAAGGTGAGTCGAATTAAAGGATGACAGAGGAATTTATTGAGAGAGGGAGAAAGGCAGAGAAAGAATGGGGTAAATTATCTCACATAAAAGTGGCAGGAAAAAGCAGTTCTGTAGGAAGGAAGAGGGGGCAGGTGAGGAGGAAGGAGTGAATCTTGCTCTCATCAGATTTGACCTGAGGAGGGAATAACATATATACTCAACTGGGTATTTTACCCTACAGAAAAAAAGGAGAGATTATAGAAAGGAGGTCAGATTGGGGAGGGGGTAATGAAAAGCAAACATTTTTGAAAAGGGGCAGGGTCTAGGGAGAAAATTGAATAAGGGGGGATAGGATGGGAAGGAGAAGAACATATTTAGTCTTTCGCAATGTGAGTATTGTAGAAGGGTTTTGCACAATGATACACATGTGGCCTATGTTGAATTGCTTGCATTCTTAGAGGAGTGTGTAGGCAGTGAAGAGGGGAGAGAATTTGGAACTCAAAGTTTTAAAAGCGGATATTAAAAAAAATTTGCATGCAACTGGGAAATATGATATACAGGGAATGGGGAATAGAAATCTATATTGACCTACAAGAAAGTAAGGGAAAAGAGGATGGGAAGAGTGGGGTGACTGAAGGGAGGGCTGACTGGGGAATGGGGCAATCAGAATATATGCCATCTTGGAGTGGGGCAGAGGGTCAAAATGAGGAGAAAATTATTAATTCAAAATCTTGTGAAAATCAATGCTGAAAACCAAAAATATTAAATAAACAAAAAATATTTCCAGCTGTGTACTTCACCTAATCTGCTAATCAACAAATATTTAAACTATTACCAAATTGTTTCAATGATTACAAGTTTGTAGTAAAGTTTGGGCTTTTCTATTACAAGCTCCTTTTTCTTCTCACTGTTATTCATAATTTTCCTGGAGATTATTTTCCTTTTGTTACTCTATGTGAATTTTAAAATTATTTTTTTCTTGTTCTAAATGTAATCATTTAGCAATACTTCTTCATACTCACTGTCTTTCCAGGTCCCAATACTCTCTTTAATGTTATCCCTTATTCAGATAGGGTAGAAGAAAATATGCAAAATGGTCAGTTTAAGAAAAATGGGTACCTAGTATGTACTCTAAGAGATTTAACTTAGAATAACAGAAAGAACTGAAACTCAGCTTTTACACATTCATGATGATTGATAAGATGAAACACATATCACTATCCGAAAGGAGAGAAGGATGTTTAGTCTCTATAAAATTTCACTTTCTTAAGTAATGCACTGGTTACCTGCTCCTTCATTTATCAAGCAAAGTCATCTTTCCTCATTATCTTAATGACACAATCTTTATGCAGTGTTTGTGATATCTTTTGGAGAAATACTCATAAGCTTTCTTTCAAAAATATTTTGGTTCATTATTGCCAGCTTATTACTGAAATTATAAAAGAAAAAAAAAACCCTCACCGAAAGTTGTGGCAACTCTAACCATTTCTATTTCTGAAAAAACCTATAGGTAAGATGAAATATTCTTGCATTTTAATGTATTCTGGGTATCTGACTTGTTTGTTTTTAGACTTTGCTGTTATGTAAGCTGGAAGAGATTTTTCTCTTTGGAGAAAGTCATCATGAATTGGGTTTGTGTAATAGTTGAAAGGGAAAGGGGATATTCCGTTAATGACTCAGTCTCAGAAAAGTAGAGTGTTGACTAAATGTTACTTTCTGTAGTCTCTTATACACATCATAATGATTTCTAGAAGAGTTCTGCACAGTTAACACAAAAGGGACAATAGTTTTGGATCATTTGATTTGGAGTTAGAAGAGCCTTAATAAACTATCTAGTCCATTCTCACTACTTTTGACATGATACAAACCATTGCTTAGAGGAGTTGAGGTGCATGCTATGGTCATACAGGTAAATAATTACCCAAGTGTACCTTAAATTTTGATATATCTACTGTCTCTTCATCCTTCCTGGAGTTTAACCAGAGGAAATTAGTTACATAGATAACTGGGAAAAGCAGAAAAACAGAAAATCTATGCAGACATAAACCTACCTTAATTCTTGCATTTTCTTTACTTTTAACCCTGAAGAGATTCCCTATCTGACTTTCTGGGCAGTTCTTTCTATATATCTGGTAGGTCAAAGAAACAGGTTTAACTTCTTCCTTCTCTTCATTTTTTTGTTCACTTCTTGCTCTCTTTCTTGTCATTGTAGCATGAGGCAAATATATATAAGGAGTTGCTGGGAAAGATCTCAGAGGGCTTCAGTGACTAGAGAAGTGTTTAGTACCAACTTGAAATCTTTTAGAAATGGGACAAATCTTTTACATGAGATCAAACAAGAGTAGGACTGAATTGACAGTTTGCAAAACTCTCAGTGGAGACTGCTTTTTCTCTCTCTTTGGTTCTCTTTTGGGACAATCTTGCCTGCTTCTCACCCATAAGACCCCAAATTCCTCCTTTTAAAACTTTCTTGACGTTCAGGAGCTAGGAGAATCAGGAAATTTTTCCTAAGACTCTCAAAAGTAGTGAGGGTAGAGATAGGCATATAGGTGAGAAGTGATTGGGTTAAGGGCTCTGTGGAATACCTCTTAACACTTTTCTTATTAATTTTCATAGCATACTAAAATATTTGAAGCCATATAGGTTGGATTGTCACTGTGATAAAATAAAGTTTTATACACCCTACAGATTTCCCTTGAAGGATAGAGGCAAATTAAGATTTTTGCATTTTTGATATTTCAGAATAATACTCCATTTCCTTTTTCTTTTTCTGTAACTCTGGCCTAGATGAATAATAAATCAGATGGGTACTTATTCATGAACCTAAGGTTAAGAGGAAGAGTAATTTAAGAACTTTTAGGGAAGCCTCCACTGGTGAACAGTGGGCATACAGAAAAAGTCTGTGAGAAAAACCAGCAGAAGAAATTTGGGTTAATTCTAACAGAACCATCTGGAAGATAGATTAAAGGCAGCACCACCTGTTGGCCAAATTATGTGCAACATTCTCTCTTTTAGGTGTAAATTATTACTTCTGTATGCTGAAAGAAGGCATAACAATGAGCCAGGTGTAGGCTGCTACTGTGATAGCAACATCTCCAATTTCAACCAATTCACCCACAAAATGTGACTGTAGGCTGCACTCTTGTCACCCTTAGTATTTCTGAAACTCTATGTTGATATTACTGGAGGAATATGCATTAAAGTACACGGTATCTGAGTAACCTGTATGTTGAAATAGATAAATTTCCACCTTGTTTGTGCCAAGCACTTGGCCCACATTCGTTGGGTGCTTTTGTTTGTTTCAGTTTGTTTTTCTTAGCTTCCCTTCTAATGTTATTAAAATGGAAATGAACATGATAATTACTCAGTATGACCTAGATAACAAGAGAAAATACTAGTCTGAAGTTCTGTGATTTCTACCCCATCCATTGAATATGCTACATTTAAACCTTGAGCTAGTACATCTGGTATCATCTCCATTTCTGGACAGATTAGCAAGAGAGATGGTATCAGAAGACAGGGCTTTGACCAGGTAATCTTGTAAGTCCATCAAATCCTATAATAATGTGAAACAATTAATACATTTCCTAGGGCAACTAATTCCAAAGAACTTTTCTATTGAAAGAAATGTTTTCCTAACTGTAAAGATTATTGATCTGTGCCCAGAAGCAAGATTTACTGGTCTTACAATTTTATTTTACTTAATGTGTTTGTCTGTAGATGACTTTTCTTATTCAGATGTGTCAAATCTATTTTTAGCATGTCAAAATACTACATAAAATTTGAAAGACACTCAGTTTCTAATTCTTTTGCTCTTAATTTTGAAAAAAAAAACCTTCCAATTTTATGTCTACTTTTTTATTCACTTCAGAGATAGTGTCAGAAAATGAGAAAATATGTTTCCAATGAACCTATTTTCAAAGCTGAGAAAAAGTGAAAGTGTGAATTTGTATATTTCTTACTAGAAGTAGAAACAATATTATGTTGGCTGTTAAATTGTATCATTGCTCCAAGTTAATCATTTTAGAAGGAACAGATTTAAACAGACAATCTGACCTCTATGTCCATACGTAACTTGTCTAGAATGTTCTTTCTCCTTATCTTTCCTAACTCCATTCAAGGATCAACTCTTATTTTGTCCTTTAAAGAAGCATTTTGTGATACTAAATCAATTGAAAATGTTCTGTTTCAGATTATTTTATATTTCCTTTGAATATATCTGTCAGTTATGCTGTGAATTTATATTTCATTATGAATCTAATATGTCCTAGGCATATTGTTGTGTTGGGGAAACAAAGAAAAAAAAAAAAGCTATCCCTAATCACAGTGAGCTCACAATGGATGAAGAAATCATTGAAATAACCATGTACAAACAAGCTATATACAGGATAAAGGAGATTAGTCTTTTTGAGGTGCAAGGGCAGGCGTTTGGGTTGTCGACCTGAAAAAAATTTGAGGTAAAGTATTCAGTGGGCTTTTCTCCATAAGGGAAACAGCAACCTTTATCAGAGATAGCAGCCAGCTGGGGTAGGAATTCTTTTTTTTTAATTTATTTATTTTTAGTTTTCAACATTCATTTCTACAAGATTTTGAGTTACAAATTTTCCCCCAATCTCTACCCTCCCCCCACCCCAAGATGCCCCTTTCCTTCCTTCTGCCCTCCCTTCTGTCACCCCATTCTGCCCTCCCCTTTTCCTCTTGCTTTCTTGTAGGGCAAGATAGACGTCTATACCCCATTGCCTCTCTATCTTATTTCCTAGTTGCATGTAAAAAAACAATATTTAACACTTGTTTTTAGGACTTTGAGTTCCAAATTCTCTCTCTTCTCCCCTCCCCAACCACCCTCCTTGATAAGTCAAGTAATTCAATATAGGCTATACATGTGTCATTATGCAAAACATAATAGTCATGTTGTGCAAAACCAAGTATATTGCCCTCCATCCTATCCTGTCCCCTATTTATTCAATTTTCTCCTTTGACCCTGTCCCTTCTCAGGAGTGTTTGCTTTTAACTACTCCTTCCCCCAATCTGCTCTCCCTTCTACCATCTCCTCCCCAACCCCTTTTCCCCTACTTTCCTCTAGGCTAAAACACCCAAATGAGTGTGTATGTTATTCCCTCCTTAAGCCAAATCCAATGAGAATAAAGTTCACTCATTCTCTTTCACCTACCCCCTCTTCCCTAAAGGTAGGAATTCTGATGGAGGAAATGTGTGTTGTAAGCAGGAAAATGAGGTTATCAGGGATATATTGGTAAGTGGCAGTAGTTCAGAGTTTTACACATGTCTGGGCACATCATTATTTCACTGTCCAGCCCATTTGCCCAGTGCAGAGGTGCTCAGATTAATTAGGAAGGCTCCAGCTATTCTCATCATCCCCAGAAAGACCTCGGGTAATCTCATCAGTCTCAAAGACAAGACACTAATATTAAATAGCATTAGAAAATTCTTCTTAAACCAAAGGAGACTTTAGTTGATACTTAAAGGAAGCTACGGAAGTTAGAAGAAGGAGATAAGAAGGGAGAATTTTCCAGTCATGAGGGAAAGCAATGAAAATTCCTATGGCCAGAAAATGGCATGTCTAGTGTGAGGGACATAAAGGAGGATAGTGTTCAAACAGGACTGGAAATGTAAGAAAGGGAATGGTTATGGAGTGCTTTATAAGCCAAAGGTGTAGAAGAGACAAGATGGCAGAATGAAGTGATAATCTTTTCTTAGCTTTCCCAAAATACACCTCTAAATGACTTTAAAAGGCATGTCAAAATAAATTCAGAGTGGGAAAGCCAAAAAAAGTTAGAAGGAAACATTATTCTAGCACAAAATAGCTTAGGAAGAAAAAAAAAGAGATCTCTGGACACTGGAGTGGGAGCTGGCTGGTAGAGCAGAGAGAAAAGAGGTGACATTGGGAATGCCCAGCACTGAGAAAGGCTAAAGTGACTGAATTCCTGGTCAAAAAGACTCCAGGAGATCCTTCTGCTAGCATTGGTCAGAGGATTGGACATAATTTGGAAGCTCAATCTCTCATTATGCAATTCTGGATCACAATTCCAAGGCTGAAAAGAGAAATTGTCATCATGAGGAAACAGGGGCTATATTAGGACCAGAGTTCAGACCAAAAGGGCAATAAACGAACCACTCCCCATATCACAACACTTTGGAAGTGGTGGGGTTTAGACTGCAGGAGCCCCCTTTAAGTCTCCCTGGATCTTCCCGCTAGATGAAGATTTTGCCTGAGGCCATAAATCTTTCATTACCACTAGGCCCAAATCTCTAGGGTACTCTTAACCTAGCCTAGCTCTCCAGTGTCCAGCTACTTCCCACCCTTGATCCTATCAAATTGTCAATGCCCAAATTTGTTACCCTTAAATTAGCCTAGTCCTATGTTGTCTATCACCTCCAGGTAGCCTTCAGCTACTTCCCATGCTTAATCCGTTCTCTTGGTCCCTGGAGTCTGACCTAACCCCAGTCCCATCAAGTTCCTTCTTAGACTCTTCCTCAAGATTTGGTCTAAATCCTTCCTCCTATCACTCCAGGACCACCCTAGATCCTTTCCACAATCTCTCTGTATGTAAGTTTCATCTTGCCTCCATGAAGGTGCTCAGATTCAATCTACCTCAGATTGAATGTGAGCTGCTTGTGAAATTGAGCATCACAAATGGTGAGTTTCATAAGACTACCCATTATAGTGAATCTTTAATAAACTTTGCTTTTTTTGACTTAGAAAGCTTGAGTTGAATTCAGTTGAGCAGGAGCCAATGTTTTGGTATTTTGGAGTATCAAGCACCCATAAAACATATGGTTCCCTGACCTCAACAGAAGCACTAAAAATTTATAGGTTCCCAGACTTAACTGAGAAAGCTGCAGGACAAAACAGTTAGGAAACCAGGATAGTTATTCATTTCCTTCACCCTCCAAAAAAAACCCCAAAAAACAAAAATCAAAAAAACAGAAACAAAACAAAATAAAAAAGAAAAAAACAGGTGAGCAGAGCTCAAGTAAACCATATAGTTTAAAGTCAAGAAATAAGCTGGAAAAATGAGGAGACAGACAGAGTGAGAGAAGAGAGAGAAACTTGACTGTAAAAAGCTACTATGGTAATAGAGAAGCTCAAGACACAAACTCATAAGATAACATGCTTGAAAATATCTAAAAGCAGGCCAAGATGGCAGCTGGAAAGCTGGGACTAGCATGAGCTCCCCACCAAGTCCCTCCAAAAACCTATAAAAATGGCTCTGAACCAATTCTAGAACTGCAGAACCCACAAAATAGCATAAGGAAGCAAGGCTCTAGCCAAGGACAGCCTGGATGGTCTCTGGGTAAGGTCTATCCTGCATGGAGCTGGGAGCTGAGGGGAGCAAGGCTGAGTGGAGCAGAGCCCAGCGTGGGTGGTGTGGACTGACCAGACCAGGAGCCGGGCAGACCATGGCCTAGTGCCCTGAATCAGTGAGCTGAGGCAGTTACCAGACTTCTCAACCCACAAACATCAAACACAAAAGAGTAGGTTAGTGGGAAAAGCTGTGAGGGTCAGAGTTTGTGGTTCTCAGCCACTGCCCAGGGGCAGTGGAGGTGGGGCACCTTTAGAACTACAGCAGCAGTTGCTTCTGGCCCCAGGCCCACCTGGTGGGAGGAATTAAGTGGTAGATCAGAGCAGGAGTAAAGAGCCTGCT
>CM053622.1:521758594-521778704 GCA_028646595.1 Phalanger gymnotis
AGGAGGAAGAAGATAAAATAAGGGGCATGATGGAAGGGAGGGCAGATGGGGATGAAGATAATCAAAAACAAACATTTTCGAAAAGGGACAGGGTCAAGGGAGAAAATTCAATAAAGGGGGATAGGTTAGGAAGAAGCAAAATATAGTTAGTCTTTCACAACATGAGTATTGTGGAAAGGTTATACATAATGATATGCATGTGGCCCATGTTGAATTGCTTGACTTCTTAGTGAGGGTGGAAGGGAAGGGAAGAGGGGAGAGAATGTGGAACTCAAGGTTTTAAAAAATAGATGTTCAAAATTAAAAAAAAATAAGAATCAAAAATCAAATTCAGAATACATTTGCTAAGGTTTTTATTTGTTTGTTTGTCTTCATCTAAACACTTTAGAGATTTTGCTTTTAAAAATGATTGTTATACTTACAATAGGAAATCTTTGGCTCTCAAGGAAACCAAATCCTCTTCTCCATTTGTGGGAGAAGTTGCTCTGCACATAGCAGAGATTCTTCCAGCTGCATGAGACTTTGCTCTCTCTGCTCTATCACTTACAGGGCAGAATTTATCATTCAGAGCAAAATACAAGTGAAACAGGAGGACAAACAAGTATACACATTGAACATATATCAGCAGTCAGTCTCTATCTCTTGGAAGACATCCAAGTTATACTTTCTAAGACTCCCTGCTCAGTCACACAAAAACCAAGAAAAACAAAATGATAAAAACAGAACATTTAAACAGACAAACCTCAAAAATATCTGGGGTCTTTAGAGGCTAAGATCTTGTTGTTTTCTTTTTTTTCAATTTTAGCCTTTAACTCTAAAACATAAATACATAACAAGAAAAAAGAGAAATATAAAGTTAAATATTAAAACAAATATAAAATAAGAAAAAATGTCATGTGTCTAACAGAATGTAAGAGAGGATTCCAAATACATAACAATAATTTTCCATTTCAAGAAAGCCTATATATTAAATGCTACGCAATATTTTGAAAGCTGTCCATCTTTACTTCCTTATAGGTATTCTCTTGTTCTCTGCTGTGCACTTTAAAAGATTCTACTCCTACCCTTTGTTTTTAATGTTTGTACATATCTCTTATTTCCTATCCCTCCTGACTCCTCTTCTTTACATCTACTCAATACTTTGCCCTGTTATTACTTAACCTACCTCTCCTGCAACAATCCCTCCTTTAGCCTCCTATTCCCATAAATCTAAATATTATTTTATGTACCTGTTTGACCTATTCCCTCATGCTCCCCTCTAAAGATACCTCCCTAATCCTCCCAAAGATCCCTCTCTTATCCTCCTATTCTCATTAATCTAAACACCTTTCTATATCCTTCTTTAACCTATTCTCTCACCATCCCCTCTAAAATTCCATCCCTTATCCTCTCCCCACTCCTTATCCCCTTAGCATTTTGTTTCTTTCTAAATTTAAAAGATTAAATATATATATGCATATTTGTATACATATAAATGCATGTGTGTATATATATATATGTGTGCGTGTGTATGTATGTTTATGTATATGTATATGGGTGTATGTATGTGTATTTAATTTTTCCCTCTTGAACCCATTCCTGATGAAAGTAGGTTTATAGAACTATCAGCCCTCTTCCCCATCTACTCCATCTAATTCCTCTGTATCAATTATTTTTTTTTTTAGTCTTCTTATTTATTTGTAGTTTTCAACAATCACTTCCACAAGATTTTAAGTTCCAATTTTTCTCCCTATCTCTCCCCTCCCCTGCCCCAAAATGTGCATTCTAATTACCCTTTTCCCCAATCTGTTCCCCCTTCTAACACTACTTCCTCCCTTCTTTTATCCCCTTGTCTTCTATTTTCCTGTAGGGCAAGATGCATTCTATATGCCTTTGCCTGTATATCTTATTTTCCAGTTGCATGTAAAAACAATTTTTACCATTCATTTTTTAAAACTTTGAGTTCCACATTCTCTCTTTTTCTCCCTCCCCACCTACCCCTCATTGAGAAGGCAAGCAATTTTATACATGTTATACTTATGTAGTCAAGCAAAACACTTCCATAATAGTCATGCTGTGAAAGACAAACTACCTTTCCCTCCATCCTATTCCAGACCCCATTTATTCTATTCCCCACTTTGACCCTGTCCCTCCTCAAAAGTATTTCCTTCTGATTAGCCTCTCTCCCCATTCGTCCTTCCTTCCATCATTCCCTCCTCTCTTATTCCCTTCCCTCCCACTTTCCTGTAGGACGAGATAGATTTCCATAGCAATTGAGTGCATGTGTTATTCCCTCCTGGAGCCAAATCTGATGAGAGTAAGGTTCATTCATTCACTTTAAACTCCTCTTTCTTCCCCTCCATTGTAAAAGTATTTTAAGCCTTTTTCATGTAAGATAATTTACCCCAGTCTATGTCTCCCTGTCTCCTTCTCCCCATATGTTTCTCTCTCAGCTCTTAATTTTATTTTTTTAGATATCATCCTTTCATATTCGACTCACCCTGTGCCCTCTGTGTGTGTGTGTGTGTATATATATGTATATATGTGTGTGTTTATTTATATTTATATATGTGTATATACATATATGTTTGGTTTTATATGTATATGCATATATGTGTGTATGCATGTATATTTATGTGTTTGTATGTATATATGTATATATATGTACATGCATTGTGTATATGTCTATATATATGTTTATATGTATGTGTATATATGTGTTTATGTATACGTGTATATTTAGGTATAAACACGTGTATATATGTATATGTGTATATATGCGTATGTGTATGTGTATATGTATGTGTATGTGTATGTATATGTATGTGTATGTGTATGTGTATGTGTATGTGTATATGTATATGTATATGTATATGTATATGTATATGTATATGCATATGTATATGTATATGTATATGTATATGTATATGTATATGTATTTTCCCTCCAATTATCCTTATACTGAGAAAGGTCTCATGAGTTACAAATATTGTCTTTCCATGTAGGAATATAAGCAGTTCAACTTTAATAAGTCCCTTACAATTTCTCTTTCTCATTTACCTTTTCATATTTCTCTTGATTTTTGTTTTTGAAAATCAAATTTTCTATTCAACTCTGGTCTTTTCAACAAGAATGCCTGAAAGTTCTCTATTTCATTAAATATCCATTTTTTTTTTCCTGAAGGAATATACTCAGTTTTACTGAGTAGGTGATTCTTGGTTTTGATCCTAACTCCTTTGACCTCTGCAATATCATACCCCAAGCCCTCTGACTCCTTAAGGTGACAGCAGCTAAATCTTGTGTTATCCTGATTGTTTCCACAATGCTTGAATTGTTTCTTTCTGGCTGCTTGCAATATTATCTCCTTAACCTGGGAACTCTGGAATTTGGCTACGATATTGCTAAGAGTTTTCTTTTGGGGATCTCTTTCAGGAGGTGATTGGTGGAATCTTTCCATTTGTATTTTACCCCCTGGTTCTAGAATATCAGGGCAATTTCCTTGATAATTTCTTCAAAGATGGTGTCTAGGCTCTTTATTTGATCATGGCCTTCAGGTAGTCCAATAATTCTTAAATTCTCTCTCTTAGATCTATTTTCTGGGTCAGTTGTTTATCTAATGAGATATTTCACATTGTCTTCTATTTTTTTTCATTCTTTTGGTTTTATTTTATAATTTCTTGATTTCTTATGGAGTCGTTAGCTTTCATTTGCTCTATTCTAAATTTTAAGGAATTATTTTCTTCAATGACCTTTTGGACATTCTTTTCCATTTGACCAGTTCTGCTTTTTAAGGCAGTCTTCTCCAAATTGGCTTTTTGGACCTCTTTTGTTATTTTGGTTAGTCTATGTTTTAATGTGTTATTCTCTTCAGTATTTTTGGGTCTCCTTTAGCAAGCTGTTGACTTGTTTTTCCATGATTTTCTTGAATCACTATTATTTCTCTTCCCAATATTTTCTCTACTTCTCTTACTCGATTTTTAGACTCCTTTTTGACCTCTTCCATGGCATATGGCCTATTCATATTTTTCTTGGAGATTTTGGATGTAGGATCTTTGACTTTGATGTCTTCTGGTTGTATGTTTTGATCTTCTTTGTCGGCCAAGTAAGATTCTATAGTCTGAGTTTTTTATTCTGTTTGCTCATTTTCCCAGCCAATTACTTAAATTTTTAACTGTTTGTTAAGATAGGACTCTGCTTCCAGTGTGGAGGGTAGACAGTCCCAAGCTGTTTGCAGAGATACCTCTAGGGACCTATAAATTTTCAGTTCTTCTAAGGTGGTATGATCAAAGGAGAGGTGTTTACTCCTCTCCTGGCCTGTGCTGTGTGAGTGACAACAAGCACTCTTTTCTGCCTTGGAACTGTGAGGAGGATTTCCTTTCCACAGCTGCCACAAGCATCACTACACCAGCACTCCTCCTCACCCCAGGACCACCACCAGGACTACAACCAGATCCAAGTTGGGCAAAGCAAGAGAATCCTGCCTCAATGCCAGCAAAGAGAGCCTTACAATTTCCCTCTGATGAGACCCTTGATACCCCCACTGTCTGTGGTCTTAGAGTTCTGGAAGAAGTTTCTGCTGCTGTTGCTGTTGCTGCTGCCACTGCCACCACCTCTGCCTCCCTGGGGCTGGGGCCTGAACAAGCTTTTTCTCACTCAGGTCTGACACAGTTTCCCCACTGACCTTCTACTTTGTCTTTGTTGTTTATGGGTTGAGGTCTGGGAACTGCCACAGCTACCAGTAATTCAATCCCCTGAGTCCTACTCCAGCCCGGTCTATGCAGGTGTGGCCCACACTGGACTGTGTTCTGTTCCCAGACCTCTTCACCACTGCCACAGTCTCCACCACACCAGCACTTTTCCTTGCCCAAGGACTGCCACCCAGAACTGGGATCCAGATCACAGCACAAGCAAACGAGAGAATCCTTTCTCAGTACCAGCAAAGAGCTCAATCCTGCTCTGATCAGCTGCTTGATCCCCCCACCACATGTGGGCTAAGAGCTTTGGAAGCAGCTGCTGCTGCTGCCACTGCTGCTGCCTCCTCTATGTCCTGGCCTGACTGCGCTCCTCTCTCCACCTGGGTCTGGGGCTACACAGGTCTCTTCTCTCACCCAGGTTCCACAGACATTTCCTACTGACATTCTAAGTTGTCTTTGACATTTGTGGTCTGAGAAATCCAGAAACCACTAGAGATGCCACTGATTCAGTGACTTGAAGCCTGTTCCAGCCCATCCTGGCTTGTGCAGCCCAGGTCAGACTGCACTTCTCTCAGACCAGTGCAACACACATTTCCTTTCAATCTTCCAAATTGTCTTGGGCTGGAAATTTGCTTCACTCAGTCAGTTTTGGGGTTCTGGTGCTCTACAAATTGTTTATACTTATTTTTTACAGGTATTTAGAGGGGTTTGGGAGAGAGCTCAAGAAAGTCCCTGTTTTTAACCTGCCACTGTGATTCTGCCCCCTGTATCAGTTCTTTCTCTTGTGCCTCATTTGTATAAAATAATTATTCTTTTTAGCTTCTCCTGAATGGTTTTATTTTTCAAAGTCTTATCATGCTCAGGCCTACCCCAATATTTCTTATGAATTACCCTATAATTAATAACAATATTAGGCACACATTTTAATATATATATGTATGTATGTATGTATATATTTAAATGTACATGATGTAGAGTCTATCCTTATTGAGTCCCTTGAAATTAATCTTTGGAATGTACTTTATATTTCTCTTGGCTCCTGTAGGTCAAATCTTCTATAAAGTTCAAGTTGTTTGTTTGTTTGTTTGTTTAACAAGATCCTACAAGTACGACAATACATTAAATATCCGTTTCTTTTCATTCTGGATTATGTTTAGCTTTGCTGGGTAAAATATTTTCAGCAAGAAGCCCAATTCCTTTGCTCTTCAATATATAGTGTTCTAAGACCTGGGGTATCTTAGTGTTGGCACTGGTAGGTCTTATTGTTTCTAACTGTGGCACTGTAATATGTAAATTGTTTCTAAATTGTTGCTCATGATATTTTATCCTTGAGCTGGGGGTTGAAGAATTTGACTATAGTATTCCTGTGGGTTTTCCTTGTAGGATCTCTTTCAGGTGGTGATCAGGGGATTTTTTTTAATTTCTACTTTCCTCTCTTGTTGTAATGCTTCAGGACAATTGTCTTTAATTATTTCTTGTGTCATTCTATCTAGATTCTTTTTTTTTTGATCATAGCTTTCAGGTAGTCTGATGATTCTTATGTGTTCTCTTCTTGAGCTGTTCTACAGATCAGTTATTTATCTTTTTTTCTTTATTATTTTATGATTTAATATTTTTAGTTTTCAAATTGATTTCCTCAAGATTTTGAGTTATAAATTTTCTCCCCATTTCTACGCCCCCCCATTCCAAGGTGGCATATATTCTGATTGCCCATTCCATAGTCAACCCTCACTTCTGTCACCCTACTCCCCTCCCCATCTCCTTCCCCCTTACTTTCTTGTAGGGCAAGATAGATTTCTATTCCCTATTCCCTGTATCTCATACTTCCCAGTTGCATGCAAAGCCAACTTTTTTTTTTGAGAATCCACTTTTAGAACTTTGAGTTCCAAATTCTCTCCCGTCTTCCCTCCCCACACACCATCACTAAGAAGGCAAGCAATTCAACATAGGACACACACATATCATTATGCAAAACACTTCCAAAATAACAATGTTTTGAAAGACTAACTCTATTTCCCTCCATCCTATCCTGTTCCCCTTTATTCAATTTCTCCCTTTGCCCTGTCCCTTTTCGAAAGTGTTTCTTTTGATTACCTCCTCCCCCCATTTGCCCTCTCTTCTATCTTTCCCTCTTTCTTATCCCCTTCCCCCTACTTTCCTGTGGGGTAAGATACGCAGTTGAATGTTTATGTTATTTTCTCCTCAAGTCAAATGCGACAAGAGCAAGATTTACTCATTCCCCCTCACCTGCCCCCTCTTCCCTCCAACAGAACTGCTTTGTCTTGCCACTTTTATGTGAGATAATTTACCCCATTCTATCTGTCCATCTCTCAATATATTCCTCTCTCAACCCTTAATTTTATTTTGTCTTTTAGCTGTCATCCCTTCATATTCAACACATCCTGTGCCCTCTGTCTCTATATATGTATATTCCCTTCAACTACCCTAATACTGAGAAATGTCTCATGAATTACAAACATCATCTTTTCATGTAGGTATGTAAACAAAACAGTTCAACCCTAGTAAGTCCCATATGATTTCTTTTTCTTGTTTACCTTTTCATACTTCTCTTGATTCCTGTATTTGAAAGTCAGATTTTCTATTCAGTACTGGTCTTTTCATTGAGAAAGCTTGAAAGTCCTCTATTTTATTGAAAATGCATATTTTGCCTTGGAGCATTATACTCAGTTTTGCTGGATAGGTGATTCTCGGTTTTAATCCTGACTCTTTTGACCTCTGGAATATCATATTCCCAGACCTTCGATCCCTTAATGTAGAAGCTGCTAGTACTTGGGTTATTCTGATTGTATTTCCACAATACTCAATTTCTGGCTGCTTGCAATATTTTCTCCTTGACCTGGAAACTCTGGAATTTGGCAACAATATTCCTAGGAGTTTTCTTCTTGGGATCTTTTTCAAGAGGCAATCAGTGGATTCTTTCAGTTTCTATTTTGTCCTCTGGTTCTAGAATATTGGGGCAGTTTTCCTTGAGAATTTCTTGATTCTAGGCACTTTTTTGATTATGGCCTGCTGCACCACTTCCATTGCCCCCTGGGCTAGGCCAGGACTGCACCTTTCTCTCACCAGCAACTTTCTCTCACCCTGATCTAGCAGTTTTCCCATTGACTTGCTTTGGCATTTGTGAGTTGAGAAGTCTGGTAACTGCCACAGCTCAGTAATTCATGGCCCTCAGGCCTGCTCCATCTGATCTCCTCAGGGCCTGGTCAGGCTTGGCTCAAGCTAGGCTGCCCTCCACTCCCAGCACAGTGTGATAGACCCTTCCCAGTGACCATCCAGGCTGTTCTGGTCTGGAAACCTGCTTCCCTCTGCTATTTCATGGGTTCTGTAGCTCTAAAATTTATTCAGAGACATTTTTACAGGTGTTTGGAAGGATTTGGGGGAGGGCTTAAGTGAGTCCCTGCTTTCCAGCTGCCATCCAGTTATTTTTCTTATGAGATATTTCACATTCCTTTCTATTTTTTTCATTTTTTCTATTTTGTTTTATTATTTCTTGATCTCTTATAAGTTCACTGATTTCCTCTTTACCAATTCTGATTTTCAAGGAATCAGTTTTTTTTTTCCTTAAAATTCCAGATTTTTTTTTAATTGGTTGACTTTCTTTATCTAATCTTCTTGTTTTTCTTGGATTTTTCATTTTTTTTTCATTTTTTTTTACATTTTCCTCAATCTCTCTCATTTGATTTCTAATCTTTTTTTTTAACATTTCTTTTACTAGTTCTTTTTGGAAAGGTGACCATTTGGCATTACTAAAGAGTAGTAGAAGAGAGGTTATTTTTTCACCATCCTCCTCTTAAGATGAACCCCAGTTTTCTGTATTGCCATAGTAAATCTCTATGCTTGGATTCCTTTGCCTGTGCATTTTTTGGAAATAGCTTAATTTTGTAATAACCTGTAGTCTTGAGGTTTAGAGGATGGTGCCACTGGCCTCAGATCCTCCTTCAGTTTTCTTCTCTGACCTTGAACCCAAACCAAAACTTCTAGTTTCCTGTAAATGACCACAACCAGCATATCCCTGCCCCACTGCTTCTGCACTCACCAGGCATGTTCTGGTTCTTTCTTGCTCTCTCCACTCCACTCCCACACCTCCTAGACTCAAGAGCACAGCTGGATCTGACATTCCTTCTCAGCAGAGGTTCCCATGATCTTCCCCAGCTCAGATGCCCAATTACCCTCACTGTCCCAGGGACAAAACTTCCTGTGGCTGGGGCTCAGGAACCCTCCTAATACAGCTAACAGAGAGCATGTTATTTTTTGTTTAAGTGGTCTCTAGCCTGGAGAAGTTTATTCTTCACATGGACCAAACCTCATCCTGGATTTTTCTTCAGATTTTCTCCCAATTTTCTCAGGAGGACTCCCATTCTGGCCCTTCTCTTTGGACCTTCTTTTATTTATTTTTGCCACTCTTTGTTTGCCCTGAGGTGCTGTCTTATCTCTTTTGTGGAGAAAAATCTTGAGAGGTTGGAATTTTCTGACCTACTCTGCCATCTTCCCAGAATTCTGGCTAACATCTTACATATCTCTACAAATAATGTCTACCTTTAACAGAGCCTCCCACATTTAAAGGAGAAATGTTTCATCCTGTACCTGGTGTCCTGCTTCTGTGAATATAGAGTTATCCTCTCCATAACAGAGAGTACTCTATATCCTAAAAGTTTTCTTGGACTTGATAAAAGAGATCTATATAATGCAGACTAGACTCCCTCATTCAAAGTGCTACTATATTTCCTGAGAAGTCCAGTAGGTGAGGACAGTTTTTGGTAGTCAATGCACACAAACACACACTCAGGGGAAAAGCACTTAGCAAAGTTTTCCTCCCTAGCTTCCACTAAAGATGTAGAAGCTAAGTTTTTGCTAGTTGGGGAAGCACTTTACTCCTCTGACCTCTTGGCTAGTTGCAATAGAACCTCTACTTGTGGGGAAAAGTTCTGTTAGAGTTCTTTTCTCCTGCAAATAGTTTTCCTCTCAAAATTGATAAAGGGAGAAATTGAATTCCTCAGCTAAATCAGGTAAAAGAACAGGAAGAATTCCTCAATTGACATAGACCAAGGGAAGGTGCCCTAGGTTTCTCCAAAGAAACAAAATAAAGGAACTTTCCTAGGGTTTACTTCAGCTCAGAGAAAATTTGGATCAGACTCAAGGGGAATTCAGGGGTATTCCAACCTCCAGAAGTGGTCCCTTGAAGAAGAATCCTCAGTGAAATTAACTGTTCTGTTCTCTGGGAAAGTTTCCAAAGGGTTTTCCTGGGAATCAGAGTCCTGTGCTCACATCCTGCTGGGGCCATCAATTGTCATGAATGAAATCTTTGATTAAGGGAATCTGAGGCAGAAGAAAAAAATCAGAGTACCATCAGTTTATTAGCAATGGCTAGGAACTTGCCAATAAAATAGGTCCAAGACCACCTCAGTTGGTACAAGAACCCTACTTTGAGTTTACAAAGCATTTTATAGGCATAAATGAGGAACATCAAGAACATCAAAGAAGGAACATCAACAATATGTGATGAACATTGATCCCAAATTGAGGAATATGACCTCGATTGACATGAATGATTTCCATTTCTGAGTAGTTGGGACAATACAGGACTTTCCACTGTCCTCATGGAAGTATATCTTGCGTAATCATCCTTGACAAGAACATGGAACTTTTACTGGAATGGGAGACTTTGACAGATGAGCAACACTTAGGATGTGGGTATTCCTAGCCTCATGTGACATATGTTTTTGATCATTTAAAGACTATGGTTTATGATTCATAGCAAAGCTCTTAATAGAAATGAGGAACTTAACTTGTCAAAACCTTTTGATAGAAATGGGGAACTTGGATTGTCAGGTGATCTCCACAAGACTTCAGCTTGTGTAGAAAAGGGGAAGTTGGCTAAAATAGGAAACTACAGCCAATGTCAGCCTGCACAAGACAAGATGTCTTTCTCTCTCTCTCTCCCTCCCTCTCTCTCCTTCTTTCTTTTCTCCCCCACACCCCTTAACATACAAAAGTAAAATTATATATGTGATTAAAGTATATGATTAAAAGCTAATAATCAGTTCATAACTGCACAACTGGGAGGTCTGGAATTTGTTTTGGCATCTCATTCAGGAGTTAATTGATGTATTCTTTCAATTTCCTTTTGAGCCTCTGGATATAAGATATCAAAGCGGTTTTCCTTTATAATTTTTCAAAATATTATATCTACTCATATTTTAATCATGGATTTTATGCAGTCCAAAACCTGTCAAATTGTCTCTCTTCAAACTATTTTCCATGTCAGTTTTTATAATGTGATATTTCACATTTTCTTCTTTTTTCCATTTCTTTTAGATTTTTTAAAATTATTTTTTGAAGTCTCATGGAGGCATGTAATAGTAATTAAGGTGGGACTTTTGGCTGTTGACCTCTAATGATTCTGGCCTTTGTTGAATGGGGTAGATGAAGTGGGATGTTTTTGTATTTCTCAGCACTGAGACAATTGGGAGCCATGGATTTGTATCTGTATCTGATGTGATATTGGGGTTAGGGAACTTCTCCAAGCCCAGCCTGGGTGAGTTCAGGGCCCTCAGGGCCCTCAACAAAATATATAAGCACAGAGGTTGGTGTTCTGTCTTAGAGCTCTGTGCCATAGCAGGAATGGCTTGTGACTCTGGGCCAGTCATTTTCATGAGCTCCCCAGCTGAAGACTCAGATGTTGATAACTACGAATTGCATGTGGTCTGTGATTCACAGTGCTGGATTTTTCCCCTGAACTAAGTAAATGATATTTGTATGCTGGATTAAAGTAATATTGTTAATCCCTTAACATTGCTTTCCTTAATAAAGCAGATTAAAAGGACCTGGGCTTGCAGTGTTATGTGAGTTGGTTGTTGTTGGCTTTACACCCTCACAGCAGCTGCTAGCCAGATGGTTGATACAAGGCATTAGCTTCCACTTGTCCAATTCTGATTTTTTTAAAGAATTATTTTTTTTCAGTGAACTTTGCACCTCTTTTTTCCATTTGGCAAATTTTGCTTTTTCAAGAGTTCTTTTCTTTAGTGAAGTCTTGTAACTCTTTCACCATTTGGACAATTCTGTTTTTTAAGGAGTTATTTTCTCAGTATATTTTGTGCCTTTTTTAATAAAGCTATTAATTCTCTTTTCATAATTGAATTACAGTTGCTCTCATTTCTTTTCTCAATTTTTCCTCTACCAGTTTTATTTGAGTTTTAAAATCTTTTTGTTGTTGTTATTGTTGTTGTTGTTCTTTCCTTAAGAAATGCTTATGGGGCTTATGTAAAATTTTCTTTTTTTTTTCTTTGAGCTCTTTTCACAGTTTTTGTCTGGATCTTCCCTTTCCCCATAGGAGATTTTTATGGTCAGTTTCTTTATTTATTTTGTTGTTTAGTCATTTTTCCAGTCTATTTCTTGATTTTGAAATTATGTCTAAGTTAGGTTCATCATCTCTAAGTGATGTGGGGGTGGGTGAGGTCTGTCCCAAAGTTCTAGGAGATTGTAAGTTTTCATACTTCCAAGGTGGTATGATCCCAAAAGAAATACAACCATTGCTTTCTTGATCTATGCTCTAATGCTTGTTCAGGTAGGGGATCTATTCCCTTCCAACTACAAATAATAGTCCTCCTCTTTGCTTGGGAACTGCAGCTAGGGACCTTCATCCCTTGCCACTACAAGCATATCTCTCTGTCATGGAACTGTGACCCAAAACTGGACATGGGCAATGGGGTTGCCAAACAATGGGGTCCTATGCTCAGTGGCAGCACAGGGGTTTCCTGTACTCTCTTTCTGAACAGTTTTCCAATCTCCTGTCTCTAGGCTGGCATCTCACAAAGCTGCTGTCATTGCTACTGTCACTGCTGGGTCAAAGCCCCACTTGTTTGCCACTGCATGAACGCCAGGTCGCCACCTATCTTAGTGTCACAGATCTCACTTTTTGACCTAAATTGTCTTGCTCTGAAAAAATATTTCACCCTTAACATTATGTTGGCAATGCCACTCTATAATTTGTTTTATGGAGTTGAAAATTGAAAGAGCTAAACTAGGTTGATGTCTGTACTCTACAATCTTGGATCGGCCCCATCTTCAGCCATTCTCAAATACATACAGTTGATCATCATTATTCATGGACTTTGTGTTTGTGAATTCACCTATTCACTAAAATTTACTTTTACCCTTAAAATCAATACATGGGGAGCTTTTGTGGTCACCCACAAATGTGCTCACAGTAGCAAAAAAAAGGGTTTCTCAGTGTTCACATTCCCAGATGAGGACCCTATGCTTGAATGCAGCCACAAATTAAACACCTAATCTCTACTGTGTTTATCCTTTATGCTGAGAGGCTTAAAGATTTGAGGAGAAAATCCAAATAGACAATGCCAACACAATGTTTCAAGCCAGTTCAGGAATGAAAATAGCTAAAGTCATCAATAAGTGAAGAGAGCCAAAGGTAGAACTGCAGACATCAACATGCCATCCTTATCAATGTCTTTCTGTTCTCTACAATAAGTTTCACTAACCTCTCTCTTGGTTTTCATGGGGCAAGCCAAGGTCAAGAGATTTAACCATATTGTGTACTATCCCATCACATATTTTCCAGTTCCATTTAAAAATAAGTTTTAATTAATATTTTTTATAAAATTGTAAATGTTTAATCTTTAAAAAAATTCAAGACATTATATTCCTGTACTATCCAATATAAAGTATGTGTTCACAATATTGTACGAGTTTATTGCATCATTATTGTATATGGATACTATATGAAATTATACATATGTATGTATATAATGCATTTAAACAGAAACACCCTTAAGATAAGGCTATGTATTATGAATTGATGTAAATGTCACTAGTGGCTCACAGGAAGCTAACCCTTTATTTCTCCTAGGAGCAATAGTTCAATATGCACTAATTCAGTGTTCTCAGTGACTATATAGGATATAACCACTCTAAATTATGAAAATCAACTATATATAGTAAGGCATCCTCCAGAGATTACCATAATAATTATTAGGTTTTATACATTTGGATGTATAATTTCTAGACCAGTAGCAATGCCTACAAATTGGATTCAATGAAAGGTTAGTATCACCACATGATTTTCTTTGCATTTTGTAATTTCTCTTTTCAGGCTTTCAGAGGTTTTATACATATGATCCCAATAATCTCACATAGCCCTGGGGAAAATGGTTGGTGAGTGATATTTCTATTTTACAGATGAGTGGTTAGATGACTTGAGGCAGAATGCAGATTTTACTGGTCAAAAGTGACTGTATAACTCATGAATGAGAAAGTGATTTTATAAGATGAGAGCAGTAGTGGAGGGAACAGCTGTTCATATGGATAGGATGTGGCACAGAAATTCAGTTTCTCAAGCCTATGCTATCATGTGCATTATTTTTGTTACTGTTATTGCCAAATTTTTATGTAAGTAAGAAAAAAATATTTTTATTGGATTTTTTTTCTACTCAACAAGAAATATTTAATATCCTCTTTGGATAGCACTTTTACTATATGCTGCTTATCTTACAAAACAGTTTTAATACTTTCTACAAATCATTGGCAGTGCTAGGAATAGAAGCAGGTTTTCTGACAAATTCGAAGTAATACAACATCCTTAGACTATTTTGCTATGCTTTTCTTGACATATAAATTGTATATCACAAAAGTATGTGAATTATGTATACAGATACATACATGTACAACATTGGGGCAAATGTACAAGGACTGTCTATTTGAAGGTGTTCCTGCTGTTGTTCTCAAAAGAAAGCTTTGATTTGCCTCTCTTCTAGCCACATGAAACCCACATGCTTCACATGGGAGCAACCCTCATGCTGCACTGAAGAGGTTAAAATTGAGAAAATACACATTATAAGAGTGTCACTTAATTTCTCGGTGCTCTAGTCAACACTCTAAGAACATAGAGAGTAGAGAAAACACTGATCCACATGGGTAAAGAGAGTTTCCTTTCCAGAAAGTTCCCCATATCATTGAAACCACAAGTCTGGTAACTATTTTTAGTCAACAGCTAAAGTATTTTGAGTTTGAAAAGTTCCATTAGAATTATATTGTAACCTCGGAGAATGATAATATTGAGGAACTCTAGACTTACTCTCCCAACCCACATGAAATAGCAAGTCAGGTTCTATTTATCCAATAAACTTAACTATTTTAATCATTGCTTAGAATCCACAAGGAAGGACAAAACAAAGAAAGGCTTCTAAATCTCTGCTGGTTACATGCCTCGCTCAAGGTCTTATGGGTTTCTCTGAAGGGCAGTAGAGTTTCTTCCTAATATTATCAACTTGAGTCTCTCTTCCAGTGTGTCTATCACTCTCCAGTATAACTAGATTCTCACCTATATCATTGGCTTACCAATTGATTAGTACCCCAATATAATCTAACTAATTCACATTCATGAGTTTTCTTTTTTACGAAAGGATATTTACTGAAAGCAAAAAAAAAAAAAATACAAATGCTTCCTCATAGAAAAAAATAAAAACCAAAAAATAGTGCCAAATCATCCTTTCTACTACCTATGTCCCTGGGAAGAGTGGGTTCATGCTTAAAGTAACTTCTACAAAACATTCACCACATAAAATTCACTTTGGAATGTAGCATAGGTTCTAGGTGAGATGCTCCCTATTTGCAACAATGCCTCAGCTGTGGGTCCTGGAAGACCATATCCAGGGCTGTCCTGGCATCTCATCCGTGCTTGGCCATTGGCAGACTTTGATCAGGACTATAATTCCTGAACCTCTAATCACTCACTCTTCTAATCTTTTAACTCACAAGGTCACAGCCATATACAATACTTTACCTAACATCAGTACAGGATACACACAACAGAGCCAGAATCAATGGCTTGTGTCATGTGCTCACCACTTCGTGGTGCTCTAATTGAGAAAGAGTCAAAGATCATCCCCTACTCATAGCCTCATAGACGTTGATCCAACCACCAAGGAAAGAAAGAAATCTAATTGTTCCCCTGGGACTCTTCTGTATGTGTCCTCAAATCAGATCAGAAGCCAGATGAAAAGCCTATTTTTACGAGACAATAAAAAGGCAAGAAACAGTCATAATGTAACTTCAAATGCTCTGAAGTAGAGAACAAAGTCATCCATTACATTTAACTGGAAACAGGCTTATTCAGTCTCCATGTATGGAATTAAAATAGCCAAAATGCCAAGCACACTGGAATGATAGGCCTCCCATTGTCCAGTCTTCAGTCCTGCATCAATCTTCACATTACACTTAGTTAATGTGAATAGAAACTTTACTTAAATTATCAACCCAATTCAATAAAGGGGCGGGAAGTCTAAAGTTTTAAACTGACACACCAGGGACTAAAACATAAGATACATAATTCAGCTTTACTAATCAAAGACCACTACAATTTATTTCCAGGTTCTTAAAAATGTTCATATATACATGGCAGGAAAGGGCCAAAATCTTTAAGAATCCATATTCTCTTCCTTTTCAAAATATGAAAGTTGAAAGCAAGACCAACAGATCCAAAACTATGTGGATTGGTACTATATTAATTACATACAAAAGGTTTTGGAATTATAATAACTAAGAATAGTAGATAAAGTGATGACTCTGACCTTGAGTAAAAGACATGTATAAAATTGTTTGATTAAAACAGCCCCACAATGAAGTTTGGGCAGCTAGGTGGCACACTGGATAGCATGTTCCTTCTGAAATCAAGAAGACTCATTTTCCTGAGTTCAAGTCTGGCCTCAGACACATCCTAGCTGTGTGACCCTGGGCAAGTCACTTAATCCTGTTTGCCTCAGTTTCCTCATCTGTAAAATAAATGAGAGAAGGAAATGGCAAACCATTCCAGTATCTTTTCCAAGAAAACATCAAATGGGGTCATGAAGAGTCAGACATGACTGAAATACCAGAACAACAACAACCAAACTAAGCTGATTTTTCTACAAATATATCTAACAACTAAGTCTAGTAAAATTTAAATCTATCACATAGGATCACAGTAGAATTTAGAATAGGAAGGGACTTTGAAGAATTTGTCTTCTTTTAAAAGAAGTAGAAAAACATTCTGAAGTATTTATTCCACTTAAAGCATCAATTTCTCCTTGTAACTATTAATAGACATACCCTCTGGTGGTGTTCCGGAGGAAGGGCAGCTCTAACAAGATTAACCTAGTGGTTACCAACTTTAAGTCCTTACAAAAATTGGGATTACTGAGATCTTGCAGAGGGATCCCCAAGGATCTTCAGAAATTCACACTCCCTAACCCATAACAAAGTGGAGTTTTGTTTTTATTTGTTTCTTTGTTTGTTTATTTGTTTTTTGGTGAGGGCGGGTCAGCTAACTTCCAGAGCTAGTCACTCTCCTAGTTATAGAAGTGACATTAATGATAGTTGGAAAGGTGGGCAGCACCTATTCCCACTAGAAATAACCTCAGGAATAGAGCAAACAAATGATCTAACTGCAGGGTGGCCACTGCCACTATATTTGACTGATGCATGGACTTTGGGGTAGTCTGAGCTATATTGAGCTGAGGAGTTTGGGGAAAAGTGGCCTGGGACAGGCTGAATGCATAACCTAAAGCCTAAAAAGATGTTTTGGGGTTATATTTATTTGTTTATTTAACTTGTAATCCATAAGAATAAAGTAAAAGTGGTATTATTTTAGCTCTCTTTATGTCCTTTGAGTTGCAGATAATGATAAATCTCCAATCTATGGTGACAGCATTGAAAGGTTGATCAGAACTGGCTCTTTATATATTGGATGAAGTTAAAAATTATTCTGCTTTTTACCTCTAGCAGAAGGAAAATTATCAGATTAAGTAAATGAATATTCACCAGTTATGGAGGCCAAGAATTCAAATTTAGTCTGGCATATACCTAGGGCTGAGGAAGGGTTTATTCTCTAAAAACAAGGCTTCCTGTTAATTCTAATCACATGGCATCCACATGAAATTAGGCCTGGATATTTTAAATGTGTACATATATGCACATATACATTTACATACATACATACATATATGCATTTACAGGCATATTATTTGTACATGTGTTTGATTTTATATTCAAATTAGTTGCAGCATGAGTAATTATACTGTTAAGTAATGGTACTTTCATCCACCTTTTATCTACCAGATATAAATTTTATACTTTAGATTATACAACTCCCAATAGATCTTAGAATAAGAGATCATAATAAATCTCAAGGCATTCAATATGGAAGAAATTTATCTGTTATTTTTGTTGTGTTTTATTAGTGTTTTGAACTACAGTTCTGAAACTGGAGAGGAAGAATTTTTTGTGACTGCAAATAAAGAAGACATGCAGCTCTAATTTATGATAAACAAAATGCTCATTAATTATTACTTTATAAGCATCTATTATCAGTAATAATTGCACATAGATATTTGTATAAACCTACATACCTATAAAGTGTGGATAATATTTTATAACTTCACAAATCATAAGCCTTTTAAGCTTAATATGTATAAAAATTTTTAAAGGAATTGGTAAATAAGTAGTGGATTCTTTTGCACCTTAGGGTTGAGCAATCTTGTCTCTTGGATGTTTTTTACCCAATGCTGCTGACAAAACACATCTCTACTGCTCTTGTATTATAAAACTCTTTCATCACTTTGAGTTATTCAGTCATCTCTAACTCATGAAACCAACAAGGCAGATCAATTTGCATTTTATGTATATCTGCTCTCTATATGTATGCATAGTGTATTCCCTATCTGTAGAAGTACGCATATACAAATGTCTACAAAATAAATCAGTGGGCATAGGAGTATTTATTTCTACTCCTTTTAATAGCTATGAGAAAATTTCAGCTGTAAGCTAATGTAAAAAGCTATATTGAATAACAAAGTAAATGTAATTGTAAATTGACGGCTTAAAAAATCTCAGGGAATACATGCAGACTTTAATTATCAGGACTGTCAAAAACAAGGAAACTAGATAGTTACATAAAGAGTATATGGAAAGGAAAGGTGGGGTATGGTTGTATGTTGTGAGGTGTAGCTAATTTTATGCTGTCAGTTGACTCTGAAATCATGAATCAGGTGAAAATAAGTTACATGAGTCCTTCTGTGTTGCCCCCACCAAATTTAATTCCCATAATAAATCAAGATAAGACCAAAGGGATTATATTTGAGAGGAAGTATGGGGTCCCTAATAGAATGCTGAAATTGGACTTTGGAAAACCTGGGTTCAAATTCTGCCTGTGACGGTTATTTGTTATGTGAACTTGGGCAAGCCACTTGACATGTCTGAGCCTTAATTTGCTCATCATTAAAGTGAAGATGACAATAGTACCTGCATCTTGGGACTACAATGAGGATCAAAGGAGATAACATACATAAAGCGCTTGAAAACTTTGGGCTCCATTATACAGTGAGCCATGGATACTCAAGTCCCTGAACACAGAATAAAATTGTAGCATGACCTGAAATAGACCCCTTACCATAGACATTCAAGTATGATCTGCAAGCTTGAATTAAAGCATCTGCTAATGGAAAACATTTGAAAGACAGAAGAATTAATCAAGAAAGGAACCCTCTATAGTGCAATCAATATCCTCAAATACGAAGAATCTAGTGCTTGGATTTTTGTCTAAGTGTGAAGATATTTAAAAAGTTGATTCCCTATTCATTGTCTGATCCCTAATATGTCTTTCCCTGTAAATTGTCATCATCTTTGTTAAGGATTTATGCATCTTTTTTTTTTAAAATAAAATTTTGATAGCTCTTGTTTGAATATCATCTACATTTCCCACTCGATTACTCCCCTACTCTTTCTGAGAAAGCCATATATCATAATAAAAGATGGAAATTTTTAAAATGTTAAATGAAATTAGTAAAATAAACTATACAATTTATAAAATATAAAATTACAATATGAAATTAAAATAAAATAAAAGTACAAAAATAAAACAATATTTAACTATATAAAATATATAAAAATTAAATGCAATTCTGTGATTTCACCACTTCTACAGAGTACTGTCTTCTAATATTTCTTCATGTTCCTTTGTCCATGATAACTTCTTAATATCCACTTCCCATTATTCTATTTGCATTGTCATAATGATAGCATATGCTGTTTTTCTGTTTTTGCTTTCTTATCTTAAAAACTTAATAAGCCAATGCAACTCTAAACACAAATATCTTTATCTCCAATTCTGTCACAAACTATACCTGGCCAAAGTCCATCCAACTTCCACTCCCAATATCAACCTTCTTCACTCTTATTCACATGGTGTTGAATGGAATTAGAAGGAAACCACAAAACTGTGCTAATTGGGTCCATTTCAGATTTGTGTTATATAATCTGGAATGATCCTACAAACATAGCAAATGTAACAACAATGCTGTTACTTACCGTTACTGTGGCTGTGTAAGACCAATAACACCAGCACACAGGAGGGCTGCTAAGCACAC
>CM053622.1:521779204-521811556 GCA_028646595.1 Phalanger gymnotis
AATTAATTCAATGCCTAGTTATACCTGGAAGTTATATGGGACTCCATGCCTTCTTGGGGAGGGAGGGAGGGAGGGAGGGAAGAAAATCTGGAACCCAAAATTATGTAGAACTGTTTGTTGCAATCTAAAAATAAAAAAAGGAAAAAAAAAGAAATAAAAAAAAATTGAAAGCATAAACCATGGCAATGAATCGGTCATTAATAAGGTAGAATCCTTTACTAATCTGTCACTAAATTGCTACCTCTTTGAACACTGCTTTTGGAAGATTTGTAATGAGACGTTAAAGAATATTCTCACATTGGACAATTACAAAAGAGAGTCCCATAAAGTAAGAAGCTAAGTGTCCTAGTGGATAAAATGACAACAACAACCATAATGAACAATAGCTACATATTGATATAGTTATACATATAGAATATATATGTATATATGTATGTATATGTGTGTATATATATATATGTATATGTACATATAAAAGCAATATAGTGTTGCTTTTTTTCTCTTTTTTATGCATTGTTAGAGGGGATCATTTGATGGGTAGGGGAGGAGGGAAGGAAATATTTTGAAACAAAAATTATATTAAAAACAAAAATATCAATATTATGTTTAAGATTTAAAAATAGTGACCTTAATAGATTCAAGAATAACATCCTCCAGAAGTAAAAAATCATTTTCTCTCAATTAAGCTATAATCAATATCATTTGTGTGATTTTTTTGTGCTTATCATGTATGTTGGCTACCAATTTTACTCTTAAAGAAAGCATATATAATATAGAAGCATAAGATAGCTATATAACCTACATGTCTACATGAATAAAGCTATGGTTTCTCTCATTCCTTATTCCTGATATATACTTTCCAAAATATTGCTCATCATCTGTATTTTTTCCAAGTGTTCCTTAAACTAATGGAGTTTCAAAATGTATAGTTGGCTTAGTTTGAGGGATATTATGGATTTTCTAAAAACAATTTCCCTCTTATAGTCTCTGCAACATGTATAAATATGGCATAATCCGCAATGATTTTTCACAGTAACATTTTTAGAAATATTTAAAGTGAATATCTGCAAAAGTATTCATAATACGTACATGTGAAAAGGTAGGGGGCAGTGGGGCAGTGGATAGCTTTCAGGGCTTGAGTTCAGCAAGACCTGGATTCAAACATTGCCTCTGTGTAATCCTGTGCTAGTCATGTATCTTCTGTGAACCTCAGTTTTTTTCATCTATGACACGGGGATAATAATAGTACCTCTTCACTGGGTTATTTGAGGGATAAGATAGTTAATGTATATAAAATACTTTGTAAATTTAAAGCACTAGATTAGTAGATGCCATCATCATCTTCTTCTGCATCATCATTATTGTTATTGTGGTTATTGTTAGATGGTCAACGTGGCATAATGGATACAGATCTAACTTCAGGGTCAGGAGCTTGGTACAGAGTAGGAGCATAATAAATTCTTATTAACCTCACTTGACCTCTAACACACCCCCACTCTGTAATCCTGTGCAAGTTACTTAACCTCTTAGTGCCCTAAGCAACTCTCTAAGACTGTGAATGACAGAGAATTTGCAAGTCTATAGTTATACAGTGAGTTTCTTAACCAGGAATTCTCCACATTGACAAAAATCACAAATCCAGATACACACATACGTATATGTATATACATGTGTAAATGTGTATACACATACACAAATAGATATGTACGCATATGTAAACAAATACAGAATGAAGCAGTTCAGGGGTACAGGCGGATGATATGTTAGTCAGAAAGAGCTGAGTTTGAATCTTGTCTCTGACATTTACTGGTGATGTGAACCTCAGTATGTCACATAAACTCCCAGACTCATTTTCTTCACATGTTGTGAGGATCAACTGAGAAAGCGCAGAATGCTTTACAAAATTTAAAGCCCTGTGTTAGCTATGATCATCATTATCATCGTATATTTATAAAGCATTAGTTATAAAACAAAAGTAGGTGGTCTCCTGGAAATGACCTTCCCACATCTCTTTCACGCCTGTCCTCTAAAACCTATAATGTAGACAAGTATTAGGAGAGCTCCTGGCCATTTTTGTTGGCATACATGGTGACAGTAAAATCTCATTCTGCTGTGGTCCATGTGTCTGTTATCTGCTTATCTGATCATCTGTCTAGAAAATAATGTGGGGGAAACAAAGGATATCAGTTTAACAGAGCAGAGAGTATAAAAATGGTCCTGAGAAAACTAAACATAACACATATTTTCATCCCTATCCAATTTAGAAATGTTCTTTATAGAAACTAAAATACATGAAAAATCACATGGAGGTGAGGGGCTGGGTTTAGAAATCAGATTAACAATGGACAACATGCTTTGAGACACAAAAATGGTTCATATACAGTTAAGGGCTACTCAGAAGCCATTTTGGTTCCTAGCCCTAATCCAACTGGTTTGAAAGGTTCTGATATTTACTAAAACTTCAAAGACAAATTATACATTCTTGATTTTTTGTCAAAACTAATATCAAAAAAAATTTGAGTGAGACAGAACATGACACCCTACCGAATTTAAATCAAGAAATTCCAGACATTGGACAGTAAATTATCAACTCACAAGATTTCTCTGACTGATGTGTAAACTAAAGAGTTTAAGATAGTTGTAGATTCATTTCAAATAAACTCCCTCAAGTTTGGCTGACTTTCTAGGGAGTGTAGCAGAGACATCCTCAACCAAATGTACAGGCTTTTTCTACTGGAACTTTCTTTCTAGACAGGCATAAACCTCAAATGATACACGTACAAAAACATACACATGCACACACACAGAGTGAGTTAATGTTGGCAAATTATGTAGTGTCTTCACTCAATTTTTTAATCATTATTTTTAATGAAATGTGTCAGGAGGAAAGGGCTATAAATTGTATTTTCATATACACAAAATTCTTCATT
This sequence comes from Phalanger gymnotis, assembly GCA_028646595.1. NCBI lineage: Eukaryota > Metazoa > Chordata > Mammalia > Diprotodontia > Phalangeridae > Phalanger > Phalanger gymnotis. The sequence goes on from CM053622.1 coordinate 521,782,135, forward strand.
GAAGTAAGGACAAAATATAAAGTTTTTGAAATCACAATTCTTTGGAGACAGAGGCAGTTTAAGAGAGTTAATATTTTAGTCTTTATCTCTGGTCTCCCCCAACTTACTCTCTTTGAGATTACATTCCATTTACACAAAGCAGCTATTTCCATGTTGTCTCACACATTAAAATATATGCTTTATGAGGGCAAAGAGTACGGCTTTTGACTTTCTCTGTGTCCCCACCACTTAGTACACTACGTAGCACATAGCCAGTACTTAATAAAGGCTTACTGCCTGAGTGACTAACTTGTTGTAAAGCCTCAAGAACTGAATTTGGGCACTGTATGGAAGAGGAAGAGAAATGCCTCAAAGCAATATAAATCAATACCAATATTTATTATTGGAGTTACAAAATATTTTTCATTTCTTTTTTCTAAAAGAATAAGCAATCTGATAAGCAATCTGTTGACCAATTTACTCCCAGCATTCTTAATTTTTCTAATCAGAAGTACTCTGACAATTGGTCTCCCTTCACTTTCTTAGGGCTGCACAATTCCAACATATTCGGTACAAATATGACCTATTAGATAAGATTAAGTTGAAGATGTCCATTTGACTGGAAGAAAATAAGTGAAAAAAGGTGACTTTTTAAATTTTTTTTTTACCTCCTCACTTTGGGGAAATAAAAGACAGGGTATGGAAATTCACCTCTTAAAGTCTATAGCTTCCTTCAACAATGAATTAATTGCTTATCATTCTCTAGAGGGAAAAGTGTGTTATTCAGTGTCAGCTAGCTTTGGAATAATTCAAGCAAACAAAAGTTTAGGGACCAGAAAAAGACATATAGTTCTCTTCTTTAAGGAAGGATTACTCCTGAATGTACTGCTAATCTATCCAATACATTTATGGTACACTTTAGGGTAAAAAAGGATTAGGTGGGGGGGATTAAAGAGATTTGGCAAGTATACTATATTTACACTGGGGAGTCCTAATGATATTAGAATAAAAAAGATACCTTATGCATAGACTTGAGTAAGTCCAGATACTCTAATGAGATCATGTATTCCATCTCCAAAGTAAGTGATGCCAGTTTTTAATGGTGGGAATATTCTTCGGGCTCTGATTAACCCCAGAATTTTGGCAGAGCCTATATTAGTAGTTAGAATTTCCCTGTTTTAACATTTCTGATGAGGCAGGAAAGTAAGTGTGTGTGTGTGTGTGTGTGTGTGTGTGCGCGCACATGCATATTTTAATGCTGAAAGTTCAATGGTCATACAGAAGGATTGGCTTTCCATATTATTTCCTAGCTTCTTTTCTCAAATGCCCATCCAAAACGAAACAAAACAGCAGTAGCAACAACAACAAAACACCCTAAGATTTGAAATTAAATGTTGATGATGTTTGATTTACCTCTTTTCACATATAAAGATTTTATTTATCTTTTTTTTTAATGAAGGTAGAGTGGCATGCAAAGCCTATTCTTTCTGTTCATATGGTGTGGGATGCCTAGAGCCACAGGATATGGGGATTATTAGATATGCCTTTCCATGGAGGAAATAGACAAAAATGGTCTGCCTGAAGTTACAGTTTATAGATTGGGAAAAGGCACAGACAATTAAGAGATGGAGATACTTAGGGCAAATTACTTGCAATCAAGCTGCAGCTAAATGAGCTTCTTGATGAGGAAGCCAAATTTATGTTGTTTCGAACCAGGAAGAAATGTTAAAGGAGTTGAAAGGTGAGCAAAATGTTAGCACAACTGGATCCAGATAGATTGATAAGTTATTAAGGCCACTAAAATCATTGCTTTGGGGGAAACACACACACACACACACACACACACACACACACACTTAAAGAAGGATGCTGGTAAGATTGGATAATTTCTATCCTTTCAAGTATGAGTATGACCCTTCCTGTTAAACAATCATTAGGACTCTGGAACTTGACCTGATCCTTTCTGTATTTTGCTCTCAAGCTTGTTATTTACCACTAAGATTTCATTTGAGAAGAAATCCTTGTTTAAACAATAAACAAATGTGGTATCCCTCTTCTTCCCTTGCCCACCTGGAATTACCTCTTGGCTGAAATTATCTCTCTGAGTGGATTCTGAAAGGATCTATTTCATAATGAATGCAGAATCTCATACAAAGAATGGAAGACATGTGAAGGCTTCAAATGGGAAATTTCACATTTTTATTTCTTTGTTGTTTATATATATTTTTGCATTCAGCTTTGTATGCATCAATTTCACTGAAAGCAGGCCATTGTCTACCTATATCTGTCTGAATGGATTGACTTTAAAGACTTTGTAATTTTGAAAAGGCATCAAGAAAGCCTATCCTTCATCCTCATTTCTGTTACTCTTGAATGTTAGGCATAACGAGGTAGACAAAAGGAAGGTATAATAGGGATTCTTATTGGCAGTCAGTACAAGTATATGTAGAAAGAGATAATATTCTGCTGACATTTTTCCTTATCTTGATTCCCTCTATCCTTTCATGCATAAAGTTTTGCATGAACGGCATCTGAAAAACAAAATTAACAACTCTTGTCTGAAATGGAGAGAGAGAGAGAGAGAGAGAGAGAGAGAGAGAGAGAGAGAGAGAGAGAGAGAGAAAGAGAGAGAGAGAGAGAGAGAGAGAGATTTCTTATTCAAATGATTCCGTTTAGGAATGGAGAAAGCAGTATCTAATATGCAAGAATCAACAAGGGCTTTGAAGAGAATATACACATTTAGAAGAGTAAATGGGAATGTTAAACCTTCTAAGAAGCACAGGTTTTTCTGTGTTAATGTAGCAACAATATCACCACCCAGGTCTGTACTACCCAAGGAGACAGACCCCTAGAGTGAGAGCACAATTCTGAATGAATAACATTGTCCCTATCACTACTCACTACTCTCAACTCAGTAAATCTCCTTCCTCGCACTATAGGCTGTCCCTCAGGCCAATGGCCAAAGAAAAGTTCTTTGCTGGTAGTCTAACTCTTGCCATTATTTTTTTTTAATTTCTTTTTTTTCTTCCCAGTAAATTACGTGTTATAGAATTTCAGAGCTATAAGGGATTTTAGACATCAGCTAGTCATATACACCCTTTCATGACATGTAAATCCTCTGTTTAATGACCAATAGGATGAAAGGCTCTGGGTCGTAGTCAGAGGACCTGAGCTTGAATCCCCAGGTCTCCCAACATACGCCCCTGTATGGCATTGGGAAACTCAATCAGCCCTATCCAGCCTCAGTTTCTTCATCTATAAAATGAGAGAATGGGGCTACAGGATCTCTGAGTTCTCTTCCAGGAGTCATACAGCAAGCATATATAAGAGCAAGCACTCTTGCATATCCAGGATGGCCTACTAGCACTTTGATTGGCTTTTCTAGGAAAGACTGCTCAAAAAGGGTTAATAATCCTACTTTTAATTACATTCACTAGTTCAGGGGAAGGATCAGTACTCTGAACATCAGAGAAAATGCAAGCAGAGAAATTAGCATAAAGACCAACAGACAGAGCTCTTAATTGCCTGATCAAAGCAATATTGCTGCACACTTTACATACATCACTGGATCGAGAGAACAGAACAGCTGGGAAGCTCTGAACATACGGTTACTCAGAGTCTTGACCAGGAAATCACAAGATCCTTCTCATAAGTGAATCCCCAAAGCAAAATACCAACTCAGAGTATATATACACTTCTCAGAGCTAGAAGGCATCACAACCCTCAAGACCCAGTTCCTAAATAAAAATTAGCAAAAGGTGTGAAAGTCTTCCTACAAGCAAGTCTCCCCTAAGCAAACTTCCCTCCTCAAATGGGCTCTGTGACTCAGGATTTATCACAGCTGTGAGCTGTGGATGGGGAAGATCTTCCTGTTCCAGTAACATTACAATCTGTAATTCAATAATATTTCAAAAATAATCCTCTAAACCTTCCCTTGGAGATCTACGCTGATAGCGAATTCATTCATCTATGAGGCAGCCCTTTTTATAGTTTGAAACATATCTAGCTTTTAGGAATTTCTTTCTAATATTTAACTCAAAACTATCTCCTTCTCATTTCTAATTTCTAAGGTCTAGATGAGTGCTCCTACTCTCCCTTACATATATCATTTCAAACAATAATAATAATAAATAAGAATAATAATGACAGCATTTCTATTTTACTTAAAGGTCTGCAAATGGCTTTACAGATATCATGTTTTATCCTCACAACAACCCTGGGAGGTAGGTCCAATTATTTTCTCCATTTTACATATAAGGAAACTGAGGCAGACAGAGGTTAAGTGACTTCTCTGGGGTCCCAGAGCTAGTAAGTGTCTGAGGCTGGAATTTAATTCTGGTGAAGAACAGTTAAACTGACCCTAACTGACTCCTCTAAGTCTATCTGTGCTCAGGCTAAATTCTCTCAGTCCTATAGTATGACTTGGTTTTCAATCATGTCTCCATTCTGGGTGATCTCTTGTGGACATGCTTCAACTTGTGGACATTGGTTTGAAGTTGTTAATACCCAAACAAAAATATGATGCTCCAGATATGTTTCCAAACAGCATAGAGTACAATGGGACTTTGGCCTCATTCATTCTAAATATTTAGTGCAGCCTAATAAAACAATATTAATGTTATTATTTTGATTATCACATTATTCTATTAAAGTATATTGAATATACTGTTATTTCAGATCTCTTGGTAGTTTTTTACATGAACTTCTCTCTACCAGTTTACACACTGCTTATGTATCTCAGGTTTTGAACCTAATTTGGAATTAGCATTTATTCCTATTCAATTTCATCTGCTTAAGATTTGACCTCTTGCTCAAATTTACTGATAAAATTTTGGATCCCAACTATTTTATCCAGCTATTGCTTTCAGCTTCTTCTCATCCACAAATCTAAAGCACATTAACTTTTTCTACAATTGCATTAATGAAAAACCATTAAATAGATCACAGCCAAGGAGAGAAATTTAACTTGAGGCCTTGTTTCAGGTTAACACTGATTAATCTATATTCTTTAGCCATGATCATAGAATTAATGCTGAATCTACCTGTTGTCCCCACAACTCCCCATCTTGTCCACAAGGATAGTGTAAGAGACTATCAAATGTTTTCTTGAAAGCCAAGTGTATAGGAGTTTGAGCACTAACTGGCCTCTTCGAATTTGTAGTTCAGATGGATAAGCATTACTCTCTGAGAGCAGTTTGAAAATATTATGATCTTTGAGGGAGAAGGCAGAATTGTTGTATCCTGCATTTGAAAGGTCGGAGACAACCTGCAAGAAAAGAGTAGGGACTTTGATAATTGAGCTTCAGCAGCAATGGAGGTGAGCCCCCCAAGTTTCATCTAGGTCTTAATAACCTAAGCAAAAAGAAAATCAACAGCACAGCAAAAAGAGGCGAAAGTTAAAAATGAAGGGAAGCTCATCAGTTCTCTACTGTAATGCACAATGCACAGGTAAAAGCAATTTATCATTACATATGCTAATTAGGGCTGACAGTATAGGAACAAGAAATACTTATCAATGCATGCAATCAAATTTTATTGACTCTCCAACAATATAAACATCAAGCCCTTCTAGAAACAAGGAATCAAACAAACCACCAAATTTCTAAAGGTCCTATACCTCTCTCTGCCTAGGCAGAGGTTGCATGTCACCCTTCAAGGTGACATTTTAGCAAGTCTCCATTAAACATCATTATTCTTCAGTGAACAAAGGATGCTAATATTCCCAAGTCTGGGGATACAGGAGTCTGTCTAGTCATGACCTAGGAGCAGGCTGATTGCTGGGTCCTACAATAGACTTATGTAGTTCTTGCTAAAGGTGTTTACAAATCATATCTAAGTTTTTATTCGTTTCAAAGCTAACATTGTTAGCAAGTATTTCTCAGTTATTTATGATATTTGGGACACACATATGATTAATACTTGTTTACCAGATATGGTACATACAGATATATATATATATACATATATATGTATGTATATATATATCTGTATGTGTATGTATATGTATATATATATATATCTGTATGTATATGTACATATATATCTGTATGTACCATATCTGTAACATATATATGTGTGTGTGTGTGTGTGTTGTGACTGTTTACAAAATCTAGGAAACAAACACATATCATCTGTAGTTGTTGATCAAATTTAAGGCAAACACATCATTAGCAGTTGATTTTTTTTTCTAAATCTGGGAGATATATATCATCACTAAAATATACCACTCAAGTTCTTATCTATTTTCTTATTTTCTTTTTTTCCCAAAGAAACAATTTAAGTAACAGCTACTTAGTCTCAAAATGGAGTTTCCCATTTTAAGTTAACATGTTTAAGTTAAGTTATTCCTACTACATTCCCCCCTCTGGATACTATCTATTCCTGTAGCTATCTAAGATGATATATAACTAAGATTACAATAATCATGTAAACTATCAATACAGCGCTCAAGCATGTGGTGCTTACATTGTTTTGGATTAGAACAAACCTTATACACAAATATTAATGAAATAACAAACATTAACATATCAATAAGTTTTTGATAGTCCAGGAGAGTTTTCAGTTTAGGTTTTCTCAATTATCTTTCATAGCCCGTTTTCTGATGTTCTAAAGGCCTTTGTCTAGCAGTAATAATCATATCATAATCCATCCTAAATATTTAATTGCCTATGCCACCATTTGGTGATATCTAAGCACTTGCTGCTGTATTTTGGTGAGATTCTGTTGTGTTTCAAGTCAAAAAGTTGTATCCCCTCTACTTCCAATGGAGGCGTATAAGAAAAGATAAACATGTGTGTCCATCTCTACTCGGATGTGCATAGTAGATGGCATTCTGCACTGGCTAAGCCATGGCATTTTGTATCACTGTGTGTCCATCTTATCATTAGTGTGACAGAAGAACAGCTGGGCATGGAAAACCCAATCAGTTAAAAAGGGAAATAACTCAGCAGATCTCTACACGTGAGCTGTCTTGAGGGAACCTGACATAATTTATCAGGTCCATGGTGTTTCTTGATGGAATTAAATCATGATGGGGGTAGGGAGATTTGTTGCTCTACATATTGAGTCCTACACATTTTGTTATTTTGTCATTTGTCTGAATCAAAGGTCCTGTTCCAGTTTTAAGTTCATCTGCTGGCAGTGGGATGATTTTCCCAAACTCTATCATTTAATTGGCTTACTTTGGCTTTAACAAAGGTCTTCTAATTGGTAACTTTTGTTTCCCCTAAGGGTTTCTTAATTTGAGTCTCAAGTATTCCACTAAATCTTTCTATTGTCCCCACTGTTTGAACATTATTTGCTAAATAATAGCTTCATATAACTCCTTGGACTTTATACCAATTCTTAACATTGTGAGTGGTGAAGAATGATCCTTGATAGCTCTTAATCTCAACAGACTAACCAAAATAGACTATTAACAAACTTAATCCTTCTATAGTAGAGTCAGCATTTGTGTATATTCAGTGAGGTACAAAGCCTAATCTTGTACATGTACAAATCACTGCTACACACTGTCTTATTAAGTTTTCATTAAATAGACCAATGTAATCTACTTGCTAGACTGTTTCTGGAGTCTGACATTTAGTGATAGATTCAGGTAGTAGTTTCAATAATGGCCTAGCTTTTTGGCATGGGGAAGAGAAGCATAGTGGATAGTACTACTACTTGCTCTTTCCTTAATCTCATTTCTTTTAATCTAGGATTTGGCGGGCTTTTTTCCAAGTATCTAATTTCTCATGGAGTCATTTCACTATGTTTCTATATAATTCCTTTCGCTGTCCTCCTTTGTCTTCATTAGTATGACAATGGGATCTTGCCCCTCATCATACTCTGCCTCATCTGACTTCCTTTAGTATGAGTCGAAATGTGTCCAGTCTAAGTCAAATCATCACACTCATATTAGCTATTCCCCTAATTCCTTGCTCCAATCTCATTGGCTACTGTCCAATTATTATTACCCCTTTTAGCAGATCTTATAGCTAAATATCAAGGTTGCTGTTTTACTTTTTTTCCTATTCTTTCTTATGGTACATTACCCATAGTTCAAGATGTTTTGCAGACTTTCCATCTCTTTCTTCAATCATTTGGTCCCCAGTGGATGGGCTGAGAGTGAGGCTCACCACTTCATGTCCTGTGGAAGAGTTACCCAGGAACAAGGCAACCCTTTGGTCTATCAGTCTTTTGTCTTGCCAAATTGGATACCACTTAGCAAAGGATTTGCTTATGTAAGGATATCTCATTCTAGGAGCTAAGATGAGATGTCAGCAGTTTGCACTACTATCTCTTCATGAAGATGAATTATTTTTGTTCCCTCAGTAACTGCTCTGTTGGTTTTAAGACATTTCCATTTAAACACTGAGAGATGGATACCCTGATGTGATTATCAGAGATGATTTTAGCCCATGTCAGTATAGTAATTCATGGTTATTTGGAAAAGAAAGCTTTGTTTGAATTTATCATTTGCACCAACCTTTTAAACAATTTATGGCGATTCCATCCAAGACGTTTATTCTTTCTTCCACCTTCTCTTCTACGTCTGCCTAATAATGGAAAGGTATAAACACAAACTGAAATTAGGGCATAGAGCCAAATCTATACATGAAAGTTAAGAATCTTCATATCTGAAGACTAAAATATTGTGATTTTGTTAACAACTTTTCCTCCCCTCCCTCCCCAAGACAGCATGTAACAACATGAGGTGGAAGAACGAGAAACTGCCCACTCTCCAAGGGACATTATATTCCCCTAGACTAAAAAATATCCTACTTGTTTTAACCAGGTTTGGCTTGTTAAATCTCTAGGATAAAGAATATATGGAGGAAAGAGTGGTAAAAGAACATTAACTGGACAACTGAACCCTCCATAGGGATACACACCATTACCTGTGTTTCACAAGTATACTCAGCTTACATTTCTTTTATCAAACAATTTAGTAATCCTATTGTTTTTAAATAAATTCCATACAAAGCTTTGCAATAGCTACCTCTACTATTGACTAGATTATCTGCAGTATTGTCAGTCAATAACCCCACTTAGAGCCTACCATGCACACAATGCTAAGTATTAAAGTCACAAAAAAAGGCAAAAGTCCATCTCAAAGTTGTCACTGGTTTCTGATTAAATTGGCTGCTGACATGTCTATAGAAGAACTGTAGGATTCCTCAGGTGCCACATGAATTTGTCAGGTAACTAAAACTCTAAAGGACTCATTGTCAAGACTTGTTCATAAAAATTTGCTCATTTGATGTATCAGATGAATTAGGAAAGCAGTTTGTGCATGAATGATATCAGCAGAATAAAGTCCAATGTAACTGAATGAGCATTCATCTGTAGGAAAGTAATAGAATGCCACTTCGTGCTTATTCAACTAAAGAAATTTACAGCTGGCAATGTGGGTGGAAGAACACAGAACTGTGATCCAGGAAACCCTATTTTGGGCCTAGCTGCAATAGGCAGTTGGACTAGATCAGAAGTTCTTAGCTACTGTTATGTCATGGATCTCTTTAGTTGTATGGTTAAATTTATAGACTTCTTTTCAGAATAATTTCTAAATGAATATAATAAAATGCATAGGACAATAAAGAAAATCAATCATATTGTGATAAAGATGTATTTTTTTCCTCCAACCAAGTTCATAGCTCTCAGGTTAAGAACTTCACTAAATGCTCTTGTAAGTACATTCCTGCTCTAAATCCTGTAGTCTCATGATTCTCATGTGACTTGGAGATGTCATTTTACCTCCTGGGCCTCAGCTATTTCATGCAAAATCAGCATATTATTCTTGTGTGGCATAGCAGAAAGGTACTGGGTTGAAAAGAGGATTTGTGGTTGACTGTTGATGCTACTATGTCACCTTGATCAAGTCCCTCAGTTTTTGATTCAACTTCTACAAACTGAGGGAGTGGGACTAAGTAACCTCTGAAGTCCTTTCTAGAGACAGAGTTGTGACACTACGTTTCAATTCCTTCTAGCTCTAAAAATCTAAGATTTTAAAAAAAATTTCCATAAAGTCCTATGTTTATAGTGCCCAGACCTCTGGCTTCTCCTCAGAGAAAAAAAAAACTCTTTACCTATATAGGGTGGGTGAAGAACATCAGCTGTTTATGTTACTTCACTGAGTAGTCTGAATAGTGAAGACTGTGTGGGAGGGGAGGTGAGACAGAAGGCTTCTTGGGCTCTCCCCAGAAGCCTAGGGGAGGTTTTACCTTTCCTAACTCTTTACTATTCTTTATTCTTGTGTGTCAGCGGATGGAATAGGCTTTTCTTAACATGATCCCTGATGTTCTTGGGGGACTTCCTCCAACAAGGTTTCCCTAGGTGTTGAGACCTGCTCCCACAGAAAGGAACTTCACATAACTTGTGAGGTTGGGGCAAGTAAAGATTAAATGCTTTACAGACATGAATGAGTCTACTTCTATTTCTCACCAGATGAAGTGGCAGAGATAGCCTAGTTAATTAAGTCATTCAAACAATCCAAGGACTGTGCACTGGAGTCTTTCTCTGTATTACATGAAATCAGTTGCTAAATGGCTAACTCACCTCCATTCTCAATCAGCTTAGATGAAATCAATCAGTTGAAAGAAATCTCATTATGAGGAATGTCACTACAAGAACCATACATCACAGTTTCCACCATTCTGTTTGGCATTTAAAGCCCTTCACAATCTGGCTCCAGCCTACCTTTCTAGACTCATCCATTACTCCCCTTCATACACTCTAGGTTCACTTGGTAGTATTTATATACAATATTCTACCTCCCCGATCATCTCTCCATGCTATTACAGAGCCATGCCTTAAATACATTCCCTCCTAACATCGTCCTCTTAGAATCCCTAGCTTCCTTCAAACATCAGCTCAAGAGCTACCTACTAATGATGCTTTTTCTTCTCCTTGGGTCTGCTAGTAATCCCCCACCCCCACTCCATCTCGACACATACAAAATCTTAGCAAAAAAAGAAGACTTCCATTTATTTTGTATAAATTCTGTATTTTTGTTATCTGAACATGCTGTGTTTCCCCTAATAAGATAGAAGCTTCTTGAGGGCAGAGAATGTCTTCTTTTTCTTTTTGTATGCCCAGGCCTGAGCATAGCTCCTAGCACATTGTAAGAACTTAATAAATACTTATTGATGGACAGATGAATTAATCAATTGACATTTAGAATTAGCCCTTAGAAAAATTGTGACATTACATTTGTCTTCCGTGCTGTCAGCTTCTGTTTTCTGAACCTTTTTCTCCAACCGGTCACACGACTCTCTTCAGAAACCCAGGCAGCACCTGTCTACTCAGACTCTCTTTTTCTGTGCCAAAGATGATTATCAGTTATGGCTCTACATAATCAAGTTTGCTTTCCTGTCTTCCTTTTGCCAGTGATATTTTCATTTAAAGCCTCATATTTAATTATGGAGTGAAAGCTTTTGCTATTTTAAGAATAATAGCTGACATTTAAATGACACTTTAATGTTTCCAAACTACTTTTCCTTCCTCACATAAGTTTGGCCTAATAATGACCCTTTGAAGTAGTATTCTTAGCAGTGTTTTACAGATGAAGAAACTGATATTTGGACAGCTAGTATTAAACCCAGGTTTTCCTAACTCCAAGTCCATCATTGTATCCATCATGTTATATATCTTCTTAAGGTAATCTAAAGATCTAGTTAGTCCAAGGGAGATGTTTCACAGAATAAGAAAGTTCCAAAGGATGCCATCCTTTTGTTGTACATAGGTTTCTATAAAGTTTCCATTAAAAATCTATCAGAGGTGAATACCATGGTCTCTTGAAGGAATTGGTGACATTTGAGTTGGGCCTTGAAGAGTAGGTGGGATTTTAGTTAGTGTCTTGAAAAGAAACAGAAATTATGTTCCAGGAACCTTGCAGGAAGAAGTATAATTTCAAGATCACGTGTGTTGGAGAAAAGCACATAAGAACAGAGAAGTTAGAATTTATCCATATACGTGCACTCACATGCAACATGAGTATTTAGAAGAAATTATGACACAATCTCTAGTGATAAAGATATGTTTACTCAGCACCACAACCTCAACATGTCTCAGACCTAGTTAATCTTTGACCATGAATCTCTTCTACCTCCAGAGGCCCTTCTCCTTCCCGCTAATCACTCTCTTCTCAATTACTTTGAATCAGAACTTCTTAGTTTTCTTGAATCCCTATCTTCTCTCTTTTCCTCGCCCCTCTTATACAGGCAGTTTGTAATATTTGTCCAATCTATCTTGCTATTCTATTACTCAAAAACACTCACTCACTCTCAATTTCTTTCCAAATGAAAAATAGACAAGTTAACCTTGCAGACGATGCTCTCCACAATCCAGAATCCATGTCCCTGTATCTTTGGGGAACTTAATCAGTCTTATTGTGGAGCTTCCTGCACAGGATCCAGCACAATTGATTAGTGACTAAGTGAATGCAGACTAGCTCACTTCAATCACTATATTTCCGAAGTGGTCCCAGACACCAAAGTGTTCTTTATTTCTAGAATATTCCCATCACAACATCTTCCCCACTATACCTTCCCTTTCTCTCTCTTTCTCTGGACATAGTAACCAAATAAATAATATGATAACTTCTGAAACCTAATGTCAATTACCTGCCCTATGAATTAAATAATCATTTCTGTGACTACCCAAAACAAAGCTCCTTTTCCTGGTTACTACTCTCCTACATGCCTTGTCTTCCAGTTTTAGAACATAAACACTTTGACTGCAAGGTCTATTTCCCTTTTTATATTTGTATTTCCATCCCTTCACCCAACACCTGGCACATACTAAAAATATGTTAAAAAGGCTTTGTTAGACTCAGTTGCTGTGTTGATCAGTTTTGTTGAATTGCTTTTTATTTTTTTTTCTCTTTCTCATACTTAGACACAGATGTTGGATTTCCATGAAGGGGCAGTAGGAGGGATATAAATGAAAATGAAAATTATGTGAAATAAAATATACCAGTAAATTGTATATATATATATATATATATATATACGTATATATGTATATATATATGTATATGTATACATACATATACATATATATATACATATACATACGTGTGTGTGTGTGTGTGTGTGTGTGTGTGTATAGGAAGATCAAGAAGGGTTAAGATGATTAGGCATTTAAATAATATAGGAATCCTTATGGCTCAGAACTGCTGGGGGAAAAAAGCTAGTTGCCTATTCATATACATTTGTCAATCTAATAAAATTAAGTGGGCTTTAGTTACAAAAATACTGACAAATGGTAGAAGTGGTTAATTATTAACTAAATAAATTCAGAATGCCATGCTAATTGAGAAAATTCTATTTGGAAATCATTCCTTCTCAGGACAGTGATGTCTTCTATTACTCTATGGAGATTTCAGATAAATAGATTTTTATTACAAGTATGATCTTAGAAAATCATTCTCATGTACTTTCTGCAAAGACACACAGGCATGCAGTAATGGTCAGTTTTGGCCCCAGGAGCTACTAGAAAACCCTTATTAGTTTTGAAGATGTACATGTATATTTAAGATGGAATTTGACTCAGAGAATGCACACAGATCATACTACTAATGCTCAGTATCAGTTCAGGGAATGCATTACTTTTTCATCATCAAAACAATGCAAACATAATGACTTTTGATACCACCATTTTATTCTCTGTATTAGATCATTACAAGGGGAAAATTTTTTAGTCTTCATATCAATCACATTTTTTTAGGTGGTGGGATAAAAGTTCATTTCCAGTAATTCTCATCTCTCCATGTTTCTCTCCCCAACTACAGAGGATATAACATTGTGCAAATTATGTAACAGTAACAAATTCTCAATGTACATGATTCCCATCAGTGAAAGATGTCAAAGTTAATGATTCACTTGCATAGATAGATAGAAATGGATTCATTTTTAAAGATGGTTTTGTTCCTGCAACACTATCATCCAGTTTCCCTTCTCTTCTTATCATACAGTGATTTGCTACTAATCATGTTATTGCTTTGCAGTTGATTAAACTAAAAAGGAAGCTTAAGTAGCCAGGTTAGAACTATGAATGGGGATATTTTGATTCACTTGTCAAAGTTCCATAATCCATAGAGACCTTCTTGCATTAGGGAGATATCGTTAATATTTACAAAAATGATAGATGTGGTGATTAAGCAGTTGTCATGGGATCCCATCAAGTTATGCATGTAAGTATTGGAGGAAGGCAATGGTGGCATTCTGTATTCAGGCAATGAATCATCTTTGCTTAATTGTATTTAGGACCAATTGCAACTCATCTTTTTGTTCTCCTAATTAAATCTCATATAGCTTGTATAGAACCATAACCAATTGTAATGTCTCCCAGTGAGGTATGCCTGTGCAGTTCATGCATTAAGAAAGGATATATAAAAATTAACTGAATATTTATTTTTAATGCTTTGTTATTTATTTAATATTTTTAGTTTTCATCATTGATTTCCACAAGATTCTGAGTTACAAATTTTCTCCACATTTTTACCCTCCCCCACTCCAAGATGGCATATATTCTGACTGCCCCGTTCCCCAATCAGCCATCCCTTCTGTCACCCCATTAACCCCCATCCCCTTTTCCCTTACTTTTTTGTAGGGCAAGATAGATTTCTATGCCCCATTGCCTGTACATCCCATTTCCCAGTTGCATGCAAAAACAACATTTTTTGGAATATCTGCTTTTAAAACTTTGAGTTCAAAATTCTTTCTCCTCTTCCCTCCCCACCCACTCTCTCTAAGAAGGCAAGCAATTCAACATAGGCCACATGTGTATCATTATGCACAATATTCATGTTGTGAAAGACTAAGTATATTTTGCTCCCTCCTATCCTATCCTCCTTTATTCAATTTTCTCCCTTGACCCTGTCCCTTTCTGAAAGTGTTTGCTTTTGATTACTTCCTCCCCCTATCTTTCCTCCCTTATATCACCCCCCCCCCTTTTTGCGCCCTTCCCTCTTCTTTCCTTTGGGGTAAGCTACCCAATTGAGTGTTTATGTTATTCCCTCCTCAAGTCAAATCCTGTGAGAAAAGAATCACTCATTCTGCCTCGCCTACCCCTCTTCCTTTAAAATGAACTGCTTTTTCTTGCCACTTTTATGTGAAATAATTTACCCCATTTTATCTCTCTCTTTCTCCTTCTCTCAATATATTCCTCTCTCATTTGAAACAGTTCAACTTTAGTAAGTCCCTTGCAATTTCTTTTTCTTGATTACCTTTTCATGCTTCTCTTGATTCTTGTGTTTGAAAGTCAAATTTTCCATTCAGCTCTGGTCTTTTCACTGAGAAAGCTTGAAAGTCCTCTATTTTATTGAAATCCCATATTTTGCCTTGGAGCATAATACTCAGTTTTGCTGGGTGGGTGATTCTTGGTTTTAATCCTAGCTCCACTGACCTCCAGAATATCATATTCCAAGCCCTTCGATCCCTTAATGTAGAAGCTGCTTGATCTTGTGTTATGCTGATTGTGTTTCCACAGTACTCAAATTGTTTCTTTCTGGCTGCTTGCAGTATTTTCTCCCTGATCTAGCAGCTCTGGAATTTGGTGACAATATTACTAGGAGTTTTCTTTTTGGGATCTTTTTCAGGAGGTGATCAGTGTATTCTTTCAGAATCTTTTTTACCCTCTGGCTCCAGAATATCAGAGCAGATTTCCTTGATAATTTCTTGAAAGATTATTTCTAGGCTCTTTTTTTGATCATGGCTTTCAGGTAGTCCAATAATTTTGAAATTATCTCTCCTGGATCTTTTTTTCCAGGTCAGTGGTTTTTCCAATGAGATATTTCACCTTGTCTTCCATTTTTTCATTCCTTTGGTTCTATTTTATAATATCTTGATTTCTCATAAAGTCACTAGCTTCCATTTGCTCCAATCTAATTTTTAAGGTAGTATTTTCTTCAGTGGTCTTTAGGACTTCCTTTTCCATTTGGCTAATGCTTCCTTTCAAGGCATTCTTCTCTTCACTGGCTTTTTGAGCTCTTTTGCCATTTGAATTAGTCTATTTTTTAAGGTGTTATTTTCTTCAGTATTTTTTGGGTCTCCTTTAGAAAGTCATTGACTTGTTTTTCATGGTTTTCCTGCATCACTCTCATTTACTTTCCCAATTTTTCCTCTACTTCTCTTACTTGCTTTTCCAAATTCTTTTTGAGCTCTTCCATGGCCTGAGACCAATTCACCTTTTTCTTGGAGGTTTTTGATGCAGGTTCTTTGACTTATTTGACTTCCTCTGGCTATATGTTTTCATCTTTGTCACCAAAAAAAAAGATTCCAAAGTCTCAGTGTGTATCTGAGACCATTTTCACTGCCTGTTCATCTTCCCAGCCAACTACTTGACCCTTGAGCTTTTTGTCAGCTTATGACTGCTTGTAGAGTAGAGGGTACTTTGTCCCAAGCTTGCAGTAGTGTGCTGCTGTTTTCAAAGCTACTTCAACACAGCAAGCTCTGCCAAAACAGCGATTGTTCTACCCCAAGGATGGCCAACCAAGATTGCGGCCCAGATCTAGACAGGATAAAGCAGGCTTTGCCCTCCAGCCCTAATCCACAGCTTAATTCTTCCACAGGGTGGGCCTGGAGCTGGAAGCAAATGCAGCTGTAGCTCTGGAAGCAACCTTAGAGCTGCACCACCTCCACTGCCTCTGGGGCAGTGGCCTACCTGGAACTCCTTTCATTCTGTCCCAGAGTTTTTCCCACTAACCTGCTCTGTTGTCTTTGGCATTTGTGGGTTGAGAAGTCTGGTAACTGCACAGCTCAATGATTCAGGGCCCTACCACCTGTCCCACCCAGTTCCTGGCCTGGTTGGTCCTGGCATAGTCCACGCTGGGCTGTGCTCTGCTTCGCTCCCAGCTCCATGCAATAGACCCTTTCCAGTGACCATCCAGGCTGTCATGGGCTGGAGCCCTGCTTCTCTCTGCTATCTTGTGGGCTCTGCAGCTCTAGAATTTGTTCAGAGCCATTTTTATAGGTGTTTGGAGGGTCCTGGGGGAGAGCTTAAGCAAGTCCCTGCTTTCCAGCTAACATCTTCTTGACACCTGAATATTTAAAGTAAAATTAAAATGACTCTAAGATGACACTAACTTCATCCTTGGGGAAAATAGAGCAACCTCCAAATGGATCAGCCTTGAAACCAGAAGATAGAAATGACTTCTTCATTAACGTTTGTTTTATTGCTAATAGCCACTCACACAACCCTGTCTTCAATGATGTAACAGTGGCACAGTACTTTACACATAATGGGTATACTTAATATGTATTTGTTGAATTGAACACTATTGAGGAAAGTGAAAAACCAAAGGAGAAAAGAGATACCTATGGAACTGAATAGGAAAAGAGAGGATAAATATTTTATTTGTAACATGCTCTGAGATATTGTTTTACATCCCCCTCACTCACTGAGGAATTTGGGAGAAGGAATGATATTATTGGGTTGGGCAAAAATGTCTAAGGACTGTTTGATGGACAACATCAGCTGAGTAATTGCTGACAGCCCTTTAAAAAAAGATAATTATTTGAACTAGGACAGAGCTGTCCAAAATACAGCCTGCATGCAGCATACAGCCCGCAGTGTGATTTTATGTGGCCCGCCTGTTTGTTTTAATTTTCACGAGCGAAAAAATAAAATAATGATTTGCATAGAATGCATATGAGATTTTTTAATTACATCACTAATAAAGAATCCTATTGATATTAATTTTCTTTGGTGTTTTTAAGCAGTATTACATATGGAACATGTCACACAGAATTTTCAATCTATCTGTGGGATGCATTTCATTTTCTGTACAATGCAGACTAGACAGTATGCACCTACCTTTATACTGTTGTGTTGTGGCTTTGTTGTTTTGTGTTTGCTTTGGTGCTTCGCACCTTCACCTGTTGTATTGATGATGCATGTTCCTCCACTATCTATTAGTGTACTATATTTTTTATTCTGGGTGTGGCCCTAGAATAATTGTTTAATTTTAACGTGGCCCTAAGATAACCTAAGGTTGGACAGCCCTGAACTAGGATACTGAATCATTTGGAAGGTTCCCTTAGATTTAAGATTCTGGTTCTAAATGTTAGAGGGAAATGACATCAAGATGTGTGTTCACCATAATTTAAACTGGGGTTTAAGAATGATGACATTCAATTTCTATAATGTCTTTATATAACATAAAAATGCATATAAGTGGGTTACACACCTCTGATCTTATCAGCATAAGACCACAGGATAATAGCCCTAAAGCTAGGAAGAATCTTAGAAGTTGTCTAGTCCTGGACTTCTTAACTTGGGGTCCACAGACGTAAGTGAATACATTACAGGAAGCCAATGAACTTGGGTGGAAAAAATACATCTTTATTTTAACTAACTTCTTCCTGAAATTTAGTATTTCCATCAATTATGAATGCAAGCAACAAAATATCACTCAGAGAAGGGGTCCATACATTTCGCTAGGCTGCTAAAAGGGTCCATCTCTCTCTCTCTCTCTCTCTCTCTCTCTCTCTCTCTCTCTCTCTCTCTCTCTCTCTCTCTCCCCTCCCCTCTCTCTTTTACACACACACACACACACACACACACACACACACACATACACACACACTTAAGGACTTCTAATCTAATTCAATATCCTCATCTTACAAATGAGAACTTGAGGCTCTGAGGTGTTATATGATTTTTTCAAGCTCATCTCACAGGAGTAAAAATCAGAGGTGGGACTTAAATCCATGTTCTCAGATTCCTGAACCAGTACCTTTATATGATACCAACGAAGACACTTAAAATCTTAGAGAGATGCCCAGGCCACAGCAATGTTGAGTGATCTGCTCCTATTCACATAGCCAGTATTTGTCAGAGGCAGGGCTTGAACGATATCTTCTTGATTCCAAGTCTGGGCCTCTGACCTACCAAACCACACAACATCTTATAATAATGCTTTAAAAATGTTTTCCTCACAGCAACCCTGCTAGTAGATAATACAAGCATCAATACTTAACTTTTGTATATAAAGAAATTGAGACATAGCAAGAGCAAGCTTCAGATCACATGGCTCAAAAGAAAAAAAAAAGAATCAGAGCCAGAATTCGAGCAGACTTCTATATCCAAAATTGGAGCTCTTAATATTGTACCGCATTTTGCTTACATTCTAGCAAACTCCTGAAGCTGGAGAAAAATAGAAAACCTTGATTCTTGGCAAGATCCTGTATGCCAAACCAAGAGGTAAAGGGAAATGACCTTAGCAAGAGGGAAGGAATCCCCATGAGATTGTAGTGTTGCTAGAGAAGTAAGACATGAGGGTAATTTCTTGTGAGTTTCCTTCGTAGTAGCACTGAATGACAGAGAAAGACCCTCCCATGCCCACCTCACTAGCAACATGGAAGAATTTTTTAGCCTTGGCTGGCAAAAATACAATTATGATACAGCATTGTACGAGGGGAAGTGTACTGGATTTGAAATCAGAGAAATGAGATTCAAATCTTGCCTCTCCCCCTTACTACTTCTCAGACCTTAGGCACTTAATCTCTGTGGGTCTCAGTTCCTGATCTTCAAAGGCTGCATGATCTCTAAGGTCTTTTCTACCTGTATGTCCATGAAACTATGATTTCCAGTAAGAGAATCACATGAGCGTTTTGCAAACAACAGAGGACTGTTGAAGAAACAATAAAAGAGTGTGAAAACTATTGGAACAAAAAGCAGCTGAAGAGAGGACTACCTAACTGGAGAAATTCCAACACTGGAGGGCAATAGGCAGACAGAGAAGAATGGCAAGCTACAAACCAGATCACTTTGAGGAGCTATGGTAAGAGAGGCATTTGCATGTTGACATATATCTTCCAGGAGATGTGTGCTCATTGAACGCCTTCTGCTTGTTTTTGAGATTTCTGTTTATTACTCCCTCATTCCATTCCCAATCTTTCTGCAGTTTCTTCCCTATTTCCAGGACACTCACGGTTCTCTATCACTCAGCAGCTCAGTCTTCATTAGATAAAAATCTAAATCTTTCTCTTCAACAATTAATACAGTGCCTATCACAAATTAGGCACTTAATAAATGATTGTCAACTCTTGAACCATTGACTCTATCAAGGGAAAAACAAAACAAAATATTGCACAACCAAATGGAAAAACCTCAAGGCTTTTTTTCTCTGGGGTATGTAACAGGCTTATGTTACCAAGAATACTCCATACCTATTGGGCCAGAAGTTGGAGTTCAGTTGCTTAATCCCTTTTGCTGTCCCACTCCTATTATATGTAGTCCCACTAAAGGAAAAAGCACCTGTGAACTTAGCAAGGCTTAGCCCAGATCACTTATTGCAGTGATGATAAATCATTCTGCTGAAGGCACCTCATTTCAGTCATAAACTTCATATGCTCGCTCAGTGTTAAGTCTTTATCCAGCATGTGGGACAATCCTGGACCAGTGAGGAAAAGTAGATTTCATTCCTTTTTTGTACTTTGCTACCAAATAGTCATATGCAAGAATCAATAGAATCTATCAGTTCTCAATAAAAGAATAGATAACATATTTATCAGCTACATTATATAACATTATATATATACATATGTACATATATATGTATATATACGTATATATATATATATTGCATACATATATAACACAATATGGGAGAAATTAAGATAGAATAGGAAGTAAATAGATTTAGGGAGTAGAAGCTGTTAGAAAGTAGGATGAAAAGAAAAACAACAAATAGGCTTTTCCATAATTCTAAGTCTTCACTAACAACTTCTCGATTAATCAGGAGTAGCAAAAATCTTCCCCTGGTCTAAGTATATCACAGATATCTCCCGAGGGTCTCTGAATTTTAAGTCATTCTGTATAGACTACCACAGTTCAGTTTTAGGAATATAACTGTCACAAACAATACATTGAGATATTTTGACTAACATTTTGATTAGGAGGGATAACTTTATACAAGGAAATAGTACTATTTATAAAGAATCTGTCAAAACACCCTATTTGTTCCCAAATATTTCTCTTAAGTAACTGTCTAGAATAATTCAAATCACCCCAAGGGTTGTTTTTTTTTCCTTGTTGTGAATCCTGTTTAAGGAGGGTGGTTATATTTCTGGGTATCAGTAGGCATATAAGATGTCCAGTGTAGACCACTCTTCTTGTTATTCAATGAAATCAAGAAAAGGATGAAGATCCCCATACCCACTCAACATGCATAATGAAATATAGCTCGTTTGTTTGCTTTTCATATTTTTCAAGGATATAAAATTTCACTGCTGGGAGCTCTCCCTCCACTGATGCAAATTACAGCCTCTCCGCATATTAGTAAACAGTTCTCGTGGGTGGCTATGTATGAAAATATACATTACTTGCTGGCCAAACTTCTAGTAATGAACCTCTCTATATTTAGTTAGATTTTGTCAGTTATCACATGAAAAACACAACGGATCTTCATGTCTATACCCGAAGTTTTGCCACACTCTTTTTCATTTAACTGAATAAAATTCATTTTCCCTTCAATTTCTTTCATAACCGTATTAGATTTTGTGGTTGCTCTTGTTTTAAATAAAAGGAGCAGGGAGAATTCTAAGGACAGAGCCATAGGGTAGAAGAAGCACTCAGCTGAGCTCTTCCAATATTATCCTCCAAACAACTTTACCATATACCTCAAATTGAAGTATTGAGTGCCAAAACCAACAAAAGGTTAGGGTGAGATTTTCTTCCAGTGCAAGACAACTTAAGAGGTGGTGATAAGAAATCTTTGATACAGGAGTGGAGGTTGACCCAGACCATGGATGAAATACCAAGGGAGGGACCAGGTGGTAGCAAAACCATCAGCAGCAGCTTCAGGAGCTCTCCCACAGAGACAGTAAGGTGACCTGGCAACTGGCCAAAAAGAGATTACACAGGACCCCTGGGCTAACACTAGATGCAATGGTAAAATCATTATCTTTACTTTCTTCTCTGTCACAGTTCAAGGGAAGAAAGGAGCACTTTCAAACAAGAAAGTACAGGAGGCCTGGTAAATAGTATCACTTTGGGTTGGTATCAACTTTATTCCCAAGGGATGAGGGGCTTTTCATCGATAAGGACCAGGGTGCAGGGTTCACCTTGGAAGATCTGAAAATTTGTAGACCTTCCAGAACTAGCTCTGAAAACAGCAGCATAAATAACCTGAAGCTTAGGACAGCGTCCTCTCAATCCCAGAGCAGAGCTCAACTTTAACATCAAGTGAAAAGTCAAGAAATAGCCTGGAAAGTGAGTAAAGCAAACAAAAAAAGAAATTTTTGATAAAAAGTTACTATGGTGACAGAGATGGTCAAAATGCCAACTCTGAAAAAGAAACAAAGTCAAAACAGTTACATCCTGAGCCTGAAAGAAAAATGTGAATTGGCCTCAGGCCTAAAAAGAACTCCTAGAAGAACTAAAGAGGAATTTTATAATTCAAATAAGAGAAGTAAAAGAAAAATTGGGAAAATAGATGACTGCAATAAAATCATTTTAAAAGGATCAACAACTTGGTAAAGGAGGCGTGCGCACACACACACACACACACACACACACACACACACACACAAATACTGAAGATAAGACCTTAAAAAACAAAATGAGCCAAATGGTAAAAGAGGCCAAAACATAAAATAAAATAAAACAGCTGAACATTAAAAATATGCTATGGAAACAGTAAGAGAAAGACACAAACTTACAAGAAGACAATGAAGTAAAAACAGGTACGAGCAAAGCCTCAAAGGAAAAAAAAAATGTGAAGTGAACAAAAGTTCTATAAATATTTCTGGAAGAGCTACAAAATTATTTTTCAAATCAAATAAGAGTAATAGAGGGAAAATTAAGTTTAAATGTAAGCAAAGGAAGAAAGTTATGAAAAGATAGTTAGCAACTTGATAAAAGAGGCACAAAATAATGGAAGAAAATAACACCTTAAAGAGCAGAATTATTCAAATGGAAAAAAGGTACAAAAGCTCACTGAAGAAAATGATTCCTTAAACATTGGAATTGAGCAAAGGGAAACTAATGATACCATGAGACATTTAAAAAAAAGACAAAATAATGGAAAACAAACAGAAGAAATGTAAAATGTCTTTTCATAAAAACAACTGAAATAGAAAATAGACTGAGAAGAGTTAACTTAAGAATTGTTTGACTATTTGAAAGCAATGCTCAAATAAAGACTATATTACACATACACATGATATTTCAAGATATTATCAGGGAAAACTGCCTCAATATCCTTGTACCAGAAAGGAAAATAGAAATTGAAAGAATCCACTGATCAACTTCTGAAAGCGATCCCAAAATAGAAATGGCCAAGAATATTAAAGCCAAATTCCAGAGCTCTCTGCAAAGGGAAAATACTTCAAGCAGCCAGAAATAAATGATTCAAATACCATGGAGACACAACCAGGATCATACAAGATTTAGCAGCTATCACATTAAAGGAGTGAATAACAAAGAATATGAAATTCCAGAAGGCAAAAGAGCTGAGATTGCTACCAAGAATAACTACTCAGTAAAATTGAGTATAATATATTCTTCAGGGGTGGAAGTGAAATGGATACTTAATGAAATAGAATACTTTCAAGCATTCCTGATGAAAAGACTAGAGCTAAATAAAATTTTTGACTTTCAAATACAATGCTCAAGAGAAGCATAAAAATGAAAACGTGAAAGAAAAATCATAAGGTCATATTGTTTACCTTTTTAAATGGGAAGATACATGCAACTTCTAAGAACTTTATCATTATTATTGCAATTAGAAGGATTCTACGCAGAGGACATAGAAGTCAGTAGATCATGTTGGGATAATGTACAAAAAATGGAAAGGTGACAAAAAGGAATGACCTGAGAGAAGGGAGAAGGGAGAGAATGTGAGGGAAATTATCTCACGTGAAAGAAGTGCGCAAAGAAGATCTTGTATAATAGAGGACAAGATCGTGAGGGGTAAGGAAGGCAAAGCTTGGATCTCTGTCACATCCAAATTGGTTCAAAGAGAAAAAATATATAAACACATTTTCAATTGGCAATAGAAATCTAGTTTACCCAACAGGGAAGTAGAAGGAAA
Organism: Phalanger gymnotis; assembly: GCA_028646595.1. Lineage (NCBI taxonomy): Eukaryota > Metazoa > Chordata > Mammalia > Diprotodontia > Phalangeridae > Phalanger > Phalanger gymnotis. The sequence goes on from CM053622.1 coordinate 521,806,136, forward strand.
TCAAGACCAAAAGAAAGGGTTGGGGGTGATCAAAGAAAGAATGGATAAAAGAAGGTCAGAAGCCAAATAGACTTTAGAGGAGGGATAGGATAAAATCAGAAAGAGAAGGATAAACAGAAGAATATAGGATAGAGAGAACAGCTAGTAATAAAAACTATGAATCTGAATGGAATGAACTCACCCATGAAACTGAAATGTATAGCAGAAAGAATTAAAAACCAGAATCCAATAATATATTGTTCATAGGAAACAGAGAAACACACATAGATTTAAAATAAGGAATTAGAGTAGAAACTATTATGTTTTAGCTTATTTTAAAAAAGGCAGAGGTAGCTATCGTGATTTCAGGCAAAGTAAAAGCAAAAATAGACTAAATTAAAAGAGATAAGCAGGGAAACTTCATCTTGCTACAAAGGAAACATAGACAATGAAGAAATGTTAATACTAAGGAGATATTCACCATATTCACCAAAAGAAATAGCATCCAAATTCTTAAATGGCAAGTCAAATGAATTTCATGAGGAAATAGTAAAACTGAACTATGGGGGACCTCAACTTTCCCCTCTCAGAGTTAGATACATGTAACCATAAAACAAATTAGAAAGAAATGAAGGAGATGAATAGAATCTTAGAAAAGTTAGATATGATAGACCTCTGGAGAAAACTTTGTGGGAATAGAGAAGAGTATACTCTTTTCTTAACAACACTAAGATTCAACGAAAAGGAGGGGTAATCAGATGGAGGAGAAGATAAGCCCAAAATACATTCTGGAAAGGCAGAGGAATTAGAAAAAGAAAACTTGGTAATGCTTTAGTGATTGGAACATTTTAAAAAGTATTTTCCAAAAAGGACAGTTTGGAAGAGACAACAAAAATAATATATTGCACAAATGAAGTGATAACTGGAAAATACATTTTTACTTTATCACAAAAATAGTTTCCCTTAAAACAACAAAATTCAGCTTGAGTACTAGCAAAAAGTTTCCCCATTCAACTAATTTTATACACACTATTTATTCCATTCTGAGCACTTCTGTAGGGAGAAGGTTAAGGCCACCTCTTTCAGGAAGTCTCCTCATATACTAGTTGATTTCCTAAATGTAATTTTATAACTTCACCCCACTTCTAGTTGAGATTTTTTTGATAAGGGGGAGGGGAACTTTCAGGCTCATGAATTACATTTGATAGGATACTTTGTGACATGAGCAATGTTTCATATTCCATCATAATTAAAAATTGACAGTAAATGTGTTTGTGCTCTAATTCAAAGATGCAAATTTACTTCAGGCTCCTTTACAACTCTATCAAGTGCAGATTATTTACGGAATAATCTAAGTTTTATGGCTGTTCTTTTAGAGTTAAACCAAGGACTTATTTAATGACTTCCATGGGGGGGAGACTGAGAACCCACTGGCTTATCACTTAAGCACTATGTAAGCAGACAACTTTAGTTTCATCTATGTTGTTTCCCCCCGTCTTTGCTTGCTTTGCTGTAGTGACCTGCAGGATATACTCACAGACAGAAACATTGTCTTCTCTCCAGCTCTGGATTCTAAAGATATTATAGATATCTGCCATTTAGCAGCATATATTTAGGACATGTAAAGTACCTTAGAGGTCATTTATTCTAACTCCTTCATTTAACTGATAAAGAAAATGAGGCCCATGATTATATACATATTTTGTGGTGGGTTTAAAATGCTCTGGCTGCAAATCCAGTGCTTTTTCAAAGCCCTTTTTATACTTAGAGTCAAAAGAACTAGGCGTAGTTTCATGTCAGTTTCCCCTAATTAAAACCAAGGAAGGAACAAGGAGCTGGGGGGAGGGAGAGTGTTATTTTTGTTCAATAAATGAGAAATTTTAATCCTAAGCAATTTATTTTTTAAAGACACACATGACCGACAGACTTTGAATGAGTATGCATCTAATAAAAGGTATAGGACTTTGGGAGACCCATTTCACTAAAAGTTAAGCATGGGGATATTCAGTGAGTGAGATTGATTCCACAAGGTTAGAGTCAAAACCAGAAAGCGAATTGAGAAAAAAAAAACTCTGCACAAAGACTAGTTTTCTATTAAATATCTATCCAGTACCCTAGCTTTGAAGAATGTTAAATGTATTCACTTTAAACACATGTAGTGGAGACCACTGGTAGATGGCACTATAGCTTATATAATAATATTTGTTCAATCATTTTAGTCTTGTTCAAGTCTTCATGACTTCATTTCGGGTTTTCTTGGCAAAGACACTGGATTGGTTGGTCATTTCCTTCTACAGTTCATTTTACAGATGAGGAAACTGAGGCAAACAGGGTTGAATGACGTGACCAGGAACACATAGCTAATAAGTGTCAGAGGCAACATTTGAACTCAGGTTTTATTGATTCTCAACTTGTGCTATATTCACTACACCACTTAGCTGCCATAAGAATAGGAAGAAGAGAGAAAGTTCCGTAAGGAATTTATGAAATCATTCATTGGATTATAGATTGAGGAGTCACATGGTCCTTTTTTCATGGCTAGAGAGTCTAATTATGATCTCACCGAAATGTTTAAGGACCTCCATAGGATTTCTCTTTTTTTATCCACTGGATTTTGGTGGCATTTGTTTTGAAAGAAATTTGCCAAAATTTTCTATATAGATGTAGAGTTTAGTTTGTAAAATGAAAATTTTCTATGTCTATAACTCTGTCTAAATAAAATTGCCATATCAAGAATTTTTAATATGCTAACTCAGTAACTCTGTCAAATAGAATGGTTTTTATTGTGCTATGTATCCCCCACCAAATCAATCAGGTACAATGAACTCACCAGTTATTTTGGTTATGTATAGCCTATAAGTGGTATCATATGCCTCCTTGAAAAAAAAAATTGCTTTTACAGTAAGGCCCTATCTAGCCAGAAACTATTTGGAATATTCCAAATATTCATTTATTTGAAACCTAGCCAAGAAACCCAGATGAAAGAAAAGAAGACCTCTAAAATGACAAAATACATATTGTAAAATCTGTGTGCTAAAATTTGTACATTTGACATACAGAACTGCTTGAGTTCAGTTGCTAAATGTAATATTGCTATAGACAAAATTCTAACAAATTCATTATTTCTTTTCTCACAGCAGATATAAAGCAACAAATTAGAAGGTTTGGAGAGGAAGACAAGGTCCAAATTTCAGGGAGTTGAAGAAATAGAATAAATCATATTTAGATCAGTGAAGATTACTGAAATATCAACTTATGGCCATCCATTAGATGTCAGAGTGTCTATCCATCCATTAGATGGATAGAGTGCAGGGCCTGAAGTCAGGAAGACTCATCTTCTTGAGTTCAAATCTAACTTCAGACACTTACCAGCTGTGTGACCCTGGCCAAGTCACTTAACTCTGGCTTAGTTTCCATCTTTCAAATTAGCTGGAGGAGGAAATGGAAACCAGTTCAGTATCTTTTCCAAGAAAACCCAAAATGAAGTCATTAAGATTCAGACATGACTGAAAAACAACTGTAGTAAGGCATAGAGGTGCTACAACATGGGTCAGTGGAAAGGGACCCTATGTTATCAAATCATGTATATTCTGAAAGGTAAATCATCAGATAAAATGGTTCTCTACATTAAAACTTCAATGTGCTCTTATCTATAGGTATACTCTTTCATATGGTACAGACAGCAATTGGCCTACACCTCCTCATCCTGTATGACTCTGGTTCATGTTCTCCCGTAAATACTCCATGGAGTATCCATCTAACATACTGGGGACTTCTTACAGGCATCTTTTCATTTTATAAGTATTAATGAAGCATATAACCTCAGACACTTTCTAGCTGTCTAACCGTAGGCGAGTCATTTAACCCTGTTTGCCTCAGTTTCCTCATCTGTAAAATAAGCTGGAAAAAGAAATGGCAAACCACTCCAGTATCTTTGCCAAGAACATTCCAAATTATGGGGTTATGAAAAGTCAGACTCTACTGAAACTGACTGAACAAGTGGAAATAAGTTTCAAATTAATTACAAGGCCTCGTTAAATGAAAATTATAAAACTTTAGTTCTTGATGATTTTGTTATGATATCAAATATAAATTATTGCACTAGATTAGATGATAGTGCACTCAGGTAATTTCGAAGTGAGTTGCCCAATATAAGTAGCCCCTAGAGTTGTATATTTTAGGAATTTTTGCATCTGCTTTTCCTTTTTATTTTTTTTCAGTGTTCTCTCTTGCTGTCAGGCTATTAGCTAGGCACTCTGATTGCTGTCAGATGTACTCATGTTTAACAATGTCCTCTTCTTCTGATTTGTTGCTTGTAATTTTCCATAGGTTATGGAGCCAAATGCCCAATAAAAGTTGTTAGAATTGTGTCTAAAATAAGAGTATGTCGGGTCTAATTGAGGGTCTCAGATTTTTGCATGGGTCTTTTGAAATCTGTTTTGAGTACTCAAAAACCTTTTTCTTTGAGATTCTCTTTTAAAAAAGAACATTTCTATATAGTTCCATGACAATGATGTCTTACAGTGCTTTGTAGCCATTTCACAGGCGTTTTATAAAAGCAAATATAGAGTATTTATAACACATTATTAAGTTTCTACCCTAAGTATGCTCTCAGTAGAATTAGTCTTTGGGAAGAAAAAAAAGACCAGAAATTTCAGTTGTAAACCATTCTCAACGTTATTTAAAATTCTATAGGAAAGACTACAAGTAGAAAACCACAGGATTGGCAGGACTATGGTTAAACATGCCATATCCCACCCCTACCTCAACTCTCCCACCCCACCCTTTGTTTTGTGTGGATTCTTTGTTTAGTTTCTGGCAGAAGATTTCAAATTTTAGTCATTAGCATTCTTGAAAGACTCTGGTTAAAGAGGTTTGGGAAAGTATGAAATGCAAACCATTTTTAAAAATATTGCATTTAATTACTATTTGTATTTGCATAATATTTTTGTTGAAAGAATCTCAGAAATACTTTATCAACATTCTCTTAATCTCAATACTTCTTTGAACAGTGGGCATGGGGTGGGGGAACAGGATTGGTATGGTTAAAGGTGGTAGATATGATTATCTACCTGGGGATCTTGAAGTAGGTAGATATAGAAAAAATGGTTTCCCCAGGGCTGGATTCCAAATTAGCAAGAGAACAGGAAATATACCAGTTGGATATCTGTCACTTTCTCTACCAGGATAGCCACTAACCAATCTTCCTAAAGCACAGCTAGAATATAACTAAATAATTCTCTCAGAAGAAGGAAAAATAATCATACCTAAAGCCTGAAAGCCAGGTTAAACATTTAAATTGCTTCAAATCCTCTTAAATGCAAGGAACTTGCCAGATCTCTAGCTTTCACAAGCTAGTTTCTAATTATGTAATTTTCTAAATTGTTTAGTGTATCTTTTTGCTAGAAAAATTTCCACACTGGCTGTAACCAGCCATGTAAT
>CM053622.1:521812056-521848740 GCA_028646595.1 Phalanger gymnotis
AAATTGTTGGTCATTAACCTATTGCCAAGTTTTTCTCTAACAAAGAATACAAATGACTCTAGCAAGGGACAGGATAGTAGGTACAAAGTAATAGTATATAGGGAGAGAGTGAATTTTGGACTCAATTCTTAAATCCTTTTAAAATAATGTTAAGTGAATCCTTGTTAAGTAGCTCATTGCCACATTAAAGAACAGGCACATTTTGTGCCATTCAGACTTCAATAAACATCTTAGAGGATATATAGAACATTTTCTGGTAATCTAAGCCCATATGCAGAGGTAAAGATATTTTATTTTAAACTACGTCATTAAAGAATTTTAGTTTCAAGATTTGATCATTGCTATTGGCCTTTGTGATCTCTCTTTTTAAAAAAAACCTGTTTTTGAGTGGGGTAAGGCAGGGCAATTGGGGTTAAGTGACTTGCCCAAAGTCACATAGCTAGTAAGTATGTTAAGTGTCTGAAGTCCTACTGACTCCAGGGCCAGTGCTCTATTCACTGTGCCACCTAGCTGACCCCTTTGTGGTCTCTCTTGCTGAAAATAATGGGGAAATGAAGTGGGAGAAAATAATTGCCTTAATGTAGTTCTAAACTGAGAAATCATTTGCAATCAATTATACATCAGGGAAATCTAAAATTAAGGTCCATTTGGCAGATTTAATTTGTCTATTACATAAATTTATACATGATTTTATTCATTTTTTCTTTGTTAAATAGCAGCCCAAAGAAGCTACTGTTTATGCCTGACAAATGTAGCCCAGAATCTGAAATGGAGAAACACTGATGATGATGCCCTAAGTTTCATTATGGAATGTCCTGATTTCTGAGCACAATTTCCTATTTTCAACATTAAAACACTATTGTTTGTGGTAGCCTATGATCAGATCTTGAAAAAAAAATTAATGGGTTAGCATTTAGATTGATTAAGCATCCTCTTTCGGTTAATAATGAGTGAATGAAGTAAGAGTCTTTGAAATTAAGTACAAAATGTACATATATGTATATAAAACATATGCAAAGATATGTATATGTAATATATGGAGAGAGAGAAATATCACTTTCTCCCTTCTAATTCAGAAATCTCTATTTTATAGGACCGATTTTCTATCAGCCCCATACTTATGGGCCCAAGTATAAGCAGATAGAATTAAAGAACTCTAAATGATGATAAAGAAATCATTTTAGAAAATGATAGTTCCCCAAGTTTAGAGTGTTTATTATTCAATGTTCAGAAGCAACAATGCAATTATTGCAAAGAGGAGACCGTGTATAAATTTTCTCAGGTGGAAGGAGTGAAAGAAACCCATTGGATCATAGAAAGGAAGTGAGATATTATAGGAAATACTGCTTCAGAGAGTTGGGGAAAAGGAAAATGAACCTGGCCAATTAAATGAATAGAGGAGAAAACTTTTGAAGAAGCATTACTTTTAGACTGAAATAGAGAAGATTGAAATAATTGAAATAAGAAGTCATCACAATTTGGAAAATGCAATATTTAATAAACACCTTTTGCAAAAGAAAAAATTGTGTCTATAAAGAAAAATAGTTGAACATTTCTACATCTCAAAACAAATACAACTTGAATCTTATAAAAAATAAATCCACATTAATAGACATTTTGCATATTTCTTCAGTTTTGATCAATAGGCTTCTCTAATAATCTTAACAGAGAGCTATACATAAACTCAATCACAAGATATTAACCTCAATTAACCTCTAAGGAATCCAAATAAACAATCTTCCCTTCCCCTCTATGAGTATATATTTTCAAATAACTTGTTGAAATATATACATGTTGCTTAACAGTGGTATGAACAGATATAGTCTTCCCTGCCTCTATGGAAAGGAGCAGATCCAAGAGTTGTTCCTGCTCCATCAAAACACTGTGTTTAGGGGGATGGGTACTGAGTAAGGGTTAGAGAGGGAGGGGAGCACTGGTCCTAGGAGTATCAGTCTTTTCTTCAGTATCTGAGAAGGATATTGGGCTAGAATTATATCTCTCTCTTTCAAATATTGGCAGGCTAGGGGATGAGAGTCCTGAACAAAAGCTCCTAATCCTTTTACTCCAAATGGCCCTTATCTTACACCCACCAGCTTGGTTCCTTCCCATCAAATGCTGGTTATACCAGAGACCATCAGAAATGGTTAGTAGAAAATAGGAAATATGTTCATCCAAGCTAAGCAGCAAACAGAAATTTAGAGAAACTATTCAGATTTAAATATATCAAAGAATAGACAAGAGGGAATGAATGAGGTATTCACCAGAAGTGAGGGATCTTGGGTAAACCCGAAAAGGAGAGAAAACAATGTCACTCAGAGGAGCTCCCTTTTCAGCAGTCGCTAGAATTTTAAACAAGCCCAAAGACATGATAAAGCTGACTTCTTTGGCATTTCCCCATTCCCAAGTCTGCCTCTATTTCCCCTAACTACCTGTAGTGTTATCTGTGTAACTATATTTCTGAAGAATCTCTTGAACCAACCCAAGTGGTTCTTATGAGGACATGCAGTGCTGCCCTTAGTATTCTCTCCTTATAAGGAATCTTGTCTGTGAACAAACTCCATAGGGGTCTCCCTCCATGTGTTAATATTGTATATTGTTCTGTTCTCCTGAACCACACCCTCCCGCCTTTCTAATGTATATATGTTTATAAGCATCCAATATAAAGTAACAATAACAGGAAGATTATAAAGGGGAATCTAGAAGTGACATACAGACCATCCCAAAGATCAAGAGAGTATAATTTGCAATCTGTATCACATATTCACCAAAAATCAAATCCTGGTAATATGTGCTAAATCAGGGGATGTCCTTTAAACTTTGCTATCAAGGTCTTTTGATCCTATAATATGGCAATCTCAGATAAGTTCCAGATATCCACAGTAAGACCAAGAGAACACCAAATGTGACTGATAACTTTGAGATGACATGAATATGTTAACTTTAAAATTTTACTAACAACTTTGAATGACTTGGGAATGTTAATGAACTAACTTCAAGGAAGCACAGATAAAAGTTAGTCTATCTTCCCTATAAAAATGAGACCTTGAACTCCTGTCTACCTCCCTCCTCCTCACAACACTCTTTTATTTCCATCTGGGTCCATTCTGCCAAGTGCTCCCAACTCTAATCAATGCCTGATTGAATTACTCTCTGCACCTCTCACCCTCTCTATTCTGTTGCTGATGCTGCCTGCATTCCTCTAATACCATTTCTCTATCCCCACACCATGTGCCTATGCATCCCTCCCCTACTTTTCACCAATTGTGTCTTTATTAAAGTGAGAATGAAGCTTCCTTTCCTGCAGCCATCTTCGTCTTTCCTGGTGAATACTCAAAGAATTGGGAGTACTTGCCCCCATTTCATAATTCCACAAATTAATTATCAGTCTGCTACATTTGCAGCACTATAAAAACTGGCTCAAACTTGTGTGGAAGCCAGGTAATAATTAGAATATTCCTATCATGTATACATTCTTCAAATATTTCCATAATTTGTGCTGTAATTTATTCAAAAAGCTTCCTTTTGCAAACATATAGACAAGTATTATTTCCTTTGGCGATGTTGGAGGTAGAGATTAGACCTGTGATTTCATTCATAGAGGGAAGAAGTTCTTAAAGTGTTGTATGGGGACCACTGGAGGTCACCAATATATTTTTATAGGTTCTATGAAGTCAAAACTATTTTTGTAACAATGATAAGACATTTTAATTTCCAATATGGTTAAATACCAATAGATATAATACACAAAACAAAAGCTCTTAGTGGGAGGGGGTCCTCAATTTTTAAGTTGTGTTGAGACTATAAAGGTTGAGAACCACTGGTATAGAGAGTTGGCCACAGCAAAATTCCTTCTACCAATGCAAGTCAGTGCTTTTTCTGCAATTTATAGTCTTAAAGATTTGTCCAAGGCACTGAGAGATCACCTGTCTTGTCTAGGATAATACAGACATGATGTGTCACAATCAGGATTGACAACGGGTATTTCTGAGACTGAGAGCAACTCACTGTGCTACATCAAATTCCTGTTTTGAAGCTAAGAAGATTGAGGAATGGGATATATAACTCATTAGACTACAATGGGTGGAAGGATTAAAACCCTTAGTTGGATGCTTCTAATACTCTATACTGTATTGTTTGTTTTTTTAAGGGAATTTTAAAGTTAAAACTAAAATTCAGTTTGCTTATCTCTATATTTCAAATACTCTCAGTTTTATACACAAAGCTTCATAAAGACTGACAATGGAAAATCTAAAATCAGTTTCTCATTATTCAAATGAGCAGTCTCTTGTATGAAAAGCAGTTTATTCAAGTCACAATCCACAAGAAATCAACTAAGTTTGTTCTTTACAGTGTGTACTTTTGAGTCCTCATAATATTAAACTCATAAGGCCTCCCCCTTGGGTGGACTTCTATAATTAAATACATGAAAGTGAGTTTGTTTATTTGGATTAAAATCTAATACATAAATTTGGAAAGTTCAGCAAGTTATTTCTATTTGTTTGAAATGGGTGCATTGGTATTATCATTTGATCGTTGATGGAAAAAGTATGGAAAAAGTAGTTACTACACCAGCAATTAAAAAACCTAAGTCTAAATGACAATTATTCTATTGTATGACCCTGGTCAGTCACTTAACCTTTCTTTATCATCTAGGCTACATTTTTCAGATGAGGGAATAAGAAAGAAAATGCCTAAGTTGACTTTCAACTCTAACATGATCCTATAATTCTAGAAATATTTACTCAGTCCTACCATATTTATGTGGAAGATATAAGGAAATATAATTCTAATCCTCGAGAAACTTACATTCTGTTTGAGGCAGAGGGGAAAGATATGGTATGTAGAATGCTACTTAAATAACAATACAAAAATGTCATATGTTTGTACGTTTAAGTGCTAGATGAATAATATAGAAAATATGTGATAAAGAAGTACAAAGAAATAGAGAGAACTTCATGTTATGGAGTATTTAGTCAAGGAAAATTTTATTGAGGAGGTGGTACTTGAGTAAGGCCCTAAATGATATGAAAGATTTGGATGAGCAAAAAAGACCAGGAGGAGGAATCCTAGGCACATACTGTTAAAGCTGAAAGCAGCTTTAGATGGCAAGTCCAACTCCTTCACTGTGTAAGCAAAGAAACTGAGACCCTCATAAGTTAACTAATTTACCCAGATGATCATTGTCTGAGAAAGGATTTGAACCCATGTCTTCCTGGTTCCAACTACAATTCCCTATTCGTTATTCTAAACTATGCTTGGTCATTCTAGGTGGGTTGAATCAACGTTGGGAAAAAAAGATTCAGTGGAAGGAATGGGTATATTGGTCGACAGAAAATAGGACAATCTGACACTCTGATTGGAGTAGATTTGCATGGTTCAAGATAAGCTCAGAAATGTAGGTTATGACAAGATTATGGCTAGCCATGAATAACAGATTAAGGAGTTTGAATTTCATCCTTTGGGAAAGCTATCATGAATTTTTGAGCAGACAAATTTATATTAGAAGTATCACAACAGATAAATTGGAAGAGAGGTTGAGGTTAGAATCAGGAGGATGAATTAACAAGGCTACCATAGCAGTCAAGCTATGAAATGATAAAAGATTTGACTGGGTCAGAGTTCAGACATGGAAATTGTGTGATTGCAACATGTAATAGAACATAGAATGTTTATCCACTTATATCAGCTAGTATCAGTAAATACTTATTCAATATCCACAGAACACATGGCACTTTCAAGTAGGAGCACTGCAAATCATTGTTATGAGATTTTGAAAGTAAAGTATATTACACAGTAAAGAGTAGCAACACTACTAGATTAAGATTCCAGCTTTCTGGTTGCTTGCCACATTTTTACCACTGATTTACTCTGTAATCTTAGAAATGTCACTTACATTCTGTTTCTCTCTTTTTTATGTTCTTCAGAAATAAAATGAAGAATCCCTGGGGCTGGTGAATACCAACAATGTTCTAGGTGTTAAACAGTTTCCAAATAGCATGTGCAGTTATTGTATGTGTGGACATGTGTGTTTATATTCACAGCTAGTTTCCAAAATATGCACATTTTGTGCCTGGACAATTACTGATTTCTCTCAAACAATATTCACGTTTGAAATAGATTGAACAGATAGATCTGATCATTGCATGGGACTGACTTTGGACAAAGAAGCAGCATAGGCTGACTCTGGAATCAGGAAGACTGAGTTTAAATCCAACCTTGGTGACATGTTAGGTGTGTGTCCATGGACAAGTCAGTTAACCTCTCAAAGACCACAGGTAACACTTTAAGACTGTGAATTGGAAAGTTCCTGATGGCCATCAGTGGAAGTAGTTTCTACAGTGGAAGTTCCCTGCACTGCTAAAATCAGAGGCATGAACTAAAGAAGGGAGGTTTGAACAGTTTAGCATAATAGATGGAGAAATGGACCGGGAATGAGAATATCGGGGTCGTAGATCCTGGTCTGTAGCCAATAATCAGCTACAGACAAATCACTTTGTCTCTCTGGCCTTACTCTCTTCTCCGTAAATTGAATGGATTATACTAGATGATCTTAATGTCCTTTTAGCTGCAAGTCTATAAATCCTATAAATCAATGTCAAGCAAATACATTTAAAAATCTGTTTCCATCAGTAAGAAGAAATCTCAATATTAGAAATTCTTCTACCAATAGATCACAATCCATCGATGACTGCATTGATATGTCATTGGAATTCTGGTGCTGTTCAGTCATTTTTCCATTGTGTCTGACTTTTCATGACTCCATTTAGGGTTTTCTTGGCAAAGAAACTGAAATGGTTTGTCATTTTCTTCTCCAGATTATTTTACATATGAGGTAACTGAGGCAAACAGAGTTAAATGATTTGCCCAAGGTCATATAGCTAGTAAGTAACAGAGTTCAGATTTGAACTCAGGGAGATGAGTCTTTCTGACTCCAGGCCTGGAGCTCTATCCACTGCACCACCTAAGCTGCCAAGTCATATGAATTAGCCCAGGAAACTGGCTGCGGAAATAAGTCAGTTTCTTGTCAGAGTCTTATGTTTAGTCGGTATAGGTAGTAGGATTTACAACCCTATCTTTCTGACTCTGAGAATAGCACTCTATTTACTATTCTTCACCAAGTAATAGTAAGTTGTACTCTATGATCAGGTAAGATTTATACCAGGAATTCGAGGTTGGTTCAATGTCAAGAAATCTATAAAAATAATACAAATTACATTATTATCAGTTATGCAGAAAAACAAAACATTTAACAAAATACAAAAAAACTATATCTGTTAAAAACACCCAAAACTATAAAATAAATTATTTTTTGCTTAATATATAAATAGTGCCTATTTAAAATCTAGAGTCAGCATTATGTGGAATGAAGACAAATGAAAAGCGCTTCCAATAAAATCAGGAATAAATTGAAGATGCTCATTATTATCACTGTTCCTTGACATTAGAAATAATTCTTCTTTCCAACATGATATAATTGTCTATGTTGAGAATCTTCATAAGTCAACTAAAAATTAATGGAAACAATCACTTCAACAAAGTAGAAGTAGAATATAAAAAGAAAGATTGAATTAAAATAACTTTAGAGTATCCATACATATTACACATATATGCGTATATACACAATGCCTATTAAGAGATATATAGGATGTATACATATATACACATATATTTATACATCTATTAATACATATACATATATATTAAAGTAAAAACTTTTTTTTTACAAAAATAAAGGCAAACACCTAAGTAAATATATGTGTATAAATTATTCATGATTTGACTGTGACAATATAATAAAATGACAAACTTCCAGAATTAATTTGCTCAGTCAGTGTCATGCCAATCAAATGTGAAAAGAATTCCTATAGAGATGCATAAAAAGAAATTATCTAGAGAAATAAAAGGTTAACAACATCATGGGAAATAATGGGGGAAACCAAATGGGAAGTCAAAAGACTAGCAGTACTAAATCTCAAACTATACTAAAAAGTAGTAAATATCAAAAGGAATTGGTATTACTTAAAAATATGTTTCGATGAAGCAGATTAGTTGCACAATATATTAAAGAAAACAAATATTATGATGTTGTGTTGGATATATGATGTTGTGTTGGATAAACCCAAATTACCTTACAACTGGGGTTTTTGTTCAGTCGTTTTTTTAGTCATATCTGACTCTTTGTGACCCCATTTGAGGTTTTCTTGGCAAAGATACTACTAGTCATTTGTCACTTCCTTCTATGTCTCATTTTACAGATGAGGAAACTGTGGCAAACAGCATTAAGTGACTTGCTCAGGACCACGAAGTTAGTAAGTGTTTGATGCTGGATTTAAACCCAAATCCTCTTGACTTCAGATCCAGTACTCTGTTAGCTGTGCTACTAGCAGACCAAAAATTGCTGGAAATACTAGGAAGCAATATTACAAGAATTAGATATAGATAAAAATTCCCAAACATACACCAAAATGACCTGAAATTGAATACATGATATTCATAAACAAGTTAGAGGAATAAAGAAGGAAATAAGTTTCACGACTATGGAAAGGGAAAATTTTCATGACCAAACAAGGAGTAGAAGATCACAGATGATAACATGGGGCATTTTGATAATAACAAATTGGTTTGTTTTTGCACAAATGAAATCAATGCAGTTAAAATTAGAATAAAAAATCAACTGAGGAAAAAAACTGTTTTGGTAAATTTTTCTGAAAAAAGGTGGATATACAAAACGTATAAATAACTGTTTGAATATATAGAAATGATAGTTCTTCCCCAACAGATAGTCAAAGGATATAAACATGTAGTTTTCAAAGGAAGAATTTCAAGTTAATTTTCAATAAACATATAGAAAAAATGTTCCACAATATTAATAACAAGAGAAATACAAATTAAAATAAATCTGTTGCTACCTTGTTCTTTTCAGATTGGCAAAATTATAAAAAATGAAAATTACAATTATTGGAGGGGCTGTTTGAGAATAGGTCCATTGATGCTCTGCTGGTAGTACTATGAAGGGGTTTGACCATCCCATAAAACTATTTGAAACAATACTCCCAAAGTATGCATGTATATACCCTTTGAACCATGATATAATTATTAAGCCTATATAACTAAGAGGTCAAATGAAGGAGAAAAATACTTATATGTAGTTAAAATGTTCACAGCAGGTTCTTTTAAATAAGCTTTTGTTTTGGGAAAAAAAAACTGGAAATAAAACAGTTGCCCATTGATTGAGGAATGGCCCAAGAAATTATGGTATGTGAAAAACTAGAATATGATTGTGATATTAGAAACAACGAAAAACTTGGGTTCCAAGAAAACTTGGAAGACTTAATGAATTGATGTGTTATTAAGAGAGCAGAACCAGAAGAACCATTTCTTCAATAGCAACAACCTTTTACATAAAAACAACTTTGAAAGATCTAAGAACGTTTTATCAACACATTGATCAACGATGACCCCAGAAGACAAATAAAAATCATGCCAGCTACCTCCTAACAAAGGGATAACAGCTCAAAGTGCAGAGAGAAACACACTGTTTTGGACAAGACATAACTTCATTAGTTTTGTTTCACTTATGTCAAACCTTTTTTTTTTTTTTAATTAAGGCCAATATAATAGAGATTTGCTATTTCATGCATAATCTTCTATCTCGGTTCAATTTTGTATAACTAAATGTTTATTTGTATTGGTTTACTTAAGTTATCCACATATTAATTATTTCATGCCCAATTAGTTGTTATGTATTCATATTATGAAAATATGTAAACCTGGACTTCTTGGAGTCAAGATGATGGAATAACCAGTAAGCCACTGTAACTCTCCCATATTCACCTCCAAACAACCATAAAGTAGCACTTCCAAATAAATCCTGGAACAGCAGAACCAGAAAAAAGATGGGGTAAAACAATCTTTTAGCCCAAGAAACTATGAATATCAGCAGAAAAGATCTGTCTCACTCAGGTTAAAGAGGAGCTCAGTGTGAGGCTGGAAGCAACAGCAAGCCAGCATCAAGCCCAACCTCAGCAAACCAGAGGGAAATCCTGAACCCCAGGAGAGTTGATCAGGCAAATGCCAACACAAGGACTTCCCATGAGCCTCAGCATAACCAGGGGAACTAGTAGGTCCCAGCTCTGAGAACCAAAACGTGCTTCAGTGTAATCCCAGGGTAAATAGGCAACCACTATGGGCAAGAACTCCACATACTTCAGTGTAGCCCTGGGGAAAAAGGTAGACCCCAGCCTTATGGGTGCCTAAGCAAATGGGCAGCCTTCAGTGCCAGGCCCCCACCAAGTGCTTCGGTTTATCCCCAGGGAAACAGGCAGACTCCAACATAGAAATACACCCACTGGCTTCTGAACACCACAGACACTAGCATTAGGACCCTGGTTCAGTATCAGAGAAGCTGCCAGAGCCCTATGGAATCCAGCAGAGCCAGCCAACCCTCACCCCTACCCTGCAGTGTAGCACCAGATAAGAAGGTCCCATGTGCAACTCAGGGCAACATCAGTACAGCACCAGGTAAACAGCCAGAGCCTAAAGCACATGGTATAAGAAGCCAAAGACAGTGGCTCTTCCACCTCAGGAGGAGAGTTCATATTTAAAAATTTTAAAGTCCAAAACAGATGAGAAAAGACAAAAAAAAATCTGACCATAGAAATTGATTATGGTGACAGGGAAAATCAAGACACAAACACAGCAAAGGACAACGATGTCAAAATACCTTTGGGCAAAGCCTCAAATAAAAATCAGAAGTGGTCTCGAGCCCAGAAAGAACCCATGGAAGAGTTCAAAAAAGAGCTTAAAAATCACATAAGAGAGATAGAAGAAAAATTAGGAAAATGGAAAAAAGTGGAATTAGCCAAATGGAAAATAAGTATACAAGCTAACTGAGGATAACAACTCCTTAAAAGTTAGTGAGCAACAGCTAATGACTCTATGAGACATCAAGAATCAATCAAACAAATCAAACAATCAATCAAACAAAAAGAATGAAAAAATACAAAAAAAAAAAGTAAAATACATCACTGGAAAAAAAAAACTGACCTGGAAAATAGTTCCAGGAGAGACAATGTCAGAATCATTGCATGACCTGAAAGCCACAATCAAAAGGAAGAAATGGTCAGTATCTTTCAAGAAATTATCAAGGAAAATTGTCCTGATATCCTGGAACCAGAGGACAAAATAGTCATTGAAAGAATCCACTGATCAACTCAGGAAAGATATCCCCAAATAAAAACTCCAAGGAGTATTATAGCTAAATTTCAGAACTGTCAGGTCAAGGGAAAAATACAGCAAGTGGTGAGAAAGAAGCAATTCAAATATCAGGGAGCCACAATCACGATTACACAGGACTTAGCAGCTGCAGCATTAAAGGAACAGAGGTCATGGAACATGCTATTTGGAAATTTACATAGTAAGTTGAATATATAGAAGGAAAGTAGAAGTGGAGAAGAGTAAGTAAAGAAGGACAGTCGACTGATATGAGGGAGGACAGATTTGGGGAGGTGGTAGACAGAAGCAAAACACCATTGAGTAGGGAATGGGTGAAAAGAGAGAGAGGAAAAACAGTAGTAAAAATAGGTTGGAGGGGAATACACAGTTAGTAGTCATAATTAGGAATATGAATAGCTTGAACTCTCCTATAAGAGGGAAGTGGGTGGCAGAGTTGATTAAAAACCAGAATCTTATTTTATGTTGTTTACAAGAAACACACTTGAAGCAAAGGGTTACACAGAGAATAAAGATAAAAGGCTGGAGCAGAATATATTATGTTTCAACTGAAATTTAAAAAAAAAAGCAAGGTAGCAATCTTGATCTCAGACAAAGCAAAAACAGAAGAGATAAGGAAGGAAACTATGTCTTGCTAAAAGGCACCATAGATAATAAAGTAATGTCAATACTAAACATAGATGCACCATGTGGTATAGTACCCAAATTCTTAAAGAAATGAGTTATGGGAAGAAGCAAACAGCGAAACTATATTAGTGGAGGTTCTAAACTATCCCCTCTCAGAACTTGATAAATTTAACCAAAAATAAAGAAGAAAGGAACTCAGGAGGAGAATAGAATATTAGAAAAGTTAGATTTGGCAGAACTTTGAAGAAAACTGAATTGTGATAGAAAGGAATACACTTTTTCTCAACAGTACATACCACCTTCACAAAAATTGACCATGTCACTATTTGTCAAAAACTGCTCAGAAAACTAGGAAATACTAGGGCACAATCTAGGTATAGACTATCTCACACCATATGTGAAGATAAGTTCAAAATGGGTACATGATTTAGACATAAAAGGCAACACCACAAGCAAATTAAAAGAGCAAGGAACAATCTTCCTCTCAGACCTATGGTGAAGGGAAGAATTCATGACCAAACAAGAGATAGAAGAAATGTAAATGTTAAATTAAAAAGCTTTGGCACAAATAAAACTCATGCAAACAAATTTAGACAGAAAGAAGAAAGCTGGGAAATAATCTTTCAGCAAGTGTCTCTGATAAAGGCCTCATTTCTCAATTATGTGGAGACCTGATTAAAATTTATAAGAATACAAGCCATTCCCCAATTGATAAATGGCCAAAGGGTAAGAATAGTCAGTTTTCAGATGAAGAAATCTAAGCTATCTATAGGCACATGAAGAGGTGCTTTAAATCACTTTTGATTAGAGAAATGCAAATTAAAACAGCTCTGAGGTGACACCTCACACCTATCAGATTGGCTAATATGACAAAAAGGAAAATGACAAATGCTGGAGGGAATACAGGCAAATTGGGACACTAATGCACTGTTGGTATAGTTGTAAAATTATCTAACCATTCTGGAGCGCCATTTGGAATTATGCCCAAAGGGTAACCAAACTGTGTATATGCCCTTTGATCCAGCAGTACCACTATTAAGTCTATATCCCAAAGAGATCATAAAAAGGGAAAGGGACCTACATATGCAAAAATATTTATAGCAGCCCTTGTCATGGTGATAAACTATTAGAAATTGAGGGGATGCCCATCAATTGGGGAATGGCTGAACATGTTATGGTCTATTAACGTAATGGAATATTATTATGCAATCGGAAATGATGAACAGGAAGATTTAGCCCCCAAAAAGGTAATTTACAAACTGATTCAAAGTGAAACAAGCAGAACCACAGAAAACTCTACACAGTATCAGTCACATTGTATGATGATCAACTATGAATGTTTTAGCTCTTCTCTGTAACATGATGATCCAAGACAACTACAAAGGCCGCACAAAGGAAAATGCTATCCACATCCAGAAAAGAAATGATGG
This sequence comes from Phalanger gymnotis, assembly GCA_028646595.1. Classification (NCBI taxonomy): domain Eukaryota; kingdom Metazoa; phylum Chordata; class Mammalia; order Diprotodontia; family Phalangeridae; genus Phalanger; species Phalanger gymnotis. The sequence continues at coordinate 521,825,346 of CM053622.1, forward strand.
ACTCTGTTTGCAGATCAAAGCATACTTTTTTCATTTATGTTACTCTTTTTCATGCATTTCTTTTGATCTATTCCTTCTTTCATAACACTAACTGATATGGAAATATGTTTTACATTATAGCACATGTATAAATTATATTAAACTGTTTACCATTTTCAGAAGAGGGGAGGGGGAGCAGAAATGGGAAATTTTGGAACTCAAAATCTTGCAAAAAGTGAATGCTAAAAATTATCTTGACATGTAATTGGCAAAAAATAAAATACTATTGAAAATAAAATTACAAAAAGAAAATGTGTATGCCTGACATTTCATTGTTACTGGCAAGGTCTGACAGACATAACTGAATATTTTTGAAAGTGGATTTTATAAAATATTTTTGTTTTCCCATTCTGAGGTGTTTGTAAGTTGGTGGTACTATGTCATATATCCAGAGCAGGAAGGGACCTTTGAGATGATCTAATTTATTACCCCACCAGATGCTCATTTCATATATGAGAAAATTCAGTCCCAAAGAGATTGATTACCTAAGGTCATACATATAGTAAGTGGCAGAGTCAAGATTCCAAGTCAGTTTTTCAATGCTATTTATTCTTTTTTTTTTATTAAAGTATAATTATTGACATATTTTGTGTTTCTCCATCTCATTCATTTTCAAATATGCCCCTTACCTCTTCTATCCTCAATGAGCTATCCCATTTAACAAAACATTTTTAATGAAAGTAAAAATTCAGTGCAGCCAAATTATCCAATAGATCAGTGGAATCTGGCAATGTAACCTCCTGCCAGTTCAGATAAAAGTAGGAAGACCTGGAAATAAACAATTTTGTGATTAATAATAACTAACATTTCTAGAGTTCTTTAAAGTTTACAAAGAACTTTAGATCTGTTTTCTTTTTTTATCTTCACCCAGAAAATGGAAATTATATCTTATCATTATCTCCATTTTACAGAAGAGAAATTTAAAGCAGACAGCAGTTAAATGACTTACCTGGGTCAGAAATATACTTCTGAAATGGGATTTGAAATCATGACTCTCTATCTCAAAATCTAGCATTCTGTCTACCATGCCACCTACCTGCCTCTTAATTAAGCCTTTAATAGCAATTGTTTTCTGTAGAATTTCAGCCTTAAAAACTAAAATTCCCTACATTGTTTTCTTAAAAAAATAAAGTTTTTCTTCCTAGAAGTGAAAGCATGTGTGGCAAATGCAGAACAAAAATTAAAACTATTGTCACCATTTTCTAAATATTCATTCAGAGCAGGAAATAAAAAATGTAGTTCTGTCATAGTAAAATACCTGGAGAAATCTGAAGCACAACAGAGATGCAGCCTGAATGGGCTTTTGGGAGGATATTGGCATTCTTTTTATTCCTAACCCTGTAAAGCTTTATGATCATTTTCCCACCCTCTATTGTTAGAATCACTGCATTTCTCTGAACATAGACCAAAGATGTCCTCAGTGTATTTTCATTATTGTGAACATATATCATCTGAAAGCACTTAGCACCAAATATAATTCAAAGGACTAAATATGAGACATGAGACTACTGACAAATGTATCAAAATAAATCAGAGCAATTCTTCCCATCCCCCTCCCCACTTCCAGCATTGGTCTTTACACTAACCTCACAATAAAAAAGAAATTGAAGTAATCCAGTAAATGAGAAGACTTGTCAGGCAAGTCAATTCACTGAACACACAACCCAATTATCTAACTTTGGTTTTTCAGAGAAGATGATCAGCTAATTAAATTGCCTTTGAAAGATCAACAAGAAAATTGCTTCCACTTCCTATTTCAACCAAAGCAATGTCTCATTGTCAACAGCATTGACCCAGCGAAAAGATCAGAGAACACCCCTGACAACATCCCATCTCAAAACCTATCACTCCCGCATTTTTCTGGGAGAAGAATGATGATCATGTCTACATGGTGAACTTAGGTCCCAGGCAAGAAGACATTCTAAAAGGAAAGGAAGATCTACTTTAAAATCTCCATTTGAACAGTTCTTGCACAAGTATCCCCAAAGTCATGCTTATAAAAACTCAAAGCTGGGAAAGTAAGAAACTGGAATGGTATACTTATCTTCAACCAGGATTTTCATCAGGATTATTTTCATCAGGATTCCCTATACTTGGATTTTGAAGGGAGAAGAGAGGAAAAGAACAGAGAAATAGAAGGAAGAAGAAAAAGAAAAATACAAAGAAAGAGACAGTAATAGCCATGCTTTGAACGGTGCTACAAGCACCTAGATATGGAAGATCAATTCAAGCTATTAGAGAACAATTTTAGGGCAAATACTCCATTCATCCTGCCTCAGCACAAAAATTGGCATGAACCAATATGAACTTTGTTTATGACTACTAACCTGTACTAATCACTAACCCTATCATTGGTCTGGATAGGAGAACTGCTTGGATGTCTGCTGACATCTCACTAAGGTCATCTCTTCACAAGCAGAGCAAGCAACCAGAGCCATTGATTCTCATTTCTTTCCAAATGTGAAAAATGCAGAGCATCAGATAGCCAAGGAAAGGTTGTATTTTCCTCATAGTTAAATTAATACTTCTATGAGTGTCTGGACACCATCATGATAGGGGGAAATGAGGGACAGCCAGATATCTAGAAGTGAAATTTCCTTGCTCTTAGGAGCTTATCAACAAGAAAAGAAGCCAGTAGCAAGAAACTATTCACAGGGGAGAAAAAAAAGAAAAGAAGCATTCAGATGCATTGCAGGCATGCAGTGGTTTGAAGCATGTGCATTCTTAGTCTATTTAATGAGATAGTACATTTGCCAATTTAAAGACATTTCTAATGAGAAGTATAAATGAACAGCAGTGCTAAGAAGTCACTCATCACTAGGTGAGGAGTCTTCTGATGGTAACTATAGAAAACAGAACACCATGATACTATTTACAATATTTTAATGGGCATCTCTATATTATTCTAAAGATTCTTAAAGGATGAAAACTGATGTGCTGGAGAAAGGTATATTAAGATTGTCAAGCAGGACACACGTGCCTTGACTCTCAAAAGGAGTATTTCTTTGGATGTGTTTCTACTTTTTAACTAAATACGAAATACTCTATCTATATTCCTCCCAAAGAGTGAGATTTAAGGCAGTAATTAAGACCTACTGTAGATCACACAGTGTGCTCTATAGCTCCCAGGTGATGGCTAGCAAATACAAAATTTACTTCCACAGTCCAGGAACATTCACTGAGAATATACTGAGGTCTGTGAGTCTATTCAGGAGATAGAATGACAGCTACTTCCCTAAGGGCTAGATGGCCTAGACAGGAAGGGAAAATTGTAATGGGGGGCAGAGTTTATCTCAGTAAGTGGAAGGTTTTGTGGTGTAACTGTGGTTGAGTCAAAGCTAATTCTCTTTAATGACTGGGGCACTTGCAGCAAATTACCAAATTTTACAGATTAGTGGCTATGAGAACAAATATAATTAAAGTAGTGAGTCCACTGCATCACGAAGCATACAGGTTTTTTGTTCATTTTCTTTGACAAGCATAGTTTAATTGTAATTATTTATGATGCTGCTTCATAATGAAATAGTGAAGGTCCTGCAGGGTATTATATAAATGTAATGAACTTTCAGCAAAAGTAGGAACCCACTAATAACAGCATTTGGTATTGAGAGAGCATCTGGCATCTACAGAACTACCTCATAAACATTAGTCCTTAGAATTTTTAGCCATTTTAAAATCTAAACTCAGGTATTAGTTTCACTGGGAGGCTTTTGCTGATCATATTTATTATTAGCATCTCCTTAGAATTACACTGTTCTTATTTTTCTAATAAAATGTTGCAACCTCCCAATAGGACCCTCCCAGTTGTAACCTCCCAGCATCCTCCCAGTAGCATGGGCTATTTTTTGTTTGATTGTCTTGTTTCATCTTATCCCCGGGAATTAGAAGTATTTTGCATAAAGCAAGTATTTAATAAATGCTTGTTGAATAAAGTAATATAAGCCTAGGGCATGGCAAGTAATGGTAAAAATAATATAAATTCTTCTTCTTACCTTCCTTCCTGGGAGTCTGGACTTCTGATTTCATTGATACAGGGAGCTTTTGATGAGGAACTTCCTCTATGAATAGAAATCAATATTTGCTCTGAAACATACTTTTAGAGTGTTGGCTGGATCACTGAGCGAATAAACGGCTTACTTAAGGTACCAGCAATGACCATCTTGACCATAGCACTTTTGTACTGGCCTGCAATGCTGCTGCCTATATGTTTCAGAAGTGAGAATTCAAACTAAATCTTCCTGAATCTAAGTCCGGTTTTTAACCACTCTCCAAGAGTCCTCATATTATATCATGGCGGGGTGGGGGTGTGGGTGGGGGTGGCAGAAGGGGAGTCTTTAACTCTCCCAGTTCCCTGATATGTGACTTTGTGCAAGCAACTTAACCTCTCTCAAAACAGTTTCCTCATCTATAGAACAGAATTTATAATACCTATGCTAACTACCACATAGGGCAATTGTAAGCATAAGCTCAGAGAGTGCAAAAGAACAGCTTTTTAAATGGTATGTAAGGTAATGTAAAGAGTCTGATTAGGCCAGTGCTGACCAGAAGACAGGACAAATATGAGCAGCTTTGATGTTGGAAGCTATGCAGCAAATTCTTGTCCTGGATTCATTTGCATGCACTGTGGGAGGAAGGAAAAGCCTCATCACACTAGCCCACACATAGCTTCTATGGGATTTAGAGAGGCATTGAACACCATGATTTAGGTTCATAGATTGACATACAGATTTAACAAGACTTAAAAGGAACAGTGAATAGAGTGCTGGGCTTGGAATCAGGAAGACCTGAGTTCAAAACTGGCCACAGACACTAGTTGTGTGACCCTGGGTAACTCCTTTAACGCTAATTGCCTTAGTTTCCTTATCTGTAATATCAGCTGATGAAGAATTTGGTAAACCATTGTAGTATCTTTGCCAAGAAATCTCTAAATTCGGTAATAGATTCAGAAACAACTGAACAATAACAAAAAAGGAATTTTCTTTTAAATATGATTGACATATTTTGATTTTATATCAGTTCTGTCTCCAAATTTATACCTTCCACTTCCCCTCCCTTCCTTCTCCCACCTTATAACAGAAAACTAATGCATTTAACAAAAGCAAAAAGAAGAAAAATTGTTTAGGAAAACTAATCAACACATCAAGTAAGCCTAATAGTATAAGCAAAGATTTGCTCTTCCATACCCTGAATTCCCACACCTCTGCAAAGTGAGGAAGAGTCATTGTGACACTCAGCCATGATAATTATACAATATTCAAATTAGAGTTTTGTTAGTTTTGTTGTTTACAAAACATTTATATTATTTTAGTTACTGTATGTAGTTATAATTATTTCACCTTGCATCATCAGTTCATAGATGTCTTCCTTGGCTTTTCTGTATTCTTAGCATTAATAATTTCTTATAATATAGTAATATTCTACTACATTTATGCAGTACGATGTGTTTAGCTATTCCTCCCAATAAATGGGTATCTACTTCATGTCCCCCTTCTTCCCTGCCTTTTAACTACAGTGAGACCTATAAACATTTTGATGAATATGTGATCATTGTGTCTTTGACTTCCTTGGGAGATATGCATAGAGGTAAGATCTTCTGGGTCAAAGGGTGTGGACATTTTAGTCACCATTTTTTTTAACTAGATTGCCCTCTAGGATGGTTGCATAAATTTACAGCTCCATCAACAGTGTATTTGCTCATCTTCATTTTAACAACCTCTTCAATATTCAATTTCCTTAACTCAAGTCAGATGACCTTCTGTTTCTAAGCACTGTTGATCAACACCTTGGGAAAGGACTGACAGTCTTAGAACTTGGGCTTCTAGTTTTACATTGAAGCACATAATGTTAAATAAATTGGCTGATATTTTCTAGTAACAGCTATGCCTTGAAAACTAGTACTAACGTTTTTGTTTTTTAACCTATCTATGCAAGTCGTGCTCGTTTTTCTGAAGTTTTGCTCTGTAGCATATTTTCCAAGAGGCATAATTATACACATCAGATGCTTAATAAATATTTTGTTGTATTGCATTACATAAGTCACCAGGTTCCTGGTTCAGGGGAACAAAATTAGGAAGATTCTATTATAGGTATAAGTAGTAATGGAGCACTACTATAAAAAGTAAGTGCAAAACTTATTGAGGACCAGATTTAAGACTGAGGTTATACTTTAGGTGGGCTATGTTTTCCTCACCTCATTCCTCTCCCCCACCCCCAAAATTAAAAGTTCTAGCAAGAGCTAATAAAGAAATATATATCATTCCTTTTGATGTCTGACTATTTCCAATGTTTCAAGATTTAAAAGTTTTACATTTTTAAAAACATATATATAAGCAAATGATAATATTTGTGCCTGCTTTAAAATGAGGGAAATAGGACTCCAAGTGTTGACAAGGGTATTGACAAGTTTTAATGAGTTAAATACTCGTGTAGTATTAGCACACAGGCACTCAAAACTACCACCAATAAGGTATATGGGGTGGACTAGCACCTCATGTGGACTTGCCAAGCCTTTTTCAAGGCTTCTCATCCACCTTTGGTATCCATTTCTCACCCAACTCTCACTTGTGTCTCTAAGAAGTTGTAGCATCCATAGCAACCACACCCTGCTAAAACATCACAATAGATGAGCTAAACCAGATTAAGGGTAACCAAAAGATCTCAAAACTATCTGTGAGTTAGGGGAAAATCTACCCCAAGCATGTGAAGAATGGGAAGAGGAGAACAACTTGTTCCAACAGCCATTAAGGAAGCTAAACCAGGTGCTGTGGAGAGGTTAGAGCTTGGTCAAACATCAAAGACAGCAAGGTCATCCAAAGCATCCTGGGCTATGGCCAATCATCTTGACTTTTATCTTGCTGCTAGACTTCAGTGACTCTGGAAGACAGACTGAAGCTGACGATTTTGTGCAACTCTGCCTCACTTAAATCCAATTCATGTTCAAATCATCACCCAATGATGCCATTGGTACTCTTCGAAAATTAAGGATACACAACAGCCACTGACACCCCCAACCCTACAGCTGTTCCCCATGATATAATGAATAATGGAATTAAATGAAAGTCATATTGAATGCACAATTGGACTGATTGTCATTACTCAATGAGAAAAGTAAGCTCCTTTTGAACAAACTTATTTCCTCAGGATTCTGCAGACTATGGGGGACTTTTTCTGACATTTCTGGACAAGAATAGAACTTTCTAAGTCAACTCCTATGGAGACCCATATTTAATGTGAGCCTGAAATCAAATTACACTCTGGGAATCAAGATCAATAAATTAAATGAATTATTGTTTGCTTCTCTGAATTGTATTGCCTAAGTTCACAGGTGAGAAGTATTTTAATGGTACTGGTCTCAAAAAGAGTCAAATAGATTAGATATTCTCCCTTTCTTATCTCATTTCAACTTTCCTTTGGCTTAAAATAGGCTTTCCAACTATCTGTCTTTCACACCTTTCATATATCCTGTGATTAATGCCAAATTATCTTTCATCTGAGAGATAATTTCACTTTTGACTTATTCTAATTAAACTAAGGAATGGAGGAAGAAAAAAAAATCTAACTGCTACCCTTCCACTGTGAGGAAAGTAGCCTTGAAGAACCAATGCTGTTTTTATGAGACTTAGAAAATATGCTATAGTTTTAAAGTAGTTGGATTTGAAACATCCATGTGCCATTTAAAAGGACCCTGAAATCATTTTATTCTTTGTTCAAGAACACTCTCCATGAAATTTGCATTTCTCACAAAACCACAAATGGAAACCATGGAAATATGTTATCAAAAATTATTCTATGTACATTAAAAATGGAAACGATATAGATTCTATCCTATTCTAAGAGAGAAAGAGAAGCAACATTATATACAGTAATGGATAAAGAAACATCTGGCTTCAAATCCTACCTCTGGGAAATATTAGTTTTATCACCAAGGAAAAATTATTTAATCTTTTGGCACTCCCTGGCATCTCCTAAGGTTAAATTACAAGATGTGTCTGTAGGGGTGGAAGGGATTTCCTCAGTGGGTATTTCTTGAACAAATGAAATCACAGGTCTTAACCTCCCCAACTCCCCATTTAAGAAAAGAAAGAAGGAAATCCATCAATCAATCAATAAACATTATTCTGCTACTATGTGACATGCATTATGCTAAATACTATGATAAAAATAGAAAGAAAAAAAGCCTCTGCCTTCAAAAAACTTAAAATCCAATGTGGGAAGACAACACAAAAGAGTTGAAATGTGGGAGAAGTCCAAGAGAGTTTTGCCAGAGATAGCTGTCCTGGTACTATTCTTCAAATACAGGATTTAAAGTTCATAGTTCCACTCTCCAATCAGGAGGGCAGAATATACTAATGATATGAGAGTGTAAAGTCTGATTGGATCTTTCAGGAAGACGAAATTTCCCAGTGATGAGGTTTCTGGGGCCTGGAAGCATCCTTTATGGAAAAATACAAAGATTATCCAAGTAAGAAATTAAGATGTGACTAGTGGGCCCTGGAAAGAAGGAAGGAAGGAAGGGAGGGAGGGAGGGAGAAAGATTATTCAAATTCCATGTTTGTTAAGAACACTCAAGGTTCCAGTTTTGGCTTTTTGTGAATAGATTTTAGACATGATGGCCCTGCTTTCTAATTGGTTAATTCTTTTTGTGTCTTATAGTTTACCACACACCTCTTTCCTCTGCAGCTGTTTTGCTTCTAGGAACAGGTGATATTGAAGGTGCTCTTAAATCTTAAAGAACAAGGCATGAAAATGGGAGGTACGCAGAAAAGAAATTAGGCATAGGGTGAGTTAAATTTAAGTTGTGGAATAATTTTCCATAAAATATATCTATACAAGCTCTAAGTCAGTAAAAAATGTGGATAGAGATCTATTGACTCTAACATGAACTCTGGGCTCTTAATGTACTCTGAAGTTTACATGAGCTTAAAAGCACACTCATAACTCATAATCTCTCTCTCTCTCTCTCTCAGAGATAAACAAAAGAAAACAAATTAAATGTGTGATGCTACTTTATGGTTGAGACAAATGTGAAAATAGCACTTCTGTACAGGACCTTATTTATCCAAGTATAGTTATGCTGAGATACTTTTAAGTAAATGTCATCCATAACCATTCAAGATCTGTTATATTACTTAGTCATTTTCTTTTAGCAATATTATAACCATTATAAACAAGTATGGTTAAATAATCTAATAATATATGATATCATTTTGATACATATGTACACACTTTCTGTTTTTAGAATTCTATCTATAAAATATACATTAAATCAATAACAAAAGAAAGGAAAATCTAATTTTCTATTACTTGTTGTTGTTGCTCAGTTATATTTCTTTCTGACTTTTCATGTCTCCATAGGCCATAGCACACTAGGCCTTTCTATCTTCTATGTCCCAAAGTTTGTCCAAATATATATTCATTGCTTCCATGACACCATCTATCCATCTCATTCTCTACCATTCCCTTTTCCTTTTGTCTCCAGTCTTTTCCAAAATCAGAGTCTTTTCCACTAAGTCCTGTCTTCTCATTATGTGACCAAAGTATTTAAGTTTCAGTTTAAATATTTATCCTTTAATTGAATAGTCAGAGTTAATTGCTGTAAGTTTTGACTAATTTTATCTCCTTACTGTCCAAGAAACTCTCAAAAGTTTTCTCCAGCACTACAATTGGAAAGCATCAGTTCTATGTTGCTCATCTTTCCTTATAATCCAACTCTGATAGCCATACATTACTATTGGAAAAAAAATAGCTTTGATTTTACTTTATCAGCAAGGCGATGTCTCTGTTTTTAGTATGCTGTCCAGATTGGCCATAGCTTTCCTTCCAAGAGGCAAAAGTCTCTTAATTTCACAGCTACAGTCATTTTCTACAGTGATCTTTGAGGCTGAGAATATTTCCTTCCATTTCCTCTTCCTCTATTTGCCAGGAAGTAATGGTAATGAATACCATGATTTTATGTTTATTTGTTATTGTTTTTTAATGTTAAGTTTCCAGACAGCTCTTATATTCTTCTCTTTCATCTTCATCAAGAGGCTTCTTAATTCTTCTTCACTTTCCTTTATCAGGGTAGTATTATCTGCATATCTGAGTTTCTTGGTATTTCTCCCAGCCACTTCAATTCTGGCTTTTGATTTGCGTGATGTACTCTGCATAAACTAAATAAATAATGTAACAATATAGAACCTTGCAATATTCCTTTCCCAATCTTGAATCAATTAGTTGTTCCATATTCAGTTCTAACTGTTGCTTCCTGACCTGAATATAAGGTCCTCGGGAGACAAGTAAGATGATCTGTTATTTGCATCTTTTATGACTTGCCACAAATTATTGTGATCCACACAATTAAAAGACTTTAGTGTACTCAATAAAGCAAAAGTGGGTGTTTTTGTTTTTGTTTTTGTTTTTTTTTGAAACTCTCTTGCTTTCTCCATAATCCAGTAACTATTGGCAATTTGGTCTTCAGTTCTTCTGCCTCATTTAAAACAAGCCTGCACTTTTGGTAATTCTCAGTTCACATGTTGCTGAAGCCTAGCTTGTAGAACCTTAACCATAACTTTGCACACATGTGAGATTAGTGCAATTGTTCAATGGTCTGAACATTCTTTGGCATCATCCTTCATTAGTACTGAGACATAAACTGACCTTTTCCAATCCAGTAGCCACTATTACTTGTTGTTGTTAATTCTAAATTTGCTGGCATATTGACTGCAACACTTCAATAGCAACATCTTTTAAGATTTAAATAGTTCAGCTGGAATTCCATCATTTCTACTAGCCTTGTTAGCAGTGCTTCCTAAGGCCCACTGGAAATCACTCTTCAAGATGTCTGCCTCTAGTTCAGTAACCATACTATTACGATTATTAGTGATACTAAGAGTTTTCTTGTATAGTTCTTCTGTATATTCTTGCCACTTCTTAAACTTTTTGACTTCTGTTAAACGCCTCTACTTCCATTTTGTCTTTTATCATGCCCATTTATGCATTAAACACTCCCTTGATATCTCCTATTTTCCTATTCTTTCTTATTCTTATTCTTTCTTATTCTATTGTTTTCTTCTTTTTCTTTGCAGTGCTCACATAAGAAAATCTTTTAATCTTTCCTTGCTATTCTCTGGAATTCTGCATTCAGTTAGTTTTATCTTTCCCTTTCTCCTTTACTTTACACTTTCCTTCTTTCCTCAGCTATTTGTAAAGCCTCATCAGAGCCATTTTGTTTCCTTGCTCTTCTTTTTTTTAGAATGTTTTTTGATGTCTCTTGTACAGTATTGTGAACCTTTGTCCATAGTTCTTCAGACTCTATCTGCTATATCTAATCTTTTAAATCTATTTAGTACTTCCACTTCATGTTTGTAAGAGATGTCATTTAGGTCATACTTATGCCTCATGTTTTTCCCTACTTTCTTCAATTTAAGTATAAATTTTGCAATGAGAAACTCATGATCTGAGCTACTGTCATCTCCATGTCCTGTTCTAACTGACTGTATAGAGTTTCTCCACTTTTGGCTGCAAAGTATATAATCAATCTCATTTCAGTATTTACCATCTAGAGATGTCCATGTGTCGAGTTGCCTTGTGGGTTGTTGAAAAAGAATGTTGTGACCAGTGAGCTAGCTTAACAAAGTTCTATTAGTCTCTTCCCTGCTTCATTTTGTACTCCAAAGCCAGAATTGCCTGTTATTCCCATTATCTTTTAATTGCCTACTTTAGCATTCTAATCCCCTATGATGAATATGACACTTTTTAATGTTATTTCCAGAAAGTGTTGTAGAGTTCATCATATAACTGAGCAGCTATGGGCTCTTCAGCATCAGTGGTTGGAGCATAGGTTTGTATTACTGTTATGTTGAATGTTTTCCCTTGGATTTGAAAACATTATTTTTGAGATTGTACCCTAGTACTCCTTCTTCACCCTTTTATTGAGTATAAGGGCTACTCTATTTCTTCTATGAATTCTTGACATTGTAGTAGATGTAATGATCACCTGAATTAAATTTACCCTTTCGCATCTATTTAAGATCATTGAAACACAAGGTGTTGATGGACCGCATCCAGCTTACCGTTGTTCATACATCTTACATTCCAGGTTCCTATGCAAAATTTATCTTTATAGCTTTCTACTTTCCTTTCCTCACCAGACACATCAACAGTTGAGTATACTTTCAATTTCGGTCCAGCTGCCTCACTCTTTCCGGAGTTATTTGTAGGTATCTTCCACTCTTCCACAGTAACATGTTAGACACTTTCCACCTGAGGGGTTCATCTTCTGATGTCTTATCTTTCAGGATTTTAATATTGTTCATGGGGTTTTCTTGGCAAAGATTGGAGTGGTCTGCCATTTATTTCTCCAGTGGATCACCTTTTGTCAGAATTCTCCACTATGACCTGTCCATCAGGTAACTCTGCATGGCATATCTCATAGTGCCATTGAGCTATGAAGTTCCTCTGCTACAATAAGGCAGTGTGATCCAGGAGAGGTTTCTTTTGATTACCAAATGACAATTGGAATGATTTATGTTTTGCCTTCAAAAGATGACATCTTGATACTCTTTCACAACTAATTTTGGAGTACTATTCAAATAAAATATTATTTCGTTATTATTTGGGAGTCAGCATTACCTTACTGGGCTCTTATCTGTTTTTCCTATCAAAACATGATAGTAATAGTTCCATATATAATAATTATGTTTCATTGATTCAAGGATTTAAAGCACTTACCAAACACTCCAGAAGATTATTTCCTTTTATAGGATAAATATTGGAAAGTTGATTATTTCTAGGGAATTGGGAACTTTTCTCTGAAATATTGAATACTGACTTCTGACAGCAACAAGAGACTGATCTAAGTGTAGTGTGTACCTATATGTGTTTTTATCCATCTATCTCTTCTACTTTCTTCTACCACATTTTTATGGCAGCTCAAACTCTGGATTAGCACTCTGAGCAAGTATCCATTAGTAAAAGGACCACTTACACAAAGAAAGTACATCTACTTCTTATATCTGCTCTAATAGAACAGTTCCCAAACTCCCTGAACAAATTGTATTGTTTGTTAGCAGAGCAAAGCAATTCTCAATGTCTGTTTATCAAAAGGAGTAAGAGCAGCTTGAGTTCAGAGTTAGGAAGGCTACAGCACTTCTGCTAAATGTGTCCAAGGCCTCTAGCCTTCCAACCAAAGCATCACATGAAGAAGGCTTAGTTTTATTTTTTCTGGAGACCTGGGATTGAATCCTAATGAAGGTCACAAATAAAGACTAGGAACAGCTAACATTGGCAGCTCTTGCTGCAAAGAAGTGCATGCAGGCTTATGGGAGATAGATAAAGCTCCTAAATCCAGGAGTAAAATTCAGACTCAGCTCCATCGAACTCATTAAACTGTTTATTCTCAGGCTTTCAATTAAAGAAAGGTCCTAAAGCCACAGTAATAGATTTCACATCTAAAAATAAGAAACAAGACCCAGATTAACCTGTTGTGGGAATGGTAAGTTATGCATTATCATACATGTTCTCATTATGCCTTGAAAGATTGAGACCTTGCTTATATGGTGATTATATTTGAGGACTGAACCAAGGCATGCATTTTTCAAAAATCCTGCAACATGGCAAATTTTAATGTTTGTATAAATCACAAATGGCACTTTGGTGGGATGGGGGAGTGTTTGTGAAATGTATCTGATGAAGGCATAGCAAATCTTACTCCTGCTGTTTTCTAAACTATTTTTTTCTTTTTAAATAATATTTTTATTTCATCATCCAATTGTAAATATGAACACACTCGGATAATTTGGAACCAAGAAACTGGGCTATTTTTCTATAAGCCCATCTCCATGGGAGTGAAATATTGTCATCATTAGAAAATACTTGCTTTCCCTCCCTTTGCCATATTTTCTCTATCCAAAGTCCCTTGAGGAAATAAAAACAAGGCTAATTGAAAGCCACAGGTGCCCAAGTAAGGGCAGGATTGGCATTTGAAATCAACACCAGAGAAAAGGATTATTAGGTTTCATGTCTTTCAATTATCTACCATGCTTATAGAAAGTGCTAAATTCTTATCATATCCAATTAAAGTAAGCAATTATTCAACCTAAGAATGTTATTGTGCCACATTGCTGGGTATGCCAAAGGCTGTAACAGTGAAACGAAACTGGAAGAATTAGCTGGAAAGAAATCACACTTGCCAAGATTTTGAATATACTAAATGAATGGATCAAGATGTTCCTGGTACATAGTAGACACTTACTTAACTTGACTCAAAGGAATTTTTAAAAATACTCTCAACTACTCAAATGTATTTAAGAAACTAAAGGACATTTGACAAAGTTAATCATACTATCATCATGGACAAGGTTGAAAGATGAACACTAGGTTCATACAGTTATTTGGTTTCAGAAATAGTTCAATTGCTGTACTTGAAGATTAGAATTAATAGTTGGCTTTTATCTTGTCAGATTTCTAGTGGAGTGTTTCAAGGATCTAGCTTATTGCTACTTTACATTTTTGTCAATGCCTCGAATAAATGGATACACAGCATTCCTATGTATTTCAGGTGATAAAGTTGGGAGGGATAGCTAACACCTTGGATGATAGAGAGAATTCAAACAAACAATTTGATAGGTTTTAACATTGTGCTGAATCTAAGAAAATTAAATTTATGTTTACACTTGAATATATTTATGATCTCACTGATATATTACTTTCAAACAATCAATCAATCAGGGATTATTTATTAAATATCTACTATGTCCCAGGCACTATATTAGGTGGTATGGATATAAATACAAAATAAACTCTACTCTTGAAAAATTATATTCAACCAAAGGAAACAAAATGTTCATATATGCATGTGTCTAATAAATTTAAAGAAAATGACCATAAAAGAAATTCAAGATTGTTAAATGCAAGGGACTTAGGGAGGGAGGAAATAAGTGCTTGGAAGTACTAGGAAAAATTTCATTAAGAAGAGAGTACTTGAATTGTAAATTGTAAAAAGTTAACTGCAAATGAGGAAGGCGATCATTCTAATCACGGGGATAACCAGTGTCACAGCATTAAGATGGGAATTTGGAGTTCTATTTGTAAAAAGAGGAAAATGGACATTTGTTTGGACCATAGAATGGGGGAAAGTGAGGAATGAATAATGAAGTTGGAACAATATTTTGGGACTAGGTAATAAAGAATTTAAAGGTCAAATGGAATTTATGTTTTATCCTAGAGGCAAATGATCACCTTATTTAATTTGTTGGATTTTGCTGAGTAGAATAACATGGTCAGGTTAAGGGAAGTGACTTTAACAGCTGTTTGGAGCCTGAACTTGACTTGGGGAGATACTTGATGCAGGGATGCCCGATTAGGGCATAAACGTGGCTCTAAAAGGCCAGTGGAAGTTGCAACCTAGTAGAATTTTAAGAGAAAAAAATTTCTTAATTATTAGAGCTATCCAAAAGTGTAATGGTCTGCCTCTAGGGGATAGTAAGTTCACCATCAGTAGACATCTTCGGCTGTAGTCTAGAGATGACAGATTTATTGAGGACATTGTAGAGACAATTTCTTATTCAGTTGTGCTTTTTCTAACTGCTAAATGGCACCTAAGGTCTCTTAAAATTGTGAGATTCCATAATTCTGTGGTCACTAGTTTAATGATAAGGACATGAATACACTTCCAGTCAAACAGGTGAAGAAAGTTCTATGGTGAATGATAAAAATACTAATTCCTTATGCCTGCAATGTTATCACACTACACCTGAAAGTAGATAACCAGACCTGCAAATGTGGGTAAAATCTACTTGTGTAAATAATGGTGTTAAATATTCTTTCAGGTATTTTCCCTTAGATTTAACCTCTTCTTTTCTTATCCTAAGCATCCCACAAGACTCCCCAAACTTATGGTCCAGAAAAATAAAATATCTCCTCTCCTTGAACTTATTCATGTGACTCATCTAGTCTTATTCAATCTCAAAATATTTTTCTTAATTATGCTTGTCCAATATTTATAGGCTATGAACTCAGTGAGAGTAGAGGTTATTTTTTTTTCCTTTTGTCTTCACAACTCTAGTGCCTAGCTGTGTACGTAGTGAAAGCTGAAGAAGTCTTAATAAATACTTACTAATTTGAGTTTAAGGAACTCTTTCTCTTACTGTGGGAGTCTAGGTTCTTGCCTCTGTTTATAGTATTTGAAAACCAGGGCTTAGAAGTGACTTCTCTGAGACCACGCCCAAAAGCAAACAACAAATTACAAATCTTAATAGCTTTTGATTTCAATAGTGGTGTCTTTTTTTCTTTTTTTCATGAAAAACCATAGTTTGACCTGTTTATATATGGTGATATGATGAGACTTGATAAAAGGAAAATAAAGAAAATTGTCCCTGGGAAGATGACTTACTTTTTCTGTTGTCAAGCAGCATAATTTGACATAAAATTAGAAATAAAAACTGATGAACTTAAATGACTATTGGTACTTAAACTATATATTCCAGTTAGGTAAATGGTAACAGGAATAGAAATACACCAATTTTAATTCTCAGAATGGTGGTCATCTCAAAATGCAGAAATGAGACATGCCTAAACATTAAAACATACATCTAAGGCTCACAAGCGTCACCATTGATTTTCATTATTCTCATCTCCACCCTCACCACCACATTTGTTCTATGCTGACAAGACACAGAGGCTCTTTTCAGGATATCCATAATGTTTGGGGGTGGGTGAGGAGAAATGAACCAGAAATTCATCAGAAAGTCTGTTTTGTGAGACTCTGGGGTCCAGTTTTACACACTTAAGAGCTTTGTTGAAGATAAGCTTAGGTTAAGTTGTCAAACATTTTGCTTGGCTGAACTGAACTCAACCCAGCCTAGGGTTTGTTCAATGTTAGTTGAAGTTTGTTTTTCTAGGAGACAGCTTTTTAAGAGGGGAATACATGCAGGAAAATATCAATTAAGTAGATGTGTAGAGTCGTTTATCTCAAGGTAGAATGCATACCATATGGCTTCTTTGTTTTGAGCAAATGTAATGTGATTGAATCATTCCCCTGTCTGGTGATATGAGCAAACTGAACGCATATATATCATTTAGCAAAGCATTAGGCTTGTGGTTGGAGTGTTGTACAGAGGAGTTGGGGGAGGAGAGGGAGGGAGGGCAAATCACCATGCTGATAAATCACACTTGTTTGCCTTCAGGAACCATGGTCAAAGCCCAACTTTAAATTCTAGGACGAATCAATGGAATTCTTTTAGCATCCTCCCATGTGAATATTTATCCACATTTGAAAATTAGCCACTCTAATGAAAATGTCTAGTTGCTTTCAAACAGTGGAGGAGGTGGGGTTGGGGGGTGGGGAAAGAAGGTCATTGCTAGGACACAGGCTGAAAATATTTGCAAGGTTAAGGTCATTGGCCAGACATTATGGAATAGGTTGTAATACAGCTGGATACACCCTACTTAGTCACTGATAATGAATAAATAGTTTTCCTCTCTACCCCCATCTAGAAGTCCCATAACAATAATGAGGGTGTTTGGCTGATACATTTTGGCAAACATAGGAATCATGCTACTAAGTCTCTCAAGGCATATACTTATATAGTGATGAAATGGCCATCTCCATAGAATGGGGAGTAGGCAAATGTGCTTTTAAATGGAGATGACTTCACGTTAAAGATGTGTAACTGAAACCTGCTTCATTTTAATATATAAAATTAGGTTGAAAACTTTGGGATCCTGGAAACGCAACCCACTGGGAAGATTAGATTTCCATATCAACCAACCTCTTAAACAACAATCTAATAATGACAATGTAACTGATGCCTTAATAACAAATGTATTTCTTTGAAAAGGTAAGGACAGGAAGCGTGAATCTCACAGATATAGGAGTCAGAAAATGATCCAAGTAATTGAGCTGTACATGTATGCTCATGGTGGGCAAGGAATCTTAAAAATCATAGCCTCATAGGTTTAGAGCCCGAAGGAACTCAAGATCGTAGAACAGGAAAAGACCTTATCTGTCATGTAGCCGCACATCTTCATCTTACAAGTGAAACAACTAAGGCCCAGAGATTTTTAAGTGCTTAGTTAAGCTACCACAAGCCAGAAGTAGCAGAGGTGGGCTTTCAACCCAGGTTATCTGACTCCAAATCTGCCTTTCATCCCACTGCACTTACCTTCCTCTGACTGTCTAATCCATCTGCTTTATATGGCAGAAAGAGTTACTCTGGGAATATGTGGATTCGTAGTAAATGCTGGATTTTCCTAATCTTAGTGCTCCTACCCTCCTGAAAATACACTGTGTTCCTAGCTGTCAGAAGCAGCCACGCGGCATAGTAGATTACAGGACTATTCCTGTAGTCAAGAAGTCATGAGTTCAAATTTGCCCTAAGGTACTTTTTAGCAGTCAGTCTCCCTCAATATCCACAGAAAACTGGGCATAATAATAGAACTTACCTCTGGTTTCACCAGATTGCCAAAGGAGTCCAGGACACAAAAAACGATTTAGAAACCCTATCTGAAAAGTACCTATGTCCTCCAAATTTAAACACGTGTTCAAAATGACACGAATGGTTTAGTCTTCAGTTCTGTTGCCTGCATCATTTGTAAGGATCAAATGAAATGATATTTGCAAAACACTTGTCAGTGTTTGGCACACAGTAGGCATTTAAATGCTTAGTCCTTCCTTTCATGTGCATTTTTCACTTGCTTCTCTGTATATCTGTTTCCCCCCACTTAGGAGAATGTAAATTCTTTGAGACTAGGGATACTTTCATTTTTGTCTTTTACCTCCAGTGATTAGCAGAATGGCTGACTTATAGTTATTACTTAATAAATGCTTATTGGATGGTAGTGTGGTCAGGATGTTGATGACTAGTGAAAAAGAAACCAAAACCAGGAAGATCTAGTTCTTTAACTAAAGAACCCCTACAAAAGATTACATACAATATGGAAGAAATATAGGAAGACATATTGTCAGAGGTTTGTTCTGAGCAGAATTCACCTTCCCCTCAGGAATGTTATATGTTTTAAGCACAAGTTTCAGTCAGACTACTTTTTCTCTCTCTCCCTCCTTATCTATGGTAGAGGCAGTTACACAAACACATAGCTTCTATATATAAATAAGACACTGACAAAGAAATATAAAGTTTCAATGAACAAGAAATAATCATTATAATTTGCTGCATATATATATATACACATATATATATACATATCTATATATAGAACCTCATAAAGGAGGATAATTCTCCTCCCCTCTTTTGGCCTAGTATTTCTCTGGAACCTTCACAAGCCTTCTTAATATGGAGTCAATGGACTTCCAAAAGATTTGTCAATGTATATATTTTAGAGGATTTGAGAACTTGGATGGGAAAAAAGAATGCATCTTTATTTCAACATATATGATTTCCTTTGTAATTCTATATTTTATTTTATGCATTTAAAACCATTATTTTGAGAAAGAGTGCATAGGTTTCACCAGATTACCAAAGGAGTCCAGAACACAAAAAAGATTTAGAAACCCTATCTTAAAAGTACCTACATCCTTCAAATTTAAACACACATGTTCAAAATGGCATAAATGGTTTAGTCTTCAGTTCTGTTGTCTACATCATTTTTGATAAAAACCAACCCTATTTGGAAATTCCCTCCTTTCAGCTCAGCACCACTTGAACTCCCTTCTTCAAACTCTTGAAATCTAGGAGATCAGAGGTGATTATTTCCTTTAGGGCTAAGGCACTTATATACTATTCAACTTTGGTTCACCATATCTGAAAGCCACAAATGCTGGCCTAGATTGTGTGAGACTGATGGCCTAGGTGGTATGGTTTTAAATTCTGAGAGACTGAAGAGGAGTGCCTTTCTAACAGTGAAAGCTGCTTTTTTTTTCAACATTTGCATTAACATATGGCTTCTTTTTCTCAACATTTGCATTAACTCATTCTGATTGCACCCTCTGAGTTAGTTGATTATGTTGTGTATAATGGTTGGTGTGTTGTGCTGGGCTTTGGTGCTCATGTAGGTGAAGGACACTGCTTCTGCCAACTTGTGTTCATAGTGCCCGTTGTTCATTCCACCATTGGATGTAATCAAAACCAGAAAAACTTTTTGAAATGCCAGCTGCTTCAAGCTTATTTATTTACTTTAATAATATTTTTTTAAAGGGAAAGGGAGTGAAAGAGAAAGAGTGTGTAACACCTTTTTTTTCATTGCAGGTTGTCTCTGAAAAGCTCAAGTCACTTTGCAAACATTAACTCTCCCAGCAATCTGGTAATGGTTCCCTTGCTTGACAGGGAAAAAAGTGACCCTGAAAACTTAACACACACCATGCAGCAACCAAGCCAACAGTGTTAGGAGAAGAAAAAAACAGTGTGCCTTCTCTTCTATTCTTGTGTGAGGCGTAAGTTGCCAATCCCAAACTCTTTTGAAAACTGTCCCTCTGAACACTGGAACTATACCTGTAACTACAGCTACCTTAAAAAGAGAGTTCTTAAAATTATAGCCACAAAAGAGCCAATCAAAATCTATCATAATTCCAAAGCCTTTTGGTTTCTGAGCCCAGAGTTATAATGTGTAAATCTTTGAACAGGAAGATGGTACTGCCTTCCAGCCGTTTCATGTTTGTGCAATTAAGGAAAACTCAAAATGTCAAGGATCATAGGTGTCCTACAGAAACCTACAAGAGTCAGGCACCCTCTTCTTTTAGTTCACAGGTATTTTTGTTTGTTTGTTTTTGTTGTGTTTATTTGCTTTGAAATTTTAATCAATTTTTTTTCTCAGACCTTGTCTTTCCTGACCTGAGAGAACAAAGTAAATCATGCAAGACTGCCCCATTGACTCAAGCACCATAGAATCTGTGGCTGTTCTGTCTCCTGGTTATGCAATTCGCTTTGTTGTAGAAAAGCCAGTCCTTCATGTTTGCCTCACATACAGTCACCCAACAAGCAGGGCAGGAGATCACACAGAAAAAACCCAGAGCTTTTGCCCTCTGATCATCTCTTCACAGGGAGATCGAAGAATTTATGTTGTTCCACTCTCTGGTGTTTATCCACATTAAGGCTATTCTTCAAGTCCTTCCTATGTCTCATTACTGAAGCTTGATATTGGTAGGGGCACTGAATGGAAAGCCAAATGCCATTATATGCCTGAAAACAGACTGTTCAAGCATCTAGCTTTACAGAAAATAGTTTTGCTGATATTAAAAATAAGGGAAATATTGAACAAGACACTAGCACCATTGAACCTTGGCCACTCCCTCCCTCTTGTTCTATCCTCATGATTTATTCTGCCTTTCATGAAATGCTGAGGGATTTTTAATTTAATTACTTCTCTCCATCAGCTGCTAAAATAAGCAGAAGGGACCTCAGCTTAACATCTTGACTGAAAGATGATCCCACTAAAAGGGCAGTGCACCCTCTTATACTTTCTGGTACAGTTGTGCATTGTCAGCATCCATTGGGTGTGGAGGGAGGGGAGAGTAGGAAGATGGGCCCATTAACTAGTTAAATCTCCTACCCAGTATAACCCTTCCTCTCATAAAAATCCCTTATTTCAATGAACTCTAACCATATGGCAAAAGAAAACACGGTTGGAAAATTACAAATATTAATAAAGTTCACATATATTTCCCTTATTATTTCTACCAATTGTTTCAGAGCTTAGAGGACACAGGGATTTTTGTGAGGGTCTTGTTTAATTTTAATTTTATTCTGTGCATAAGTCACTGCTTAGACTTCAGGTTTGGGTTCTAGATGAAGAGAAATTGGACTTTTAAATGAAGTTTATTAAGTCAGACTACTTTTCCTTGCTTCATAATAGCATTAAGTGCATAACATCTGGTTAGTAAATAATGTTTCTTGAAAACAAAGCTTTATGGGGCGTGTACCAATGATGAAATTCTTAGACTTTCTGGAACCACAGATTCAGTCTCTCACAAGATTGACACAGGCCCACAATTTCCCAAGACAGATAATTTGCATTCCTTTCAGTGCAATTTATGTGTATATTCTGCAAGAAACACTCCTTCCACTTCCATTTGCCCCTACCCTTCAAAGGCTGCAAGGAGCACTTAATTACTCTCCCTAGGCTCATCTTCAGGAGAGGCAGCTAGTGTCATAGATATGGAGTGCTGACCTCAGAGCAAGGAAGAAGAGCTTTCAAATCATATCTCTGAAACATTCTGGTTGTGTCACCCTATGCAAGTTATTTAGTCTCTCAAGGTCTCATGAAATTCTGAGATTTTGAACAGCAGAATAGCTTCAATCTGCATTGGTAGAGGGTGTTTCCTCACCTGGAGTTCCCTTTACACATAAATTTTTGGGTTTGAAAGAAAGACAGAAGGCTGTCTCTAAGCAGTGATTATAAAGAAAAATCTATGGAGGCAGGGTTGGGGAATCATATGCATTATTTTCCAATGCAAAATGAATGGGTATGTGTTAGAAATTTTGAATACTGAACAGCAGACCATCCAAGCACGGTGCGTTATGCATTCTTTAAAAAAAAAAAAGCAGTATTGTAGAAAGGCTGTCTTTATATATGGCCACTGACAATAGTATAGCTTATTATTCAATCTAGTTAATTGAGCTAGCTTTATTAAAGTCAGCATCAATCTTCCAAATAGATTCTGTGGCTACATGAATCAAGATTGCCATACAGTCTATTTCCTTTGGTCAGTATATTGCACACAGAATAGTTTCTGCCTAGGTGTATCTGAGCATTAGTGGATCTCACATGTAGAACTGGAAGAGATTGTAGAGGTCATTTATGGTCTACAAACTTTAGAGGTCAACTCCACTCTTCAGACTTTAGAGGTCTACTACAATTGAGTTGGACTAAATTCCTTCATTTTACAGAGGTAGCAATTTAGGTCCATGGATGTGAAATTACTTGCCCACTGTATTAAGTGGTTAAACCAGGATCACAGTCCAATTCCTCTTACCCAGTGCTTCATTCTGGGTCTATTTCCCCCTCCATGTGGGACAATTTACACAGAACTAGAATGGAAGATGGCAATTTCCCCAGTGATGACTTTGCTACATCTTAAAGTATACCACTTTGACAACATGTCCACTTCCTGTTTTAGTTAGGGGACAAGTAGAATTTTCTTAAGAAAATAGATTCAGAAGAAGGCTCCTTGAGTCCCATACCCCATTGCTGGACCTGGTGCCTCTCTATCTCTTGACATCTTAATTATAGTTCTGATTTAGTCATAAAAACAGGCACAATCTTTATGGACAAGGAAATAAAGGTCAAGAAAGGATTTGAGTAGATATGACCCTTTCTCTTAACTTCTTTCTTCCTGAAGCACACAGTTGTTTGATGGGAATTGAGATCTTCATAAAGAATAATTTATTAGAATGTGATCCTGGATAATCATTTTGCTCAGCTC
>CM053622.1:521849240-521880370 GCA_028646595.1 Phalanger gymnotis
TCAAGTCCCGCCTCAACGACTAGAGACCAGAGTCCCGAGACCCATTGGTTCCCGAATTGGCCCCCTTTAAGTCCTTAATCTACGCCCACACAGGTTTCACACCTGATAGGGCTTTGGGCCTGGGGCTTAGCATTTAACAGGTGGAAGTACTTTCGCCGTAAACAAAAGCCAAACTCCTCAAGGGCACCCGTTAAACTAAGCCCATTTTGCCTTACTTGCACACATGTTTATCAATCAGTCAACATATACTTATTAAAAGCCTACTATGTGTCCACCACAATGTTAAGTGCTGAGTATACAAAAAGAGGCAAAAGTTAGTCGCTATGCTCAAGGAGTTTACAATCTATTAATCAATTAGCATTTATGTATATATAACATAGATGTGTGTATATATATATATGTGCTGTATACATATATATGCATTGTATATGGATATACACAATAAAATACACATATGTGTGTATAACATTAATACAATTTGGGGGCTGAATTAATAAGAGTTATTTTCCAGAAATATGGAGGTGATGGTCACACCATACTCTGCTCTGGCCATACCCTTGCTTAGAACATATCTGGAGTATTATGTTCAGGTCTAGATACCACAGTTTACAATGAATATAGATAAACCGGAGCATATCCAAAGGAGAACCAGATTAGTGAAGGGCCTTGACTCCATGTCATACAAGGACCATTTGAAGGAAGCAGGCATGTTTAGCCTGAAGAAGAAAAGACTAAGAGAGGGTATGATAGCTATCTTCAAGGATTTGAAGGGCTGTCATGTGGAAGGGGAGGATTACATTTGTTCTCTTTGACCCTAAGGGACAGAACTTGGAGTGACAGATGGGAGTTGAAAAGAGATCTGGCCAGGAAATATTCCTCAAACTTAATGCTGTCTGAAAGAGGAATGGGCTGATTCAAGAAGTCCAGGGTTCTATGTTATGGGAGGTTTCCAAGTAGAAGATTCGCAGCTGCTGTTGAAGTATATTATAGTGGGGATTCCCTTCATTTGTGGGTTGGACTAATGAAGTGCAGAGATCTCATTCTGCTTTCAAATTCGGTGATATCTGCATAAGCATATGAATGGACACAATAATATGGCTACCCTTACATTAAGAATGATCCATACACAATTGCTACTTCCATTAGCGTAGTAGTTTTGTGTGTGTGAATATACTAAATATATAATTTACGCATACTTCCTAATTTAAAATTTGCAGACACAAACTCTAAATTGTTTGCCTTGAATCTTCTAAATAAGATATATTTTTCTAACACTAGAAATTCCTTTAGTAATCCTAATAAGAACACACCAAATTGACTTATGAAGTACACTCACTATCTTACTCTCCATCTTATAACCTTGTTATGCTTTTCAGACTCCTCCAGTTTGAGGTAATATGCCTACAAATTGCTGAGATCATTTGACAAAAATATTGGAAATTTACACTATCAGTGAAATATGCCTTCACAAAGATATGAGGATGGAAATATGCCCTAGTACACTGGAATTTCTTGTTACGAAAGGACACTGACTGCCAGAGCTCCACTGAGCATCAGAAATCTCACTAGGGAAGCTTTATGCAGTGCTTCCTGGCTTGAGCTAAATAAAAAGATGGATTAGTTGCTTTTTTGGGATCTAAGTGTTAATTGCATCCTAATAAAATCATCTAGTTAAACTGTCTGCTTTGTGGTACAGCTCTGTGGAGAAGGGATTTCTAAAGGCAGCCTGCTAAGTTGATTGTGCTGCTAGATAATTAATTGAAATGAGGAGGGAAAAAGAAGAAAAGAATTCAGAAATACTGGCTTTTCAGCTGTTCTTCATTACCCAAAGTTGCTAAGATTAATTCCAATAGATACAAAACTCTATCTCTGTCTCTCCACGCCTCTCTCTTTTTCTCAGTCTGTGTCTCTGATTTTGTCTCTGTCAGTTTCTGTCTCTGTTTCTGTGTGTCTCTGTCTTCTTGTCTCTCTTCCTCTCTGTCTCTGTCTCTGTCTCTGTCTCTCTCTCTCTCTCTCTCTCTCTCTCTCTCTCTCTCTCTCTCTCTCTCTCTCTCTCTCTCTCTCTCCCTCTCTCTCTCTCCTCTCTCTCTCTTCTCCCCACCCCACCTGCCCCCGCAGTTTTCTCAGCTACAGCAAAAGTCTATTTTTACAGTTGCTGCCTTTGTGTACCCTCTTTTCCTTTCAATGTGAAAGGTTAAAAGCCTTTAATATACCTTTAAAAATAAGATATTACATTCATTATTTAGAAGCTTGTCTATAAGAAAACTGTGTCACTGAATTCTTTGGTGTTTTGTTTCATTTAACATTTTTGCCAATTATGTTTAAATCATACCAGCCTCATTGCTATGTATCACCCAGAGATAATTTACCTTTGCCTTTATTTTTTGGAAGCTCGTGATCAATGGATTATTTGCTTTTTATATCAATGTTAATATTTCACCACTTTTATGCCCACCATTGCTAATATTCTAATATTGATTTCATTTCTTTTTTTCTCCTTGGCATTAGTTACAAATTACACCTTTCTCTTCTTTAATGATTTTAATATGATTTATTGTATCAGAGATTGATTTTACCCAAGGGCCAAGTCTTGATTAAATCCCCTAAGTGATCAGCCTTTTCTGTTTTAGCTCTAATTTTCTCTACCACCAATATATCCTTAGACTTCAAATATCACTGATAAACATTGTACTTTTGAGGTCACTCATATATATGCCATGGTCCAACCACACACAAACATATTCAAAGACAAAGAGCAACATATTGTTTATCAACTGAAATGATAAATATAAGATGCTTATAAATGTTCACTAGTATTGTTCTTTTAGCAGTTATTTATCTTTATATCTCCCTCAACCTAGCTGTGGAAGCATGGCATGATGGATAGAAGGTTGAATTTGGCATGAAGACCTTGGTTCAAGTCCTGACTGATGTGCATGATACCCCCATGATCAATCACTTAACTTCTTCGTACCAAAAGGTAATTCTCTAAGATTATAAACAGCAAACCTCTTGTTCTTGATTGGTGAGGGGAATTTCCACTCCAAGACCCAGAGTGAAACAAAATAAAACAACAAAGTTCTAATGAACAGAAGTGTGTACAAACCAAAAAAAAAAAGCGTATCGTGCATAGCAGGCATTTTCAAAATGTTTGTTGAATTTAACCCTGATTTCTTGCCGTAAGATATTCCAGGAAGAAACCAGGTCTTAGTTATACCTCTTTGCTTCAACAACCAATGAGAAAGAGGGAAATAATAAGAGAAGGTAAGGGAAAAGAATCTTGTTTTTTTTTTTCCTCTGACTTTACATTTTAACTACTCTCATCACTCTAAAATTATATGGTCTTATAGGTATATATGACATGGTTACTGAAGAAAACTTTTTTAATGTATTCAGTTCTACAACATGTTCCTTATAAATGGTTGTTTCTGGTTATACACACATATACATATGCATATACATATACATGTATATATATTTAGGCAATGTAGAAGATCTGTGTTGTTGGAAGGTGGGAGCATGTTGGATAAGTGCCACTGTTGCATAATTAGGCTAGGATTAAGTTAGGATTTGATTTTCATGCCCATGCCAAGCCTATTCTTATTCTGGTAGGCCATCCTCCATCTTTTTTTCAAGAAAATTTACAATTTGTTTTCATTGTCATTCCCTTGTAATTCTTATAAGAATACTATTTTAGTGAATTCTTTAAAAGAACATTGACAATTTTTATTCTCTTTTATCAAGATAAAATAGATTCTGAATTATGAACTCCTCAATAATACCTATTCATATAGGAATCTAGGGTTAAATATTGCTCTGATACATGGTTTTTCAAGTAATTGTCTCAAAAATTCAGATGCACAAAAAACAATTTTGGAAACAAGTAACACAAAATATATATTTTCCTCAAATGTTCCCACTAATTTTTACTAGTTGCCTGGTTTTAGGGAAATTAATTATTCTCTCTGAGTCTCATGTTTATCATCTAAAAACTAAAAAATAATAAGGTCATTAATCTAGAGCTCGAAGGGACCTTAGTAGTCCTCTAGATGTAAATAATCATTTTATATATGAGGAAACTGAGTCACAGTAAGGTTAAATAACTTGCTCAAGGTTACATAACAAATGTAAAATCAGATTCTGT
The DNA here is from genome assembly GCA_028646595.1 of Phalanger gymnotis. Classification (NCBI taxonomy): domain Eukaryota; kingdom Metazoa; phylum Chordata; class Mammalia; order Diprotodontia; family Phalangeridae; genus Phalanger; species Phalanger gymnotis. The sequence continues at coordinate 521,853,385 of CM053622.1, forward strand.
GACTCCAAACAACTTCGGTCTTCTTTCCACTGTACTTCATTTCCTCCTAGTGAATAAAACTGTCTGGGACATCAGGAAGACCTGAGATCATTTGTTCTCTCTGACCTAATACCATAGGCAAGTCACTGACTCAGTATCTTCGGGCAACTCTTTAAGATTTACGGATAATTGGTGATTTGAATTTTTATTTCTTCATGTAATTTTCATACTGGAAGTTATCTACATTGAAGAAATCACTTATCTGGACCAAGCCTGATAATAACAATAATAAAATGATAATAATTATTAGGCTACCTAAGGTTTATATAAACCTTCAAAGTCCTAGATAAGTCTGAATTATTAACATAGGCTGCAAATGAAATTATACATTTTGTTTACTTTTTCTGACTAATTTTCAGAAGTTAAATAATAAAAAATAACTTTTAAGTTAGGAGTCTAGTTCATTGTAAAACTCAGGAAAGAAAGGAAGTAGCTGGATTCTAGCTATTTCTTTACACACAGGGATCTTGATTATGGGCAGAAAAAGTGACTTTCTCAAAATTATGTGGTAAGTTTGTGTATGAGCTAGAAGCTAGGTGCTTTAAATCCTAGGCTAGTTGTTAACCCACTAAATCATAATAAATAATCCTTGTCTGTAGACCAGTCACCAGCTTCATATTTCAAAGAGCCCAGAGCTATAAGTCACTTAAAGCTTTTATTGAATTAAAATGTAAAGGGGGCATGTCTCCCACACAGCCAGCTAGCCCTAAATAAGCCCATTCTGCCCAGTTTTCTTAAGAGGAAATAAGTGATATAAATCCCTAAGTATATTTAATGTGGTTTTGAAAGCAAATTCCCTGTTGCGTTACACGAATGGGGAAAAAAAACACGCAGTGCCTCCAGCACAGAATAATAAGGTGGTAGTGAGCTCTACAACCATGAGAGGTAATGGTTAGCCAGTGATCAGGTTAAACATGACACCAGAGGCCAATCTGTTTTTCCTTCATGGTATCTAAAAGGGGCCCCAGGGGACTGCTTGTGGAGGCAGGGATAGAGGAGAAAGGACCAAGTTAACCTTATTAGATTCTTTATCCTTTGAACATTTTCTTTTTGACCTTCAAATCCCTACTCAGTTAAATTGTCACTTGTATGGATGTGACTTTTTCCAAGGAGAGTGGGAAAGGCAGACCTAATTTTAGCATGATATCTTAGGCTATTTCCTAAACTTCTTGAGCAATTAAAAGATTGGTCTGGAGTATCATTCGCCATAGCTTGAGGCAGTTATTCTCTTTTCCACAAACAATTGGGTGCTGCAGTACACTGCAGAGTTTGGGATATCCGTTTCATAACTTGTTTCATTGTTTTTAGCAATAGAGAAAAATTTCCTCTGCCCTCCCCAATACACACCAAACATTATTATTTTAAAGCAGTGTCATTCTTCACTCTTCTGATAAGTATTTGTCCATAAAGTCTGATGCTTTCCTCAGGAGAGCTTGGTCCTGCTTTAGTGATTATTAAGTATTATTATTTATGCCATTTGTTTAGTGGCATAATCAAAGATTCAAATCTTTTTTTTTTCTTCTCCAGGGTCTAGGCCCTTGGAGCTTAAAATAATTTACAGTGTCTGCACAATTGTGACCCAGGTATAGGAGGTTATCATAGAATAGCTTAAAAAAATAAATAATGCAAATTTAAAAGGGATTGTCTGGGAGTGAACAGGGGCTACCAAAGGAAGCAGATGTTTAAGAGAAAGGAGGCCATTTCAAACAAGTAAAAACCCCAAAAGAGTGTTTGGGCAACTGATCTAAGAGGAATAGGATGAAAAGGCCAAATGGCAAGGAAGGGTGAGTTAATGCCCTATCTAAAATTTGAGTAGTTTTTTTTTTTTAAGAAACCAATGCAAAATCAACAACATCTAGAATTTCCAGTGTGGGGATTTGGTAAATCCCTTTGCCAAATATGTCTCCATTTCTGTTTGATCCAGCACTGGGGAATCCGAGGCCTGGAGGCCACAGGTGGCTTCTAGGTCCTCAGGTGCAGCCTTTTGACTGAGTCCAAGTTTTATAGAACAAATACTTTTAGTAAGAGGATTTGTTCTGTGAAGTTTGGATTCAGTCAAAGGGCCTGACTTGAGAGCCTAGAGGGCCACATGTGGCCTCGAGGCCACAAGTTCCCCATGAGATTTGCTTCCTGTGTGACCTTGAACAAATCACAACCATTCAGGCCTCACTTTTTTCATTTGTAAAATGAGACACTCTGAGGTAATGCAAAGCTATGAATCTATGATCCTATCCACCTCTGGCAACTTTCTACTATTCTTAAGTTAAAAAGAAGGTGCTGATAAAGGAGGTCTCTTCTTGTGGGAGTTTCCTGTATCAATGAAATCATAGGTACAGACTCTGTTCCTCCATGCTAGCCTCTCTAACCACTCTGTTATGAGAAGCAGAAGAGTGACTCTTTATTCAGTCTATAAAAGAGGACAATTGGGTGGTAGAATTCTGAGTGCCATGCATGGGTACAGGGAATTCCTATGGAACCAAGCTCCTCATCATTCAGTGCTCCCCACTGCTTTTTCCTTATCCCCTGAAAAACATGTTATATAATTTAACACTTTCCCAGGCATCGAACATCCGTTGGATCTCCATAGCCCCAGTATATGACAAAACCAGGTGCTGTGGAGGCTGCAGATAGTTTCTGTTAGTGTTTATTTAAAGGCCTCTGGATTCTTTTAGTTTAAATAGGTTATTATTTGGAGTTCAACATTGGTACACACTGTGGAGAGACCAAGTGAGGTTTAGTTTGGCAAGAGTTAATATAGCTATAGTTCATTTTGTAATTGAGCCATATTGCGATTACTAATGCCTGAAGAACTGACACAGTGACATTAATAATCCTTCCCCTGCTCTAGGGTGCAACTAAGTCAGCATAGGTACCATAATATGCTAGTTCTATGATCAACCTGGGGACTGATCTGGCAGTCATTGCTTTTTGCTCTCTCTTCTTCGTTACTCTTCTATATTTTTAAGTCATTCAATGTTCTATGATTAAAAAAGAGAAAGCAAAAAAGCAAAATTCACATGCTGTAAAAAAAAATACTCTTGCTCTTCCATATGTAATGGTAGCACCATTACCACCTTGGAATGGAAAGGTTTATGAATCAAAAAATTATCATAAGTATGCATAATTGAATGAGAATTTGGGGCTGGGGACATAGTTTCTTAATTTTCAAGAATTTTGAGGCCTGGAAGGGTGAGCTGATGCCCAATCTAAGATTTGAGTACAAGAGACTTTTTTTAAAGATCACTTTTTACAATAGGTTACTTTTCCATCTCTGTTCTTCACCTTTAGCTCATAGGCCAGGACCTGCCTAGGAGTTGAGAGAGTATGAAAATTTGGCTGAACTCCCCCAACCTATATGACTATCATTATCCTATACTCAGTGCTGCTGTTTGATTTGGCTGATATCACAGAAACCAAGTTCCAAATTTAGGAGCAACTTTGGGATGCATGCTTTCTGAATCAATAGTGACAGTCTCAGTTTCCTCAGGGAATTTTCGATAGACTATTTTTGGGTGTGTGTGTGTGTGTGTGTGTGTGTGTGTGTGTGTGTGTGTGCAAAACATCCTCCATTTTTCATTTTCTCTCAAGAATGTTGTGCTTCCAAGAGGTCTAAACTAGCTATACTAAGCTCAGGTTATTCTTTTAAGAATAGGGGTAATACAAAAAGGACAAAAACAGCCAGACGATAAGAATATAAATTGTACATGTTCCCTATGATTTGTCAACCATTTCAGCTATTTGACCTTTAAGCCATTACCTCAAAAAAAAAAAAAAAAACCTCTCCCTAATCTCCTTTGAGTGTTATTCAATTACAGTAGCTATCTTTTGGGTTGCCATTTAATAATTGCAATATGAATGGTTCATATCTATATAGCACTATACATTTAGAGAATATAAGCTCCTTGAGGGTAGATTTCAATCCTTGCTACCTAGCACACAGTAGGTGCTTAACAACTGATACTGACATCAATAATCACATTTAATCCTCATGATAAATCTAAAATAGATAGTGTTACTAGCTCCCTTTTCATAAGTCAGTCAGTAAACATGCATGTTAAGTACTTACTATGTGTCAGGTACTTTGCTAAGCTCTAGAGATACAAAGAATGACAAAATACATGATCCCTGCCCTCAGGGAGCTCATCTTCTAATGGGAGAGATAACCTTCAAAGAACTGTGTACATATTAAATCTATAGAGTAGATAGAAGTTAAATGCAAGGAGTGGAGGTATCAAGAAAAAGAACCTTTAGAGGTAGGAACTGAGCCTAGTTCTCAAGAAAACAGCTTAAAGATTGTTGCTATGGCTGCTGTGTGGTACAGTGCTGTTTCAACAATCAGGCTAGCAGCTGTTGTGGGGGTGAAAGACCAACACAAGGCCAACAAACAAGAATGCTGCCAAAGTCCAGATTCTTTTGATCTGCTTTCCTAAGGAAAGCAATGTTAAGGGGTTAATAAGCTTATTTTAATCCAGCATACAAATAACACTCACTTAGTTCAGGGGAAAAAGCCAGCACCCTGAACTTCAGAGAGATTACAAAGTACAAACATCGACAGACAGACCTTTCCTGATTCAAATCCCAATACATAGTTACCAGAGTTTAACAAAGTCCCAGCTCTGGGTTTTCTAGCTGGAGGGCTCTTAGCTACAGCTGCCCAGAGTGTCCTGTCCGCATCAGCACACCATCAAGAGTAAGAGCCCTGAGCAGATAGCTCTTTTCTTTTCTTATACCATTTCAGACATCATCAACCGTCAACTGAATGACCAGAACTTAGACTCCTATGATTGGCTCTCGAGTTAGCACCTCCCCTTAGTACCCTGGGAGCTTCACACCCACATAGGCTTAGCACCAAATATGGGTTTGGGCCTGGGGCTTAGCACCTAGTAAGACTCAATGAAATACACTGAATTAATCAAAGGAAACAAAAGCCAAACTCTTCAAGGGCACTTGGATGAACTGAGTGCTAAGAGCCCATTTTGCTTACCAACACAAGTGCATGATCTGCTGTGCCTGGAGTCAGGAAAACCTGAATTCAAATCAAACCTAGCCCAGCTACCTGATTCTGGTCCCTGGGAAACGATTTTGTTTAAACTTTGTCTGCCTCAATTTCCTCATCTGTAAAATGAGGATGATAATAATAGTACCTCTATCCCACAGTTGTAGAGAGGATAAAACAAGATAATATGTGTAAAGCACTTTATAAACCTTAAAGCTCTAAATAAGTTCTACTCCTACAGCTGCTGCTGAAGATGAAGATGATGCCAGTGATGCTGATGATGGTAGAAGTCAGGGAATCCTGAAGGAAGAGTTAAGGAGGGAAAGCATCCCAGGCACAGGGGAAGCTATAATCAGCTTTAATAAGCTTAAAACCACTGTTGAGACTTTGAGGAAGCCCTATATAAGAATAGTCAGTCTATCAACAAACCAGGTACTGTGATAAGCACTGGGAATACAAAGAAAGAAAAACCAGCCCCGGTCCTCAATTAGCTCACAATCTAAAGGTCAGACAATAGGCATCAAATATATACAAACAAGTCAAATACAGGATAAATAGGAAATAAAAGAGAGAAGGCACTAGAGTTAAGAGGGTATGGAAACACTTCCTATAGAAGCTGGGATTTTAATTGGGTTTTGAAGGAAGCCAGAGAAGACTGGAGGTGGAGATGAAGAGAAAAACATCCTAGGCAAGGGAGATGGTCGTGAAAAATGCCCAGAATGGTCTTAGGGAGTATCTTGTATGAAGAACATGAAGGAGGTTAGTATCACTGGATCGAAGAGTATTTGGGTAGAATGGGCGTGGGGGGTGGGGAGGAGATGGGGCATAAATTGTAAGGTAAGTCTAAGAAGACTCAAAAGGTAAGGGGGTGGGAGTAACAAAGGACTTTTAGCACTAAATAGAATTTCGTATTTGACCTTGGATGTGATTGGGAGTGAAGTGTCAGACCTGTGCTTTTAAAAAATTACTTTGGTGGTTGATTGGAAGATAGACTTAAGCAGGGAGAGACTTGTGGCAGGCTGAACAACTGACAAGCAATTGCAATAACCTAGTCATGAGGAGATTAAGAGTGGTAAGATAGGAAGTTGCCAGGTTTTGAATGCTTTAAAAATACAATTTGGTTTTTGATCCTAGAGGTCATAGGGAATCACAGGAGTTCATTGAGTAGGGAATGCCATGGCTGTAACTTTAGCATCTGAGTAGAGGATGTAATAGACTAAGGAGAGATGAGGCAGGGAGAACAGTAATTGTTCAGTCATTCAATCATGCCCGACTGTTCATGACCCCATGGACCACAGCACACCAGCCTCTCCACTGTCTCTCAGTCTGTCCAAGCTCATGTTCATGGTTTCCATGACACTTATCTATCCATATCATCCTCTGCTGTCCCCTTTTCCTTTTGTCTTCATTCTTTTCCAATGAGTCTCTTCTTCTCATTATGGACCAAAGTATTTAAGCTTTGGCTTCAGTATTTGATCTTGCAGTGAAGAGTCTGAATTAATTCCTTTAAGTATTGACAGATTTGATCTCCTTGCTGTTCAAGGGATTCTCAAAAGCGTTTTTCTTGCATCACATTTTAAAAGTGTTGATTATATGGTTTCCTGATAGAAGGCTATTGCAATAGAATGAGTATGAAGTGAAGAAAATACGCACTTCACTCGTAGTTGTTTGAGTAGGGAGAAAGAAATCTATTGAAGAATTTTGTGAAGGTAGAAGCCACCACACCTGGCAATAAATTAGATACATGGAGTGATTGGGAGAAAGCAGCTGAGAATAATACTGAAAGGATCTGACAACTGGAAGGATGATGGTATTAATACCTGAAGAGGAAGGTAAGACCTATAGAGGTTAAATGACTTGCCTAGAGTCATACAGTGAGATATCATTTATATAGCACTTTAATCTTTCCAAAACATCACCTATGTTGATACATTTTTATGTTTAATCTATATTATTAACATTTTCTCCATCACTTTCTTCAGTCTAGACAATCAGCAAAACAATAAATCAAGTCCTGATTTATTTAGCATTTGCCAGTTTCTGAGGTACAAATACTTACACTGAAAATAGATTTTCTTTTCTCTTAAGCTTGCATTTACCACTAGTCTCAAGCAATCATTTTCTCCTACTGATGGCTAAATACCCTGCACAGCTCACCTTTACCTATCCTGACCTACATTTTTTTCAATTTTCCAAGAATCTCTCGAACTTTTCTTTCTTCATTTTTCATTTCAGCAGGCCAAGTGTAAGCAAAGCACTGAAAAATGCATTTCCTAAAAACACTGAAGCACTATTAAAAAAAAAAGCTAGAAACGAATTGCCTAGACTATCATCTTCCATGTATATTCTAGGTATTTCTGTATAATGGTCACTGGATCTGTTGAGCCTCTCCTTCAAAATGAGAGCCCTCAAGCCTTCTACCAGTATGACACCTTCAGAAATAGCTAATACTTTTGAAAATACAAACTGAAAATTCAGTACCATGAGCAACACCAAGAAAAGAAATAATGAAAGGCTTATACTAAGTTATTTAAAGTTCTAAAATTCTATGATCTAGGATAAACAGAAAGGACATGCCCCTGATCTCCTATATTGTGGTAGTATCCTATTGGCTATACATCTTCCCTTGGTCTCCTGTCATTTCTCAAAGAAAGACTGCTTCTTGGATAACAAACAGGAGCTTATTAAATACCACTTTGAAATCTTACATTAGATGATATAAGACTAAAACTGACTCTCTTAGTCACAGTAGGCAAATATTTACAATACTAGGTCAGTAGGTGAGGTTTCAGGGTAATGAGGCTACAACATGGCTTATTTAATCTCATAAAAAGTAAATATGTTTTGGCATGTATTGCCTATAGTCAGGTCAAAGTTTCTAATAGCATTAATAATGCTGATATGGAAAGAAATCTTAGTTGTAGGTAGACCAGAAGGAATGGAGCATTGTCCCTGGGGTAGTAATGACCAGTAATGAATATCCTCCCTTGGTGACTGCCATCCACAATAAACTGAGCTCTGTGAGAGCAAAGGCTGTCTTTTGCCTTTCTTCATATTCCCCATTCTTAGCATGGTGTCCAGGACATAGTGGATGCTCAGTAACTGTTTATCGACTTACTGACAGATGTGCCTCTTCTTATGATCCCTCTTTGCCTTCACATTATCTACAAGGTACAATCACCAATGTGTATGTTCTCTACCTCCACCCTTCATAGGGGTGAAGATCAGACAGCCTGACAGAGAAATTCTGAATTAAGTCTTGTTGACTGACTGACTCATCCTGTGATATGGCTAAAGCTTCAAACTATCCTCTGACTCCACCTGGGCTCAATTGTTTTTGTTTCAAGTGAAGTAGTAAGGTTCTTTGCATAATTATACCATTCTCCCTACTTCATGGTTTCATTCCATTTATTCTCTGAGCTTCTTCCTAAATTTTTTTTCTCTTTCATCTATATTTACTGTTCTTTACATGTCTGACTTATCTGTAAGAAAGGCACCATCATTATCATATTAGCTCAGACTACTTACCTCACATACTTTTCTAATGGGAGGAAGCATTTTGTAAACCTTAAAATACATTATGTCATTATTGGTTGTCTCTGTGCCTGAGGGAAAGTGATCCCAATAATATGCTGTTGTCCTCATTCAGTTATTTCGGTTATATCTGCCTCTTCATGACCCTATTCGGGGTTTTCTTGGCACAGATACTGGAGTGGCTTGCCATTTCCTTTTCCAGCATATTTTCCAGATGAGGAAACTAAGACTAACAGGGTTAAATGACTTGCCCAGGGTCACGCAGCTAGTAAGTATGTGAGGCTGGATTTGAACATGTGAAGATGAGTCTTCTGAATCCAGTCCAAGCAATTTATCCACTGTGCCACCTACCTGCCCATTTCTATCTATATAGAATATATAATTAATCCATTGTTATGAATACAACTATATATGTATATTATGTGCAGACTGAGAGGCAGTGTGGAATATTATATAGAAAGTTAGCCTTAATGCCAGAAAGATCTGGGTTCAATTTTGGCCTTTCAAATCCCGGGAATATGACTGAACAAGTGACTTCATCGATCAGTGTTATAGGCAACTCTCTAAATCTCTTTTTTTTTTTTTCAGAGAAAGCATTGATTTGCATTGTTAGAAGGAGTTTTCCTCACTGGAAGTTTCTTCTACCACTGAAATGTAAATTCAGTTCCTATACTATGACCAGACCCCCTCAAAATGCATTCATAAGTGTTGAAGAGTCAAGGCAATTTCACATTTACTCAAAATTGTGATTTGAGAAAAGTTATTACTCTCATAAAGTTTATGTTGTGCTACAAATAGAAAATAGTTTTATTTGTATTCTAGATAGGCTAATTCTCTCCCCATAGCATCTAGCAACATAGCTTTCCCATGGCTTGGGATTTTCTTGTCATGGGGAAACAGTAGAAACTACTCTATGACTGAAAGATTACCCAATTGTCTGCTACTGGGCAGCTATCCACTAGTACAGCGGATAGATCTCTTGGAGTCAGGAAGACTCATCTTCATGTGTTCAAATCCAGCCTCAGACATGTACTAACTGTGTGACCCTGGGCAAGTTACTTAATCCTGTTTGCCTCAGTTTACTCATCTGTAAAATCAGCTGGAGAAGGAAATGGCAAACTACTCCAGTATCTCTGCCAAGAAAACCCCAAATGAGGTTATGAAGAGTTGGACACAATGACTGAATATGACTGACGAGCAACAAGAATATACTAGTGGCATCATCTTCCCTCAGACAGAGACAACCAATAATGACATAATGTGTTGTAAGGCCTACAAAATGCTTCCTCACATTAGAAAAGAATGTAATGTAAGCAGTGCAAGCTAATGTGATAACAATGATGGTGCAGATCATACAGATAAGCTAAGGTTAAGTGACTTGCCCAGGATCACATGAGTCAAGTGACTAGTAGGTAACTGATGCCAGTAGTTATCAGAACTTGGGCTCAAACCTAAGTCATATGACCCCACATCCAGTGTTCTTTACACCCTGCTAGCATTACAATGTGAGTGTATGTGAATGAGTGAATGCAGGGGAAAAACAAGAAGAGTTATTCTCCATGCACATATGAGCCAGAAAGGAGAGGGGGTTTGTCTGCTGCTTCATGATGGCCCCTTGTCTGTTTTATTTTCTCACAGAAGAGTAGTTAATTTTATTTATTTTATTTTTTTTTTTTTTTATCAATCAGTATCATTTCTGAGCAAAATCTCTCAGGTCATCTTTGAGGAAATGCATTTCCACTTTTATTCCCACTGGATCTTATTTATTTGTTCACAAAATTTACTTAATTCTTAATATGGCAGTTTAGAATTTATGCAAGTTTGGGATGCACAAATCAAGATAGGCTTTATCTGAAGCAAGGCGAGAAAGGATTGAATAAGAATGTTTGTGGTGTAGAATAATTGCATTTGTTGCCACATCAAGAGTATTTATCCTAACTTTTCATTTGATGTTTTAAAATACTACACTCTTGTATTCTGTTTTTATTTTTCTAGCCACATCAAATCTAGCATAACCAAATGGCACTGGCATTTATCTGGTGATTTCATTTTTTTTTGTGAAACAAAGGCTTATTCTCTCTCAAAATAGTTCTCCCTTTCTTGATTTAGAGGTGTCAGGAGCTCTTCTAAAGGTATCTCTCTGGACAACTGTTATTTGTCTATAAAAGTGGTCCTCAAACTATTTTGTCTAAGGACTGCCTTACCAACTTAAAAATTATGGAAGATCCTAAAAAGCTTTTGTTTTGTGAGGTGCATTGGTTAATAATTACCATATTAGAAATTGAAACATGTAACTATTATTATTAAAAACAGTTTTTACCTCATGGGCCTCCTGAAAGAAACTCAGGGAACTCCAAAGGTCCCCAGATCACACTTAGAGAATTGAAAGTAATACAGAGAACTTTAAAGAAATAACTGAGTGCAGGTAGGTGGTGGAATGGATAAAGCACAACCCTGGAGTCAAGAAAAGCTGAGTTCAAATCTGACCTCAGACATTTACCAGCTGCGTGACCTTGGGCAAGTCATTTATTGCCTCCAAAAAGAAAAAAAAAGAAGAATAACTAACTACTTAATTATTTCAAAGTTAAAAAATAATTATTCAGGTATACTAATCTGGTATCAGAGAGACAGCATGATCTAGTCAAAAGATTACTACACAAACCATGTGCCACCTGAACTTGGAGTCAGAGAATATGAGTTTGAATCCTGCTTTCCCATTTGTTATCCATGTTACCTTAGGCAAGTCACTTGACTACTTTGAGCCACAGTTTCCTTATTTGTAAAAGGGAGGAATTTTATTCCATGAGCTCCTATGGTTCTTTCACCTTTATATCTATGATCAGAAAACCTGTTTTTCTGTGCTAAAATATGTCCTCTAAAATGTTGCCACTTTATCACTGTTTCCCTCAGGTAGAAGGTAAGCTCCTTGAGTGTAAATTCTCTCTCACATTTTTTTAATTTAAATCTCTAGCATCTAGTATAAAGCCTGACACATAGTTTGGGCCTGATGATATTTGGCCAATTAATTGCTTTTTACAGTCCCCCCCAAAAGTAGAAAATTTTGTCTTTTTTAAAATAGTGAACATTCTTTTCTCCAAACTATGCCCTTATATCTAGACCTTTGTTTCTCTAGAGTGTAAAAATCTCTGTAGTATTCTAAGAAAACTCTGCTCCTATGTAGCAGTATCTTCAAAAATTCAGCACAACAATTTAAAAAGATAAATAGTGAAGTGGCCTCTTCTGACACTTTCATTACATCTACCATTATCAGATTCAAACATGTGAACATCAGCTCACATAAAGTGTTTTAAACTGGATTATAAAGCCATTCAACTGTCCCTTTCCACTGTGTACTCCATCAGTTGGACATTCTGCACAGTTTTTCAGAGAAATATTATTAAATCTGGGAACATCTGCAACAGTCTGGAACATGTCTTTCCCAACATTTGACTTTAAACTTATGGTAGATGCCAGATATACTTTTTCATATTGTGTCCTAGCTAAGCATTAGTGAACCAATATCAGTTATGCTTGTCTTGAGTCATGTCTATCTGAATTGAAAAGGTACAGACCTTTTCTTAACATCATTACTAATAGACTTCTTAATCAATCTTCAGGTTCAGTCAACAGAAAACTTCCCTGGTGCTTCTGATATGGAAGCATTTCTTCTATTTTATTTGCTTTAGGTGTTATAGAATCAAGGTGTTCTTTGGCACTTAGAATTAACCAAAGTGAACAAGGAAATGAGAAACAACCTAAGGCATACTGTTACTCAATCTTTAAGTCTTCCTTCACTAATAACTTCAGTGACATCAATCAAGCAAGAAAATAAGGAGATAGTGAATGAGGTCTTGTTAAATACCCAGTACTGTGCCAGGATATCTTTCTATATTATTTTTTTTTCTTTTGCTCATGACTTGTTCTAATCTGATGGATTCCTTCCTGTAATCAAGAGTCCTAAAATTCTAAAACTTATTATTCTGTGACATTTCTTGCAATATAATGTAAAATCGTTGAGAGCAGATACTGTTTTATTTTTGTGCTTTATCTCTAGTCCATTTGTCCCCTATCCTTAGCACTTATCACAGTGCTTTGAATATCATAGGTGCTTAATAAATGTTTAAATAAATATTTGATTTATGGTAATTTTTAATAAATGTGCATTGAATTGAATTTACTACTTATAGAGTTGAAATTGTTTCTTTTCCTGGTTCTTACTGAGCACACTTGTCTCTAGTTTCTTCACAATTAAATTTGTTATTTACTCTGTTTATACTATAAGTTAAACATAAAGTCAAAAAAAATAAAACACTTGAACTCAATCTCCTTGCTTTTATAGAAAAATATGGTAAAGGTCATTGTGAACCATTATAAAAATAAAATACAATTTCATCTTTACAAACACAACTTCACTTTCAAAAGGGTAACTTAGGTAAAGCATTTTTCTTCTGTCTCACATACATTTTTAAAAATGTTTTACATTTTCAGTTAATGAAACACCACCTTTTCTTCTTCTTACTCTCTACAGGAAAAGAAAGAATGAAAAAAGTCACTTTTAACAAACATACATGATGAAACAATTTTGGCCTCGTTCAAATATGTGTGTGTATACTTATATTTATATTTTTGTTTGTTGGTTACTTCAGTCATTTTTGGTCATTTTAGGTTTTTTTTTTTTGGCAAAGATACTAGAGTGGCTTGCCATTTTCTTCTCCAGCTCATTTTATAGATGAGGAAACTCAGGGAAACAGGATTAAGTGATCTGAAAACAGGATTAAGTGACTTGCCCAGGCTAGTAAGTATCTGAGGTTGGATTTCAACTCAGGTTGTCCTGACTCTAGGCCCATTCTCTATCCATGGTACCACCTAGCTGCCTTGTATGTATATTTATGTATATGTGAGTATATATGCATATGTATCTATGCACCTTGATACAAATACCTACATGTAAATGCAGAGATAAAAAGGATATACGTGTGTGTATGTGTGTGTTGGGGTGGGTGTGGGTGTGGCTTTGTCTATGGGTGCATGCACACACATGCACGTACACACCTCTTTCTCTGTCTGGAATTGTATAGCATATGTCATCTCCTATCTCAAAAATTGTAGTTGAACATTACATTGATCAGAATTCCTTACTCTTTCAGTTTTTTTTTTTGTTTGCGTATGTCTGTTTTACAATATCTACATCACTTTAAGCACATCTTACTAGGTTTCTCTGAAACTGTCTTTTTCATCATTTCTTACCACATAATAGTATTCCATCACATTTTATATACAATTTTTTTATTCTCCAAGTTTCCAATTTTTCACCATTATCAAAATAACTCCTACAAATATTTTTGGATGTACAGGTTATTTTTCTCTTCTTTTGATATTATTGGTGTGTAGACCTATTAATTGCATTTCTGGGTCAATGAGGTTGCACAGTTTAAACATTTTTGGGGGATAGGTCCAAATTGCCTTACAGAATGACTGGATTAAGTAACAGCCTTAACAACAATGCATTAATGTACTTGTTTTCTTACAGCCACTTCAGCATTTATCATCTTCAGTGTTTGTCAACTTTGCAGATGTGAGGGGCTTGGAGTAGAACCTCAGAGTTACTTTAATTTGCCTTTCTCTAATTATTAGTGATTTGAAGCATTTTCTCATATGGTTTTTCATACAGTTATTGATAGCTTGGATTTCTTCCACTGAAATGTATCTCTTAATGTTCTTTCACCATTTGTCAATTGGAGAATGGCTCAAAATAAGATAATGCTGTAAAAAAAACCAAACAAACAAACAACAAAAAACAAAACAAAACAAAACTCCAACGACTTAAACACAAATTGCCAAAGGCAGGAGGGGGTAGGGAACTAAAGAAAAAAATATTATATTATTCCGTGTCGATGACATTCATTTTAAAGTATAAATAATTCAGTATTTGTTGTTGATTCTCAAACTAAAAGTCAGCTGTCAATAGCCAAGGTGGCCTGGAAAATATATATATTTTTTTTAATTTTCTTTTTTAAGCAATCCATTTTGGGAAGATCTAGACCTGGAATTTTATCAGCATAGAAAATGCCTACTGTGGAATCTTCCTCCTTTGATGTATATGTATAATTTACAGTCATATAGCATCTATGTCAAACTTCTCTAACATAGTTTAACTGTCATTATATCTTTTTTCAAGTGTCCTCTTATTACCTAGCCTGTTTTCATGAGTTATAAGAAATATTGATTTTTAACTTTGTTCCCTATAACTTTGCTTCCTAATACTCTGACACACCTGCTTTCAACAGTATTACTCCTTCTCTGTGTACTGCTGATACACCAGGGTTTGGATAGAAATATTATTTTTTTTCTACCACTGTCTCATGTGGCAAGCAAATGTTAAGATTTTAATGCCTTGGATGATCAAAGATTGAAAAGCCAGTCATTGGTTACTGCTATTATTGGGAAAGTACAGGAGTCTTCCTGTCCAAGGCAAATTTTGTCTCTGTCAATATTCTCTTTTCTATGGCATATAATATTTCAATTAAACTCAATAAACATTTGTTAAATGCCTTCTATGTGCTACTCATTGTGTTAAAGACTGAGGATACAACTAAGAAAAAGAAAGTCCTTGCCTTCCAGGAACTTACAGCCTAACTGGAAAAGGCAACTCAAAAGGAAAGCTGAGAAAGTGTGTGATTTGGGGGATGGGGGGAGAAGGGAGGGCAGTATCATCTCATGCCATGGAGTTCAAACTAAGCAGAGCTGCAGATGAAAAGCAGAGTGAGGCTTTGTTTGTTTGTTTGTAAATTTGCTACCATTTTAAAAAATCTTTTATCTTCTTTTATCTTTGTTGTTGTTCAGTCCTTTCAGTAATGTCCAACTCCTCATGACCCTATTTGAGATTTTCTTGTCAAAGATAATGGAGTAGTTTGTCATGTCTTTCTCTATCTCATTTTACAGATGAGGAAACTGCTAGCTAGTGTCTGAGGCTGGATTTGAACTCAGGAAGATGATTCTCCCTGACTCCAGGCCCAGCACTATGCCACCTAGTTCCTTTATCTTTTTTTAAAAATTGCTTCTTTTTGTTTGGCTTTGTCCATTTTGGACCAACAGCTTCTGTAGTCTCATTCCAGGCTGTTTCTTTGGCTTGATGCAATTTTATTTCTCTCTCTCTGACTTAAGCTCCTTCAGTCCTGGATATCAAGGTCTCCATCTTTGATCAAACCTGTGGCTCAATCTGACACTTTCCAAAGAAATATTTTATTTACTCTTTTTTTTTTTTAAATTTAGGGCTTTCTTTTCTAGTTTGGGCCTTTGATTTCATTGCTGTGGGAAGTTCCATGTATAGAAACAACGCATCTCTAAAAAAAAATCTTAGTTGCTTGGGACAACTGAGAGGTTAAGCAACATATTTGGATATATTAGAAGCAAGCCATGTACAGGATAATATTCCCTATCCCAAGCCTCCTCTCTATCCACTGTCTGCCTTTAGGGATTTTAAGGGTTTTTTGTTGGTTTGTTTTTGTTTTGTTTTGTTGTTTTTAAAGATTACCTCAGGTTACAGAATAGTATGACTGTTCAGAGCTTTCCTGAGGCATGGACCTACTTGTTGTCCCTCACATCAATCTTGTGTCTCTACAACTTTCTACTGGCTGATGTGAATTGCCTAGAATGTTCCTTGGATGCACCCGATATCTCCCTTTTGGTTTATTCAAGACTCAGACCAAATCCTACCTTCTGTAGGAGGACTTTCCTTTCTAATGCATATCTGTGATTACCTAGCTAGATAAACAGATACCTACACATACATACACATATCTACATACATATATATATATATATATATCATATATGAGGAAGACAACATGCCAATAGCCATGCAAGATCCCTCTCTACTTATCTATCTACCTATCTATCTCGAATAATCATGGTCATTTGCATGTTTGCTTCCCTATTTGAAAAGGATCTTCTTGAAGGCTGGGGACATTTTGTTTTCTTGGGGGCAGGATGGGCTATCATTACTTTACTTTGTTTTTATTTTCTTTGTATCCTTAGCTCTTAGAACAGTACCTGGCACATAGGAATCTCTTAGTAAATGCATATTAATTGATTACTTAAGTGATTGATTGATTGACTGGATCTGGGTCTCCTTCAACCTTGCTTGCTGCTAGTTCAATGGCTGTACAAATCTCTTTTCTCTGATAGAGTCCTAAGGGTATCCAAAATTCAGTAATATGAGTTCACCCTCCTCTATATACAGAGATCACAAGCTCTCCATAGCTCAATTGATGGTTTACAAATTTTGTGTAAAAGCAAAACAAAACAAGCTATAAACCCCACAATCTTCAGCAACATTTTGGTAATGAAAGCCTCGGTGATCCTGGCTAAGTTCATCCTTAGGCAAAAGACACACAGTCCTCACCTAGTGGATGTTCAATATCTGTGCAAATCTGTTTTGACACATTAAATTAATTATAGCCATGAGTCAACTTACACATTAGATGATTCAATATGCGCACTTGAGGCACTCCTGGCTCCCGCCTATGCTGCCTCAGTAATCTCCCTTCTGATCACAGTGCTGTTAAAGTAAACTTTCTTCCTGGGCCTGGGTCTTTGCTCATGAAATCTTGCTTTCTGCATATTTGTTTCAGTCCTGTCTTTTTTCCTTCTGTCCTGACTTGCTTTCATCTTCTCACTTTTGCTCCTCCTATCCTGCTGAGTAATCAAACAAAGCTCCAGACAGTATGGTCTTGATGCTCAGCTCAGTAAAGGGAGAAAAAACAGCTGCTGAAATTGTGAGCCTTCCTTTCTGGCTGTCAATTCCTGTGAAAGCAGATGCTTCAAGGAAGCTGTCTGCAGTTCCAGCAGGCACGGAACAGAAAATAAAATGATATCTCCATAGTTCCTGAAGCTATAGAAATCTGGCTAGGTCACCCAAGCTTACAGCTTAAAGAAATTAGATGCCTTTACTCTCCATCCAAGTGGGTAACATTGCATTTTCCCCCTTGGTTACACCACCTTAACTAAAGATGCCTGGGGGGAAAAACAGTAAATGAAAGCTCTAATTCTTGGGAACTGTACAAGAAGGATTATCTTTCCTAGCATCTTTCTTTAAATATTTAAGAAAAATTCTGAATGTTCCTATTGTGAGATCGGTTTTCTCTCCTCTCACACTTCACTGGCAGTGACCAGAAAACCCAGTACTGAATAAGTTTATATTTTCCACATACTATTTAGTTTTGCTGTTAATATTTTATTACTAAGTTATTATTATTCTGTTAAATAAGTGATTTAGAACAATTCACAGTAGCTGTGGCTGTGATATGTTTAATGGTGCACTAAAGTAAAAAAAAAATTGGAAATGTAGTTTGATAAGGCAAAGAGGATTAGATATATAGAATTTCAATGCATCCACAATTTTTTAGGAATATATATATATATATATATTGCACCAAATGAAGTGAATTTGAATTTGTCTACCTCAGGGGTGGGGAACCCATGGCCTTGAGATCTTAGACTCACTTGAGGACCTAGAGAGCCACATGTGGCCTCAAGACCGCAGGTTCCACACCCAGGGTCTAGCCAGTTCAGTCTTTTGTTTTGGATGTTTGACATGGCAAAGGTTTGTTGGGATTGCAGAAGCTGAATGATGCTTTGTGCTAATCATGTTTGCTCCCAAGGGAAGGGAAAAGTGTTAAGAAAGAATTCCTGAGTAGAGAGAGAGAGAGAGAGAGAGAGAGAGAGAGAGAGAGAGAGAGAGAGAGATCACAACAAGAGTTTCTAGGAATCTGGGAATCAGGTTTGGGGTAAGTAGGGAAACCATGAAAGAGTGATCCTTGCTTGACTATGATTTCAGGAAGAAGAGGAGATGACCAGGAATTAGAGTAGAAAAAAACCTTGATAAAAGATCAAAAGGGACAGGAGCAAAGGGAAATAGACAGAGAGGAAGCTACCTATTACTATGAATAACCTCAGCCACTGTAAATAAATGTTTCATTCAACAAATTCAATAGGATACAGTAAATGGTTCATACCCTAGATTATCTTTTCTTCTTATTTAGAAAATATTACAGCAAGAATGGAATCATTGAATCTGGATTAGATCCAGTCATCTCATTTTATAGATAAGGAAATTAAAGCCCAGAATTGATAAGGCTAAGTCCAAGGTTATTGAGCTATATGGTGGGGAAACAATGAAATTATAGTGATATAGTGATATAATGAAATAATGAAATTCCTGACTCTTAGTCTAGTGTGCTTTTCGTAATCTCCCACAAAACCTCCCATTGCGTTTTCCAGATATACTATCTACTTCTACCTGAACTCTAGACATTTAATTATCATTAGGTCTTTTTTACATCACTTGATAGTCTATTTGACATCTAAAGTAAGTAATATCCCACTCCAAGAGATTCAGTCATGTCCCTTCTGTTCTCTAAGTTCCCAACTGCCTGAGTCCAGAATAGGTGATTGTCTGATAATAGTTTATGCTAGACATAACCATTCTGTCAGGTATATTTACTCATCTGAAGTTTTAGCATTCCTGGTATATTTTCCCCCTTGTTAGAAGCCTGCTATTTTCCTAGTAGATATTTAGTCCATTTCGTTGTACTCTCATAGCACCTTAAAGCATTAAATTCAGATAATATTTAAGGATCCTAAAGGTAGAATCCATCAAAACATGAAGATATACATCAAGTCCCAGAGATATAATGAGGATAGAATGTCTGGGGGTTGCTTTACAATACCATGGTTTAGAGAGGATAAAAATCTACAATAATTATTTTAAATATTATATATTTTTTACATTTCTTACATTTCTTTTTTTGATACCATGCATACTCTTTTAGCAAATAGAAGCAAGTAAGTGTAACTCTAAGTTAGAAAGAATAAGGCTAGAGACTAAACTTGTAATTTCACTGTTACAAGGAGCTCCCATGTGAATAAACTCCCATAAAGGAAGAGGTATGTCCTGGCTATCACAAATGGGAACTTTATCTTATGTTTAATGTGAGCCCATTTATTTAGCAGCTGATTTCTCTGAACAGTGTTGTGCATCCCTGGACAATATTCTACCTGAGGTAAAGTGATATGTGAGTTCCTAAGGGCAAGTGGCACTCAACTAGTAAGGGGAGATGGTGGAGGAATAGACTCAAAGATATAGAAGTTCAAGGTCATTGGCAACAAGAACAATCATGAGGAGGACAGAGTTGAATTGAACCATGTAAATAGGGTCATTGCATAATT
The DNA here is from genome assembly GCA_028646595.1 of Phalanger gymnotis. NCBI lineage: Eukaryota > Metazoa > Chordata > Mammalia > Diprotodontia > Phalangeridae > Phalanger > Phalanger gymnotis. The sequence goes on from CM053622.1 coordinate 521,873,183, forward strand.
TCTACTTGTCCTACTGCTTCTGTCCAATATCACTTCCCTCACTAATTATTAATTTTAAGAGTGAGGCGCAGTTGAAAAAAAAGCAAGGTAGGTTAAGATCTATAATGTCAAAACATAGCACTTGTTTAAATCATGGAATTCAAACCTGGGAACTTAGAAGCTTTGAATTTAACAAATAGGGGAAGAGAAGAGGAGAAATGTTGAGAAAACCATGTTGAGAAGAGAAAAGAAGAGAAAAATAGAAAAGAAATAGGTAATTAAATAAATAAATAAGAGAAAGCAATAATGTAAGTAAAATCTGCAGACTAAGGAAAAGATAAGCATAAAGGACAGGAGAATAGCCTGAAAGGGAAAAATTGCATTAGTATAATTCAAGCAAAGCTAATTGCAAGAGTCGGTTATTGACACTAAGGAAGGAAAATAAACATTCTTGGGAAAAAAATAAAGAAAAATAGAGGAAAACACAAACCTAACTCTCATGAGTTTTAATGAGAGTGGAACAAATGAATTAATAAACAGAAGTGCAATTAATAAATAATAGAACAAAATTTCATAATCTCTTTTTTTATGGGAATCACATCTGCAAAGGAAAGGCATGGACAATCTTAATGCAATATATGGCAATATGTATATATATATTATATATGTATACAAACATATATAAACACACATATATATGAGGAAAATATAAAAATTTGTATTTGCAAGCATGTTATTAAAGCAAGAGCCAAAATAAAAATAGAAATAAATAAAAATATATGCTTAAATGTACAACAAACAACTAATAATATTATTAAACACACATACATCAAATTGAATAACATTTAAATTTACAAAAGCCAAGGTAACTGACACAAAAATAATAATAGTAATAACAATACTATTATATTACACCAATGTTCTTCTCTCAGAATTGAACAGGTCTGACAGAAACATATATAAAAAGGAAAATGTAGACATGAACAAACCATTGAAGAATTTGCAACTCAAAGCTTTATAACTTCTAAATTTAAATAACAAATAGTATTTGTATTTTTTCAAGATGTCACCTTTGTGTAAACATAAAAAAGCAGAAATAATAAGCAAAATCATTTATGTATTATATTACAACAAAACAGAAATCAATACAAGGAAGACAATCAAAAGACAACAATTTAAAAAGAGACAAAGATAAAGTTCTGATTGAATATGTCAAAGTACAAATCACAGAAATAAAAAGATTGCCTTGTATTTGCATTGTATGTATTGTGCTTATATATGCACATAAGCATTTGCATAGCCTACTATATATACATATATATATACACATATATATCTTTAATTTGTGTTTATACACGTGTGTTTGTATATGTTATATATTCTATTGGAGAAGAGGTGGTGAATATATACATATATTTATATACATACATATATATGTGTGCATTCATATACATGTATTATCTCTCCCATTAGACTCATATAGGCTACTCTAGGCAAAAGAGTCTTGATTTTCCTTTCATCCATGCATCATTAGTGCTACTTTTGAAGAAAAAAAAAAGTTAAATATAATTTATGAGGACTCCAATACTTCACCAGCCACTATTTCCTTAGTCCCTTAGAATCTGGCTTTTGGCTCTCCTATTCTATAAAAACTGCTTTCTCATGGTTTCTTCCAAGAAGCTTAATAGACATTCCCCTAATAAAGCCAATACATTCCCCATCCTTCCCTTTCCTGCCACTTCCTCCTCATCCTTAATCTTTTGGAAGTATTTAGTACTATTCATCCCCACCCGACCCACTCCCTGTGTGATCTTAGGCAAATTATTTAAGTCTCTGAGAATCAGAGTAAATTGAGCTGGTTGAACTTGGTGCTCTCCAAGGCTCCTTCCATTTTGAATTCCATGATCTTATAAATCTAGAGGCTTGTGACTTGGAGAATAGCAGCAGCACTGACAAGAGTCGAAGATGGTGGATGGTACCTAGGCTTGTCAGCTCGCATGATTTCAGTATATAACAAATTCTCTGCTAAGGATTAAACCTAGTAAAGTGAGGACTTTTCTTTGAACTTCCAGAAGATTATATCATTAATCTAAAGAAATCAGGTGATAGACACCCTAAATAAAAGGAATAAGTAGAGAAGAACAAGCTGTATTGCTTAGATGAAATTGCAAAGCTTCAATAACCCCAAGCTTTTCTTAGAAACAAAGCCTTCACTTTTTAATGTTAATATTCTATTTGTAATTGGAAGCCATGGATCAGAAGAATCTGTGAAAAACTGAAAATAAATATCACACAGAAGTCAATGGAGAAATACATGGTGAGTATGAACAGGCTGCAATACATAATCAATTATATGAAACTTTAAATTAGATCAGGAACAAAAGATATCAAAAAAGAAATGCCTGCAAGAAAGAGAAAATGGACTAGTCATCTGGTAAGCATGAGTGATGGCAGGTAAACAGTCAAAGAGTGCTGCTGGTATCCATGATACGTCAGGAGAATGCAAGGAAGGCCTCCAGCACACTGTGAGGATCCCACGTAGCAAACTTAACCTGAGAAATAGGATAACAGGTTAAAAGTTGAAAGGGAGCTGACAGACCACCAACTTTTTTGCCCTCATGTTACAGAATAGAAACTGAGGAACAGAGAGATGGGGAGTATTATACTGGGTCACCAAACTAGTAAGTGTCTGTGGTGGTATTTGAACTCATGTGTTCCTGACTCCAACTCTAGTGTACTCACTGGCTCAAGATATAAACAAAGTTCCCACAAGATAGGCAAGCCCATATAGGCAGCAATGAGAATCATCGGAGGGAGCATCCAAACTGAAGAATTCACAGATTCATTACAGTAATTGGAGATCTAGGAATCACACCTCACCTAGAAGGATAGGCTTTGGAGTTATAATCAGCACATTTTTAAGTTTAATATCTATTTTCTCATATATTTTATATCTACATAATAGACAAAATAATAAATGAATCCCTGATTTGTAGTGTGTTCCAATTGGGGGGGCATAAATATTCACATTAAAATTTAATATGTATGTGTATATATACACACATATATGTATATTATATACACATACAAATACACATATGCACATATATGTGTGTGTACACACATACACATATTATCTTTGTTTCCACTAAAATTGGAATTCAAATTTCAGGGTTGAGCATATTGTAAAAAGTTCATTTAATCCTCAATCAATCAACATACATTTATTTAGTTACCACTATAAGGTAGATGTTAGGAATATAAAGGTAAAAAATGGAACATTTGTACTGTCTGGAGTTTACAGTGTATTAGAAGAGATATGGTTGACGAGTGTGTAGAGTGTGGTAGAGTGTGGTAGACAACCAATTAAAGAGGAGTTAAAAGTTTGCCTTCCTCCAATGAAGGCCAGGTTGAATTCAGAGAATATACATTAATAGGGGAAATGATTAGCTTGGTTTCATGACTTCCTCCACTTCTTACCAGAAATACATGAGTAAAAGCATAGAAGTCACATATTTGGATTAATCCAGGGCTAGGATTTCAGAAGGTATGAGCTATATAGGATAAAGGCTCAATGAAGAGATTTTAGATTATGAAAGAATGGGGTGTTGAAGTGGTTCACTGTAAGGTCAAGTTTGGGAAGGGGGGCAAATGAAGTAAGAGCTGGGATAAAGCAATCGAAAGTACTGAAAAGTGGAGGGATTAGAGATTATGATGAGAATAAAGAACAGAAATTTGCTTTTTCCCATACTGTATGCCTGTCATGCCACTTCCTTAGTGCCCTTAATTTTCTCATGTTGCATATATGTTGTTCCTATAATTTACCCACTTTTTAGGAATTTACATTCATCTCTAAGCAGTTCCTGGCAATATTCTCATTGTTTGCAATAAAACTAACTCTAAGGAGAAAACAGAAATTCCAATACAAATGGCCAAGTACTTAGTGCTATGAGTATTGGCAGAATGTACTGCTCCTCCATGTAATCCCCATAGAAAGAGGTCTCTATAAGAGGTGGTAAAATTTTGTTAAAGCCTTCAAAGAGGTCTTTTGGGCTAATTCCCAATCTAGAGGAGAGAGATGTAATTACCTGTCTCATGAAAAGATTATTGATTATCATGGATAAGGAAAGAATTGCCATATTACTCAGTACTTACAATCTTTATTATTTTTATTGATATTAAAAGATGACAAGTAATATCCTCTTTAATTTATTTCCTTCAATTATACTTTCTTACTCTTAGAAACATTTCTTCCTTTTTAAATACATGAACAGATTAAAAGAAAATCATAATAAACAAATTTATATTTTATTCCTTTTCCCAAGTACCTCCTGCATAAAATATATGTAAAATACTTCATTTGGTAGACACTATGATAAGAATGCATTTTAAAACAGAAGGTCATAAAGTGAGAGAAAGAAAATATACATATATGTATATATAAATTTTAAGTAATTGCTAAACTTTAGGGAGAGAGTGTGTGGCTAAAATATGCAGGTATTGTGTAATCTGTATAAACTTTACCATGGTTAACAGAACTCTAGTACATTAGGGTCTGGGTTTTAATTGGACCTTAAACTTGGGATACTTAGTTCTGGGACTCTTAGGTGACTTAATTCTTCTGCCACTTTGGGTTGACCTTAAACTTTGGAGTAATCAGTTGCTGTGTAGCAGTCACAGTGTGTATCTATGAGCTGAGCATACGAAGACAAATGCTAAATAGTCTCTACCTTCAAGGAACTTGAGTCCTATTGGAGGGGAAAAAATACATAAGTAGAAAAACAAACTCAAAATAGATATAAAATAGATAAAAGCTAATTTTCAGAAGAGGCCACTTCAGCTGGGAGAATCAACCTAAGCCTCATGTAGGACTTGGCACTTAAGTTGAGATTTGAAGGAAGCTAAGAGTTTTAAGTAGAATTGAGGAAGGAGTATATTCCAAGTGGGGGGTCGGGGAGGGAAACAGCTTATGAAAGGGAAAGGAGTAGGAGACTGAATGTCAAGTTCAGGGAACAGCTAATCAAGCAGTTTGTCTGGAACATAGAGTACATGATGTAGTATATGTTAGTGAAGAGCTTTAAATCATATACCTCAGCTATAAAAGTCCCTTTCTAGAGTCTGTTTGAATGTTGTGTTGGTGTAATAGGAATTTCATGCAGATGAATGTGAGGACCCTATTATAGCAGTACTGAAAGAGAGAGAGAGACAGAAAGGGAGAGACACAGAGACAGAAAGAGAGAGAAAGACAGAGACAGATACAGAGAGACAGTAACAGAGAAAAACAGATGCAATTAGAGAGAGAATCAGGGAATTCCTGATAATCATTATCATCTCTATCATTTTCATAAAGTGGAGGACAGAGATCCAAAAACACATTAACAGGCTGGAACAGAGAAGCTGAATCTTATAGCCTGAAATTTAATAGAAACCCAGTAGAGTTCTGCACTTGGGCTCAAAAACCAAATGTACAGAAACAGGATGTGAGACTAGACAGTGAATAAAATGAAAAATACTGGGTCTAATTTCACAGCAAACAATAAGATAAGTGCCAAATCTTCTTGAGAGATGTATTCAAATTCCAGAACAATTTAATGTAGAAACTATGCACCTTTGTGAGAATATTATACATACATATATATACAGAAATATATATGTATACATACACATATATGTATATATTTACACACCTATGTAAATGATATATCTCAGTTATACAAGTCCCCTTCTAGACTCTAGGTTTGTACTTTTATTGTTCTAATATTAATCTCATTTAAATGAATGTTGGGACTCTATTACAGCAGCACTGAAAGATAGAGACAGAGAAAGACAGAAACAGAGAGCGAGAGACAGAGACAGAGATAGAGAAACTAGCTCACAGATATATATGTATATGTATAAATCTAATAATTTATGAATTATTGCTTAAAATGGCAGGATGAGATAGAACCTGGGAGAAAATATATAATGCTGTTCTTTCTCCTCAACGTGAGATTCTCATTCCATATTTACCATGCAATCAATATTCTGATAGTTACCTACCTTCAACCAGGATACTTTACTTTTAGTTACAAATGAACTCATTGCCTGATTCATGTTCTCTGTCTCTATTCCACCTCCTATCTTCCTTCTAGGAAAATTCAACATTTTCATGCTCCCCCAAACAACCTAGCTTCCTAGTTCCACTTGGAGTAGTTTGCCTACTCCTTCACTCTGATTAGCTACACAGAGATTGTCATATCCTAGATGTTGTGATCATGCACATGCTTTCCAGCTCTTCACATGTCAATGAACTCTGAAATTCCTTTATCTGATCATATTTTTCTTTCTATCCATTTTCTGTCCCCTAACCCTAGGCTCTTTGTTCTCACTGTGGTTTCCAATCTCTTCACATCCAGTTCCTTCTCAGATGATTATGCCTGCACTGGCCACACTCGCCTTTCCTATATTTACCTTTGACAAAATTAGTCCAATTCAACTCCAAAATAATTATCTACATATTACTCTTTTCCCTCCTTATCTTATCACTAATCATGCCTTGCCAAGCCCTAGCTCTGGATTATTCTCACTATCTGCCCCTTTGCTTTTATTCATGTGCTGCTGAACAGAGGTAAAGAAAAATTAAAAAACAAAAACCAAAACAAAACAAAACAAAAAACCATGCTGACAAGTTTATTATTTTCATTTTTTTAAATTTTTATTATGAATTTAGTAAATAATCAGCAAACGTAGACTTCCTTATAAAAAGAATCAAAAAAGAAGATTGTATGTGGCACTGTGGATTCCTGTTATTTACAGCTTATTCTTTTTTGACTCTTTTTTTATTTAATATATTTAGTTTTCAGCATTGATTTTCACAGGAGTTTGAATTACAAATTTTCTCCCCACTTCTACCTCCACACACACTCCAAGATGGTGTATATTCTGGTTGTCCTGTTCCCCAGTCAGCCCTCCCTTCTGTCACCCCACTCCCCTCCCATCCCCTTTTCCCTTCCTTTCTTATAGGGCAAGATAAATTTCTATGCCCCATTGCCTGTGTATCATATTTTCTAGTTACATGCAAAAACTTTTTTGTTTTTGTTTTTGAACATCTATTTTTTAAAACTTTGAGTTGCAAATTCTCTTCCCTCTTCCCTTCCCACCCACCCACCCTAAGTCAAGCAATTCAACCTGGGCCACATGCGTATCATTATGTATAACCCTTCCACAACA
>CM053622.1:521880870-521905454 GCA_028646595.1 Phalanger gymnotis
AGCTCACTTATTCAGGACGCTAGGGCACGCTCTGCCCGGCTCCCGGTCTGGTCGGTCTGCGCCGCCCACGCTGGGCTCTGCTCCGCTCAGCTTCCTTCAGCTCCTTGCGGGATAGACCTTACCCAGAGACCATCCAGGCTGCCCTGGGCTAGAGCCCTGCTTCACTATGCTATTTTGTGGGTTCTGCAGTTCTAGAATTGGTTCAGAGCCATTTTTTATAGGTTTTTGGAGGGACTTGGTAGGGAGCTCACACTAGTCCCTGGTTTCCAGCCGCTGTCTTGGCTCTGCCCCCCTTGCAAAGTATTTTATAGATATTTTCACCTGTTATCCTCACAATAATGATGGGAGGCAGTTACTATTAATATTAACAACATATAGATGAGGAAACTGAGGCAGATAGAGGTTAACAAGCTTTCCAGAGATATACAGTTAGTAAATATCCAAGGCTAAATTTAAACTCAGGTCTTTGTGACTCCTGGTCTACCTCTCCAGTCACTGCACCACCTTAATCTCTTTGTACCTCTGTTTCCTCATTTATAAAATGAAGGGTTGAGACTTGATGACCTCTGAGGTCTCTTCCAGCTCTATGTTTATGATCTTGTAAGCCTATTAACTTATTAACATGAAATATAAATCTATTTATCACTTTTTATCTAATCCGTGAGAGAACAATATCATGCATATATAGACATATATATACATATACATACATATATAAACATATATAATACATATATATGTATATCATACATATATATTATATATACATATATATATATATATATATATAGGCGGCTACCTATATATATATAGGTAGCACAATGCATAGAACTCATCTTCCTCAGTTCAAATCTGGCCTCGGACTCTTCCTAGCTGTGTGACCCTGGGCAAGTCACTTTGCCCTGTTTGCCTCACTTTCCTCATCTTTAAAATGAGGTGGAGAAGGAAATGGCAAACCAGTCCAATATCTTTGTCAAGAAAACCCCAAATGGGGTTCTAATTTTTATAATTATGTGTTCTACCTCAAACTATGTCATTATTAAAAATACTGAAGAGAGAAAAAAAAGACCCAAAAGTGAAAGAGAAGCCACCTTCATATAGAGAATATAATGTGGACCTTAGAGTCAGAAAGACCTAGATTCAAGTCCTGTCTTAGTGATGCAACGGCTCTGTGACTTCAGGGAAGTCACTTGGTCTATCAGTGCCACAAACAATTCTCTAAGACTGTGTGTAGTACCCAAGACAAATGTGTGTGCTTATTCCTTCTCAGATGGGATATGAGTTAATTATCCCAAATGAAATGCACCTCATCTAATTATGTTTCTTATAAGACTAAGATTTGTCAGCAAGTCACCACCATGTGACTCCATATTAATGCCACACTTCAGGTCCCTCCTGAAAAGAAAAAAAAAGAAAAAAAATTGAGATTCAATTAAATTATTTTTATGTCATAAAATTTTCATTCTACCTGGTAATACTAAATTGGAAACTTCTTGAGGGTAAATAGTGTCTCTTTGTTTTCTATCTTTGTCTTCATAAGCCTTTCATCCTTTTTTTTTTTTAAATTTTGTTTGTTATCTATCCAGACTTCTGATTTCAGTGATGGAGGAAGGGAGAGAGTGAAAATCCTGGTGCAGAAACAAGTCACAAAAAAAGCCAGAAAAAAGGAGCAAAAAAAAACAACAAAAAAGGAGCTTGACTATAGAAAGTTACTATGGTGATAGGGAGGATCAAGGCATAAACTTAGACATGGACATGAGTGTCAAAATGGCTATATGTGAAGCCTCAAAGAAAAGCATAATTTGGTCTCAGGCCCCAAAAGAATTCCTAGAAGAACTTAAAAAGAATTTTAAAAAGCAAATTATAGAAGCAGAAAAAAACTAGGAAAAGAAATGAGAGTAATGCAAGAGAATCATGAAAAAGGAGAAAAATGGGGAAAATATATAAAAATTTACAAAGGAAAATAACTCTCTAAAAAAAAGAATTTACCAAATGGAAAAAGAATCACAAAAGCTCATTGAAGAAAACAATTCCTTAAAAATTATAATATAACAAGGGGAAACTAATGCCTCTATGAGACATCAAAATACAACAAAATAAAATCAAAACAATAAAATAAAAATAGACCAACAGAAAACTAGAAGAAAATGTGAATTTCTCATTGGAAAAACAACAGACTTAGAAAATAGAGCCAGGAGAGAGAGTATAAGAAGTAATGGACTACCTGAAAGCCATGATAAAAAAAAAAAAATAAAGCCTGGGAAGTGTCTTTCAGGAAAGTATCAAAGAAAGCAGTCCTAATAAATTAGAACCAGAGGGCAAAGTAAAAATCAAAAGAATCCACCAATTACCATCTATAAGAGATCTCAAAATGAAAACTACCAGGAACATCATAGCCAAATTCCAGAACTCACATATCAAAGAGAATGTAATGCAAGAAGGCACAAAGAAACAATTCAAATGTTGTGGAGCTACAGTCTGGATTATTCAGGATTTGGCAGCTTCTACTTTAAGAACCAGAGGGCTTCAAATATGATACACTTGAATGCAAAGGAGTTAGGATTACAACTATAATTCACCTACCCAGCAAAATTGAATATAATCTTTTGAGGAGAAAAAAAATGGACATTTAATGACAGAGGACTTTCAAGAATTTCTATCTAAAAGAAAAGCACTGAATAAAAAATTTGACCTCCAAATACAAGACTCAAGGGAAATACAAAAAAAAAGAAAGTAAAAAATAAACAAGAAAGACAAAGCATAAAAAATGCAGTAAGGTTATGTTTTTATATTACTACATGGCAAGACAATATTCATAACTCTTAACAACATTATTCCTATAATAGCAATTAGAAGGAGAATATGTAGAAAAAGGGTGTGAATATAAAGTGACTTTGATGGGATGATACTCCAAAAATCAAACTAAAGGGGTGAGAAAGGAAATTGCACTGGAAGAAGAAAGAGGGGGAGGTTGACTAGGGTAAATTATCCCACATAAAAGAGGCATGTAAAAGCTATTATTATGGAGGGGGAAATGAGGGTGGTAGGCAAAGCTTAAACCTTACTGTCATCAAAATTGTCTCAAAGTGGGAATAATATACACATGAAGTTGGATATAGAAACCGATCTTACCCTATAAGGAAATACAAAGAAAAGGGATAATAGGAGGAACAGGGGAGATTGATAAAAGGAAAGGTATATTGGGGAAGGAAGTGATCAGGGGAGGAGGGAAAGGGAGGTAAGAGGGGGTGACAAACAAGCAAAAATAGTGTTGAGGGAAATACACAGCTATCATAGTTATAAATTTGAATGGGATGAACTAACCCACAAAACAGAAACAAATAGCAGAATGGATTAAAAACTAGAGTCCTACAATACGTTGTTTATAAGAAACACATTTGAAGCAGAGGTACACACACGGTAAAGGTAAGGGCCTGGAGCGGAACCTGTTATGCTTCAGTTGAAGCAGAGAAAGCAGTGGTAGTAATCATGATCTCAGACAAAGCAAAAGCAAAATAGATCTAATTAAAAGAGTGAAAGAAGGAAACTATGTCTTTCTGAAAGTTACCATAGACAATGAAGTCATATCAATTCTAAACATAGATGCACCAAATGGGGATAGCATCTAAACTTTGAAGGAGAAGTTGAATGAATTAATAAAACTATACTAGTTGGGAACCTCAACTTTTCCCCCTCAGAACTAGATCAATTGAACAAAAAAAGAAAGAAGTTAAGGAGGGAAACACAATTCAGGAAAAGTTAAATATGGATAGATCTCTGGGGAAAATTGAATGGGAATAGAAAGGGATAAATCTTTTTTTTTTTCAGTAGTACCTGGTCTCTATGTAAAAACTGACCATGGATTGGGACATAAAATCCTCGCAAACAAATACAGAAAAATAGAAACAGTAAATGCATCTTTCTGAGATTTTAATGAAATAAAAATTATATTCAATAATGGACAATGGAAAGAGATTAAAAATTAATTAGAAATTAAATGATCTAATCCTAAAATCAAATGGCTCAAAGAACAAATTATAAAAATAATAGATAATTTTATTATATAAAATGACAAAGAATCAACATACCATAATTTATAGGATACAGCCAAAGTGTTATTTAGGGAAATTTTTATATCTCTAATTTCTTACTTATATCAATAAAAGAGAGAAAACAGCAGATCAATGAATTGGGCATGCAATTAAAAAAATTAGAAAAAGAAAAAAATTACAAATTCCCAATTAAACATCAAATTAGAAATCATGAAAACCAAAGGAGAGATTAATAAAATTGAAAGTAAGAAAATCATTGAACTAATAAGTAAAACTAGAAGGTGTTTTTATGAAAAATGAATAAAATAGATAAGCCATTGTTTAACTTGATTTTTTTAAAAAGGAAGGAGGAAAATCAAATTACTAGGATCAAAAATGAATGGGGTAAACTCACCCCCAATGAAGAGGAAATTAAGACAATTGTTAGGAGCTATTTTGCCTAATTATATACCAATAAATTTGCCAATCTAAATGAAATGGGTGAATATCTACCAAAATATAAATTGCCCAGATTAACAGAAGAACTAATAAAATACTTAAATAACCCAGTCTTGGAAAAAAAAAATTGAACAAGCTATCAATGAACTTCCTAAGAAAAAATTGCTTGGACAAGATGAATTCACAAATGAACTCTACCAAACAGTTAAAGAACTATTATATAAACTGCTTGGAAAAATAGGCAAAGAAGGATAAGTACCAACATGGCATTTTTGAATGTGAAATCTTTCACAGCAATCATGTTTTTATTTTAATAAATTTTGAAAGTGTTAGGAAATATTCTTTTAATCCATTCCATGTAAATATAGGATATTCACAGTCTACTCACAACTCTATTTTATAGCAGATATGAAGCTCCCAAACAGAGCTCTTATAGTCCTTCTCTCTCTCAAAGATAGCTCTGGCTTACTATTAAAATTCTTTTAGGTCCTTCTTCAATCTGGCCTTGTCTATCACTAAGGACTCAGATTTACAAAGCAGAAAATTACATTGGATTTTAGAGCAATAGTTGGGCTTTGTTATAAAATGCCTGATTGATTCAAAACTGCTTACATTTATATATTTGGAGGACTTCATTTATATCCAGTTTTCTGGGCACAGTCCCAGATTTTTGTCTTTGCTTCAGAAGTTTATGGATATTTTTCCTAAGTTCTATGTTTAAAAAATTATTCCTGTCCTGAATTGGTAAATTTAGTATATTCTATCTTAAAGGAAAAGTGATAGCCTCTAGAGTCTCTCTTTGGCAGAAAAGATAAGGTAAAAACAAACATTCAGTATGGACAATGCCACTCATTTTTTATTTCTATATTAGCCAGATTAATTAACTCGTTCAAACTCGCACTCAGTTAACATTTTCTATTCCTTTAAATTATGACAGTAATTGTAGACCTGGAATCTTGGAGAGATAATAGGGCTAGAGATAATGATAGGCCAAGGGAGAGGGTTAGGAGCAAGATAGGATTAGTGATAGGGATAGGGACAAGGACAGGGATAAGGATAGGGGTAGGGACTAGGGACTGGGATAGACATGGCGATGGGTATAGGGATGGGGATGGAGATAGGGATAGGGATGGGGATGGGGATGGAGATGGAGATGGGGATAGGGATAGAAATAGAGACAGAGATTGAGATCAGGCCTGTTATTTCATTGGTATAAGACTTCCCAGGTGAGGAAACTCCTTCTATTATTTCAGATTGGTACATTCTCTGCACCCTAAAGTAGGAGTTTAATGAATTTTTATTGATTGGTTGATAAAAAAGTTGTTTAGGAGGTTATTTATCTGTGGATCAGGATCACTCAGCCAAAACATGTCAGAAAGGGTGGAATTAGTAAAGTAAAAATAGAAACATAGCTAATATTTACTTTGTTAAAAAATATTAATGTAAACCAAGACAAACATGAGTCAAACTCATTAAATTCTCCATTACTCCTTGGGGTAGTCTTTCTCAGTAAGCAGTAGGAAGAATTAGAGAGGACTTATGAAGCTTAAAACTTATGTGTTGCATCTGTTTTAGAAGTAGTGGACATAGGTCAGTCAGTTTGGCAAAATTTATTAGATCATGACTTCAGGGAATAAAAGTCAACTGAAAATTCAATTCCATAAACTAAGGTTTAATGAGGACATGAATAAGTTGGAAAGAATCCAGAAGAATACCATGAGTATGAAAAACCTCAATAATATGTCATGTAAGAATTGATTAAAGGAACTAGGGACCTTTTCTCTTGGAGAAGAGAAGACTTTATAGGAGCATGTTCAGTTTCTTTAAATCTTTGAAGGGTTTTCAGGTGGAAGAAGGATTCAAAGTGTGCTGCTTGGCACCAGATGACAGAACTGGAGCAATGATTAGACATTAATTAACATATATTGAGCCAGATTTAGGTTCACTATAAGGAAACCCTTGCTATCAAGTAGTTTTAAAAAGGAGAATGGGTTGACTCAGCAAGTGTTGGGGTCCTGCTCAGTAGAGTCAAATCAAGTCAAATGAGTAAGCATTTATGAGCACCTGTCATGTGCCAGGCACTGTGCTAAACATTGGGAGTACAAAGTAAGGCAGAGTCATGTTTCTGCTCTCAAGAAGTTCACAGGTTAATTGTGGGGAGCAACATGTAAAAACCTATTTAAAATAATACATTGAAGATAATGTCAGAGGAAAGGCTCTAGATTAAGGAGAGATAGGATCTCTCCTTGTAGTCTTCTTGTAGGAGATAGGACTTTAGCCAAGACTTGAAGGAAACTGGGGAAGCCAGGAGGTGATTAGGTGTAAATAATTTTCAGGCATGGGAGACAGCTAGTGAAAACACATGGAGTATTAGCAAGCAAAGCCTGACCACTTTTGGCAAATATTGCAGAGGGGATCTGTTTTCGGATACTGGTTGACAGTATCTAAGACCATTTCCTACTTTGAGATTTTGTAAAATTTAAGTACTAGAAAATCTGTTCCTCTTCTGTCACTCAATTACTGAGTGACCTTGGACAAATCAATTAACTTCTCGGTATGCTAATTGCTTATCTTTGAAACTGAGTGGGTGGGGAACTCATTTTCCAGTGCTAATATGACAATTAACTGAAAATTGTTATGGGGTAATTGATAAGAACTGTTATATAAATTCTTAAAATGAAGATTGACATGCAGATTGTTTTAATAAAGTAAAGATGTCTTAACTTCAGATGATAAACCATTGGTAAGCATCGTTCCACTAGTATCACTAATGTCCAAGTTCCCCAAGTCATAGCTTAATACTAAGTACAATAACATGAGACTTGATTGCTTCTTCTTATAAGACAATAACCACTATTTGTCTTTTGAATCATTATTTAAGAAAAGTCCTCGAGACTGCCAAAGTCTGCAAGGGGACTTGAAGTCAAATGCCAAAATGATTTTAAAAATGGATAAAAATAATTTCATTTGAGCTTTAGTGTGGTTTTCTTGGTCCTTATGGAATTGAAATTTGTTCATTTTATAGTTTGAAGTTTCATTTTCTGCTGGAATCTACTGGATGAATGCAAACCTAAATTAAGTTTCAAATATCCAAGTTCATCTGCACATTATTATTATATTTTTCTGCTTAACAAAATTAAGAGAATAAGTGGAAAATGCAAATAGTCCTCATTTGACAACATAAAGGATGTTAGTTTTACATTCTTCATTTTCTGTGTTAGGTACACATGACATGCAGACAGAAAACAGTCCCAAAACAGTACTATGATTATTTTTAGTACTTGCCAACACCACAGATATCAACAAATGAGATAAAGAAATGAGAGCCAATGATTGAAAATGGTTCAGAAAAGTGGCTGAAAATATTTCTATTGTTTTTATTGAATCGTGGGGTTTTCTTTTAGCATTTTGGATTTGTAACAAGAAAGAAGAGGCACAATAGGGATGATCTGCATAATGTCTGAGGAGTTTCAATGCTCCAATCACTTTCTCATGAATTATGAGAGAAGTAGAAATAGTTTCATTTCCCCATTTTGGCTGGTGAAAATTACCTCTTCATAATTAAAGCCTTCCAATCAAAAACCATTTATGCCAAGGAAGATGGATTTAAATGCCAGGACACAGCATTACCTCTTGGGTGGCCAGAAGAACAGAGATTTACAGTTTAATTGGATGGTGACATATGAACCAAGGTAAAGGTCCATAATGCACTAATAAATTATTGTCTTTTGACATTAGAATTTAATTTGGCAAATGAAAATATTTTTGACTGTTGAAAGTTAAGGGGAGTAGGGTGTCTCCAGATCTCTGTTAAGAAAACAACAGAGCAGAGGCAAAGTATCAATCAAAAAGCACGAATAACAGAATAAAATTCTTCCAATGTAAGTAGATTCAACATATATTTAATCTTCACAACTATTTTGTACTGGCTTAAATATATAGACAAATTATTCAAGGAAGAAAAAGAAGCAACTGAAACCTAATAACCCAATCTTTGATAAAGTCATACGTGTGTATGTAAATTACTGAGAAAAAATAATCCCAATTTAACAATAATTGTTGAGAAAAAATGGAGAAGAGTCTAGCAGAAATTATTTTTAGACCACTAACTTACACCATATGCCACAATAAACTTAAAATGGAGGAATGACCTGAATATTAAGGAACATACAATAAAATGATTGGAAGAGAACTAGTACAGATAGCTTTCACTGTTAAGGATAAGTAATGAATTATAAAATAAATAAGGGATACAGGAACTTACAAAATGTAAAATTAATCATTTTTATTGAAGCACACTGAAAAATTTTTGAGTGAATAAGAGGTAACTATGATAAGAAGGGAAGAATGTGGATGGAAAAAAAAGTCCATATAAGTGAAAGAGTTTTCTATATCATGTATCAGACATGTAGTTAATACAAAACTGAAAGATTAAAAAAATAGATGGTAGATAATGCATACACACAGATATACACACACATATGAAAATGTGTATCTATTTATACATAAAATGTATGCCCCTCAAATATATACATATATGGTCCAGAATATGGGAAATCATATGGGGCTACAATTGGAAATATTGGCACCCAACTCAAAAAGCACAGAACATGTCCTTAAGTCAATTTTTAAATTTAAATTTTAATATTTCAATTGAGTAAGGGCAGACTAAAGGGATTCACGGAGCCTTTATAAATAGTAACCCTGGGATCCATTTCACTGGTACTGTTTGAATGGTTAAAGGAGCAGTGAGCGGTCAAACTGGAAGTAATATTATTGAGGCATAACCAATGGAAGCAGGAAGTCTGCCATCTAATAGCTTCCTATTTTAATTAAAGATCTGGCCTAATTAAGTGCTGTTTAGTTTCTAATTGTTGAAGAAGCACAAGTACTAAATTTCTTTTATAAGCTCTCTAAATTTTGAGACCTTGGGAAAAGACTAGTTCACCCCAATCTAATTATGGCTTTGGCTAAATCACAACCAAGGTATTCAATTCTTGCCACAGTATTTAGTAGCATTTTCCCAATAAATTAGTATTGACATATTTTTGTTTCCACTTTGCCATCATTTCCTAATAAATCTTTTCCTACTTTCTCTTCCAGAGAGCCATATTCCTTTGAATGAAGATTTTTTTAAAAAAAGAAAGAAAAATGTTTATTAAAACTATCACACTGCAACAATCTATCATAATGTGCAGTGTTCCACAGTTCTCCACAAATACCCTCCTAACTCTACCAAAAAAGTGGAAGGGAATGACTTTATACATACTTTCTCTAGGATCAAGCTTAGTCATTACCTTTTGACATTTAATTTTATGTTTTCATTGTTCTTTCCACTTACATATGGTAATCATTATGTGTGTGTGTATGTGTGTGTGTGACTATACTCACAAATATATGTGGTTTTTTGTTTAGTCATTTCGGTAGTTGTGTTCAACCCTTCATGACCCCATTTGGGATTTTCTTGGAAAAGATACTGGAATGGTTTGCCATTTCTTTCTCCAGCTCATTTTACAGATGAGGAACTGAGGCAAACAGGACTGAGTAACTTCTCAGGGTCATACAGGGTCATAAGTATCTGAGGCCATATTTGAACTTACAAAGGTGAGTATTCTTGACTTAAGAGGCAGCATTCTATGTGCTGTACCACATAGCTGTGTATGTGTATGTATGTATGTATGCATGCATTTATGTGGATGTCTGCCTATCTATCTACCTATTCATATATATATATATATATATACATATATATATATATATATAGCCTGATAATATTGACTTCTGTTTGCATCATTTGCTACATCTTCCAATGTTTTATGCAAATTAAAGAAAAGATATTCAAAACATAGATCGTATGCAGAGTAAAGATGACAAAGATGGGGAAGTGGCTATAATCCATCCCATATGAGGATTCCTTCAGCCACTAGAGATGTTCAATCTGAAGGGGGAAAAAAGATTTCTAAAACTATTCTATGGAAAATGGATTAGGTTTATTTTTACATGTTTCCAGAAAAGTAGGTGATGTTTTAAATTGTAAGGTGGCAGATTTCATCACAGCATGAACAACTACTTCCCAAAAATTACGTTCGAGGTGTTCATGAAAAGATTGGACAGCCATTTATAGGGTGCTGCATCAGAGTTTCATGCTTTATTTTGAGGGGAAGAAGTTGAACTATCTGACTTCCAAGACCTATTCTAACTTTAGGATTATCATAAATAGGGTATACCCAGGAAAGCAATAATATTTGTGGAAACAACAAATCACTACACATTTATCATTTCCTTGTACTCTAGGGCCAATTTTATTAGTAAGTAGAGTAGCAAACTAGCTATAGGGTATATTTGAACAATATTGAAAGATTTCTTTGTCTGAAAAATAACCATTTTACTATCAACTCACTACTGCATGAAATTCTACGATTGGAGCTTCATTATTCCATAGCTCCTATTAAAATGCAACTGACCCCCAGAAATGGTAATAAATTTAGTCTTAATAATCATTGAAAGTCCGGTGGCACCTCTTTCATGAGGCTTTGCTACTCTATCTGGAAGTGACATCATTCGCCCCTGATGTGCCATAGGACTCTGTAACTCTTCTATGCAATTATGGTATGTTGTGATATAATATTTGCATATATATCTTATCTCCCCCGCTATGAGTTTGAGCTTCTTTAGTTCATGGACAATGTTTTATATACCTTTGCATCCTCTAACCAAGACACTTAAAATACATCAACATTTTGTTATTAAAACTATAAACTCCATGAGGACAGGAATTATGGCTGATTTAAATTCTTTATCTTTCACCTCCACCCTTAGGGCTTAGCACAGCTGCTCCTATAATAGTAGACACTGGATTGAATTCAACAATTGTTTTTCTGTAAGAGCAGATCATGAGGTGGAAAAAAATAGAAGAGACATGAAGACAATGGACTGAGAAGAGAGCTCAGAATAATATAGAAGGGGAAAGTCATTTGTCTCATTGAGCTTTACCTTGAGCTAGCCCTCTTACACTCCAGTGACACCCAACATTGTCAACCCATTTTCATGATATTTCTCTTTAATTTGCCCTACCTTCCCAATAACTTTCAAGAACTAGAACAAGTAATTTTCATGCCTGGGACTGGTGCCACGACAATGCACCTTTGGTTTAATTGGCAGGAGGTAGGAGCAGAAAATGACCCTGTAACAGCTAAAGAGGGAACAGCTCACCAACTATACACCTAATGATTAAGAAGGGGAGAGAGGAATCTTGTAGCTTCTAATTTGAACAATCTATGGTAAACCCAATTATTTCTTTGTGACTTAAGAAGCAAAGATTCTATCATTGGACCTTTAAGTTTTGGTACTCTAGGACAAAGTTCCAGTTCCAGTAACTAATTATGACCCTGGGTTTTATCTAAAAACTAAAATCAATTAGATGAAGGGCCAAGGTTTTTTCCCCTGAATCATAGGATAGGATTTTGATTATAATTATAGAATACAAATTTATTTTACATTTTCATACTAGAGGACAAGGATTTGAGGAAGGAAAGGAGAGAAAAAGAAGGGAGGGAAAGAGAGGATGCAGGGAAGAAGGAAGAAAGGAAGGGATGAAGAAGGTGAGGAGGGTAAGAGGAATGGAAGGAAGGAAGAAAGAAAAGGAAAAAGGAAGTAGAGAGGGAAGAAATCATGAAAGTAAAATGCCTATACCTATTTGTGACATTGCTCTCCAGAAACGAAGATAGAAGACTACATTATCAAGTATATTAACCATCTTGTACCTTCCTTCTCAGGAAAGCATTTAAAAGATCAATGTTCTCTTTCCTTATATCTTCCATGCCTGATTTCACAATCCTTCTAAATTATCAGAATTTTAATGTGCCATCTTTGAGCATAGGTTTGAACTTCCATATTTAATGGTTTAGGAGATCAATATAGCAGTGTCCTATGGTCATGAAGTGTTCTGCTTAACCTGTAATTACAGCTCTTTACTGAAACTTAGAGCCAGAAAGAAGCCCTTTGAAAGTGAGTTTAATAAGCCTCAGCACATTCCCCCTTGTTCATAAATTTCTATAGGCTACCTTTATATGACTGGAGTCAGGCATATGGGATAGATAGAAATATGGTTTTATAAATATGTTTTAAAAATAAGGCTAACTGAATGGACTACTAGAAAAGCCTATTTCTCTTTTAATATATATGTTTTATCTGCAGCTTATAAAACTGCCAGTGAGAGAACAGCATCATAAAACATAAAAAAATTATCTTGTCCTTTAGTTTATATGTCATTAATCTCACATCTCAATAAGACTACCACCAAAGCTTCAAGCTTTCAACACGCAGGTAACTTACTATAAAGATGTATATAGTTCTCATCAGGTAGCAAATAATCTCCTCCCTAAGGTATGGTACATGTGTGAAGTCACTAAATTGTCAAGACATGTATTGAGGAATGTGGTATGCTGGATAGAGTGATGAACTCTGAGTCAGGAAGACCTGCTTTTAAGTTCCACCTCTGACTCTAACTAGCTTTGGGACCTTGGACAAATCAGTTAATCCGCAGAGCCTCAGGGAGTTCTCTAAGACAACTGTATGAAAGGACAGATAGTTTATGATCTATTTCAGTTGGAGGAGATCTCATGTTGATGAAATCATGGGACTTTGATATATTGACGCATATAGGCTATAGAGCTTAAAGATTTCTAAGATGCTTTTGAATTCTACAAATTTTATGTTGAAGAAAAATGTATTTTCTCCTTCCCTCTTTTTGTCCCTTTCTCTCTTCCTTCTCTCTCTCCTGTCCACCACCCTTCCCTCCATTGTGTCCTTCCTTTCTCCCTTCTTCCCTTCTTCCTTTCTTCTTTTTCCTCCCTCTTTTTTTCTCTTCCTTCTCTCCCTCTCCTGCCTTTCCTTCTTTCCCTTATGTCCTTCCTCCCTCCCTTCCTTCTTTCTTTCCCTCTTTCCTTCCCTCCCCTTCCCTCCCCTTTCTTCTTCAATCAAATTTATTGAACACCTACTTTATGCACATGTCACATTTAGCCAAGTAAGATTGGGGGATAAAAACAAATAAAAACCATAAATCATGGTCCCTGTCTTAAGAAGTTTATAATTTAGTTGGGAAAATACAGAAAAAAATGAAAGTAAAATTCAATTTAAAACTGAAGTATGCCATTGTTTTGCAATAAGCAGTAAAGATAGCATGGTGATAGATTTTTATAGTAATTTATGTATTTAATATTTAGAGAATCAGTATGCTGAATATAAAAGACCTGAATTGAAATGACCATTACACTTTATATAAAATTAAGTCTTTATGTTTGATTGCATTTATATTGTTTGCAATTTTGTAATCACCATCTTATTAATATTCATAACAAATCAATGACCTAAATATCACAAGTATCATTATTCTCATTATATAGATGAGGAAACTGAGGTTTAGAAGAGTATGTGAATGTGCTCCGGTCCCAGATGTGCTTGACGGTGAAGCTGGGACTAGAATACAGAGATTTTGACTTCTTATCTAGTATGCTTTCTAAGACTTATACCAAGACTACTATGTAAACTTCAAACACCATATGAATACACACATAAAAACACATATACAAATGTGGGCTTATTAAGCTAGGTTCAAGAACTGAGTGATGGGAATTGTGAGACGATGGCAAAATGTGTTATGGTTCAGAGGAATCCAGATTCCCTGTCATGCCTTCCACCACCCAAAACCCCACCACAATACCACAATAGTCAGACAAATGTACCAGAAGGAACAATGGTAAAGAGAAGTAGTTATAAACTTCGTCATCAAGTTCAGGAGTACACAAAGACCATCAGAACTTTATTTAGTGCATTCTGGTGAAACTGCCAAAGAATTGCTTTATAGATATAGAAGAAATAATAACATAATTCATCTGTAGGGAGAAAAGAATTCAAGAATCTTGAGGAAAACTGAAAAAAAAGCAGGGGGAGAGAAGTACTTGCAGTAGTGTATTTCAAACTATACTATGAAGCAGTATTCATCAAAATTATTTGGTACTAGTTAAAAAAATAGACATTTAAGTCACTGGAACAAATTATGTATGCAACACACTGAAGCAAATTAACACCCCAGCACAGTTTTGATACAACCTGAGACCTCAGCTATTGTGGTAAGAACTCACTATTTGACAACAGCTTCTGGGAAAACTGAAAAGCAATCTGGAAGAAATTAAGTTTAGAACAACACTTCATACAATATACCAAGATAAGCTCCAAATGGATACATGACTTAAATATAAAAGGTCACATCATAAACTAATTTGAGCACGGAGGAAGAAGTCAGCTTTCAGATCAACGGATGAAAGAAGTGTTCATGAACAAACACGGCATCAAGAGATTCACAGGAGATAAATGGACAATTTGGATTACTTAAAACCAAGATTTTGTTTTTGACACAAATAAAAGAAAAGTATATACAATGAGAGAAGGAGCAGTCACATGGCGGGGGAGGGGTAGAATTCTTTGCAGCAAGTTTCTATAATAAAAGTCTTATTTCCAAGATATACAATGAAATATTTCATATTTATAAGAGCCATTAGTGACTACAACATTACACTGGTGACTCATATTGACCATGAAGATTACTAAAACCCACAGGGCATTTTCAAAACTGCTATCTATCCATGCCCCCCTCATTTTATAGTTGATCTTTTATATTGAAGTAGAAAATTTTACATTTATTATTTGATTTTATCTTAGTGGATTCAGTCCGATGCTCTAGCCTGTCAAAATCCTTTTGGATCCTGACTTTGTCATCTAGTGTGCTAACTATCCCTCTTAGCTCATTGTCATTTGCATCTATCCATTTTATTTAATTTATTTATAAACATATCAAAAAGCACAAAACTATTTGCAGATTTTTTGGAGGCATTCTGCTGGAGATGCCCAGCTATTTAGCAATATGCCATTAACGGTGAGTTCTGGACTCGTAGATTTTGTTCATCCAGTTATCGTTGGGGTTTAATTGTTTCAGTTATATCTGAACCCAGTCATGTCTGTGACCCCATCTGAGGTTTTCTTGGCAGAGATACAGAAATGATTTGCCATTTCCTTCTGCAGCTCATTTTACATATGAGGAAAGTAAGGTAAATAGGGTTAAGTCATTTGCCCAGGCTTACTCAGCTAGTTATTGTCTGAAGCTGGATTTAACTCAGGTCTTCCTTACTCTAGGGCTGGTGCTCAATTCACTGTACTGCCTAGCTGCCCAAACAGTTTTGGAACGGTCCTATTATATGATTATCTAATCCATATCTAATCCATATCTCTTTGTCTCTACAAGTATAAAGCTTTTACTGAAATCTAGACAAATTATCTCCATTGTATTCCCTCAATTTCTAGTGTAGTAATCCTGTCACAAACAGGAAATGAGATTCATCTGTCATAACTAAACCCATGCAGCTTCTCTATAATCACTGTTTCCTTTTTCTAGATATTTGCTGATCATTTTTTAATCATTTCGTTTTAGAATGTTTCCAGGAATCAAAGCCAAACTTGGTGGACTTGAAAATTGTCTTCTTTTCCTCCCTCTCCTCCTCCTCCTACCATTCCTCTTCTGCCTCCTCCTTCCCTCTCCCCTCTTCTTTTTCCTCCACCTTCTCTTTCCACCTAACTAGGGCAATATATTTTGAATACATCATGCATGATATATTAACAAAAAATACAAAAGCAATAGAACTTTCTAAACACACAGATGGATTTGGAGGGTGAGAGGCACCAAAAGGATGCTAAGCAAAACAAACTTCTTTGTTCTGGAAGAGGAATTCATTAACCTCAGCTAACTTTACTTAAGACTATGCCTTTTGGCAACCTATCAATTTTCAAGTCTGACCCCCCCCCCATCCCTTTAATGTTGCTTCCCTTTAATTTACACTGCAACTCCTCCAGGGGGAAAAATTATAGGACCTACAATCAGGTGAGTGAAAAGGAAGTCTCTTTCCAGATTTTCAGTAGGATTCGGATTGTCTAAAACTAAACAATTGCAGAATATCAATTTCCCCATTTTACTTCATCTATATTTTACCTAGCAACAAGAATTTGACAAAAAAATCAGCGACAAAAGCAAAATATATGATTCTTCCGGTGTCATTACTTTCTTGAAATGAATAATTAGGCCACATTATCATGTGCAAGAAGCATTTAATATCTCCCTTTAATATATTGATTATATTATCAATTGAAAAATAACATACCTGATAAGGATCATTCTACAAACCAAATGTATGCTGAAGAATGGCGTAATGGTATCACAAAAGTCTTGCTGCAAATCTAGGGCTTAAATCCTTGTTAAAATTTTCTTATATTAATAATATATTTCAGCTTTATCATACATCAGTGGTGCTACCACCTGATTAAAATGTACCTCTAACGATCATTGCCAGTATTATTGCTACCAAGAATGATAAAGCACTCATAGAAGTGTGAAGAGATTCAATACCATTTTTATAGGTAATTCTTACTTGTGCTTGTAAAGAGGGATGATTCAGAGTCCTTGATCAATTTGATGATTACTCCCGATCAACTTGATGAAATTACAGGGCTTGGACATTTGTTGGAAGGTTCACCTGCCATGCACCCTAGTTCCAACTGAATGGAAATGGGGAAGTCCTATGATTACTCTATTACAGGGGCTGCTTCTAAGATGATTCGCACCTGAGATTCACATAGGACTAATATTGGTTAAAGAACCTTTTTTTTGGTTTTCCATATTTGGTTTACATATAGCAAGTTGTTAAAGTTATTATTTTTACTCTTTTTTTTCTTTTCAAATGTTTTATGTCTTTTGGATTTCTAGATTGAAGGCAGTGGAAAGAAGGGGAATAGAAAGGGAAAAGAAATTTTTCCCATCCTTATTTCCCAGGAGAAGAAAATAGTAATTTGTAGGAGAATCAAATGCAGATCAGTCTGTGGTTCCCTAACCTTGTTTGAGAGACAGGTTCAAGCAATTTGATTTCTGGGTATTTTTTTTTCAGCATGTTTCCCTTTCTGCACTCATGTGCAGACTAATAGTCCTGAGAACTGATGTTTTCAGCCTAGAACAAGGGGGATTATGGCATGAGTAATCTGAAGTTCAGCATACTTGAGTTCGAGTCAGGTATTGTACCAACTTTATAAAGAGAGAAAATTTCTAAAAGGTATTATATTTGGAAGAAAAGGTGGACAGACAACATAATGGTCCTGTATCTGAAGAATTAGAAGCATGTCATAATTGGCCAGGAGATCTAGAACCTGGTGACCTTCCATATCACTGTTGTTTGCTTGCACAGTGCAAGTCCAAGGTGAAGGAGAAATACCTATTTAGCAGTCACACAAAGGGTATTTACTTTATGGGTGGCATAGGAGGAAGGAGAAAGAGGGAGTTTTTTTAAGTTTATGGTAGGTAAAATACAAGTTGACCAATGCCTGATATCTCTACTGTATGTTGAGTATCTTTGTAGAAAGGTAATCTATTAAACACATCACATCTAAATTGCATTTTAAAGACCTCCTGGGGAAATTCAAATAGAGGCATGATATGTCAAAGAGAGAAGGGTCCCTCTCTGGAATCACTGAAAGAAATTAATCCAACCCTTAAACCTGCCATACAATTGACTTTTGGTTTACTAACAATTTTGATTCTTCAAACTTAAATTGGAATGCTTGGGTGGGGGGGGGGGGTTCCAAGCTCTATAGTATCAAAAAGAAAATATAAGTGTGAAAGAGAAGGGTTTTATATGTTAGGGAGTAACTTTGGATCTTTGGAAGTGCTATTCAGCATCACAAATATGTTCCAGACTAATCACTTTCTCCTCCTGAATTACAAGTTTGTTTCATTTTTCAAGTGAATGGGATGTCCATCCAGCTATATGTTTTTATCTTGACAATGGACATTATTTATCGATTTCCTTTTTCCACTATGAATCTGATCTCTTTTTTTGAATGGTATTGTATCTCCCTGAGATGGCTTTTTACTATTCTTTGACTAGATGTAATCCTTATAGTCAGTCAGCATATATTTATTTACAGCTGCTATGTAACATAGACTGTGCTATGGACATAAAGATATAAGCAAAATTCTCCCTATCCTTAAGGAGCTAATTCTTTAGAGAAAAAGACCATGTACATAAGAGTTTATAAAAATAAATAAATACAAGGAATTTTTAGGGAGAGGTAAAACAATAGAATCTGGGGGGGGGGCATGTGGAAGCCTTCTTCTACTTGAGTTATGTGTAGGGCATTCTCTACATAACCAGTGACAATACTTAGTAGCATATTCCTTTATCTTTTAAGCCTCTGTTGATACTGATAATTGGAAAATTATTGAACAAACATATCGCTGAGATTGCATCTGATGAAGAAACTTGGATGATTTTAACATATACAGAAGACAAACTTTGTCAGAGGTTGCTGTGCTGTGGAGTCAAATATATTTTTTTATTTAATATATAGTACACAGCCGGTTTTTCTATGCTCTACACCTATCAATCATGAGTGTAAATAGGTGGTCTCCTGCACAAAAATTGTTTATGTAATTCTAGCATTTCTTTTCTAACATTTTCATCAGATACCATTCATATATGTGCATATCGTTCTCATAAAATTTTTATAGAGATGAAAAAGTAGGCGTACGGGTTGGTAGTTACTGATGTCCTTTCATTTGGATTTTTTTTTTTGTTAATAATACCATCTGTGGTTTTTCCTATCGTTTGGTACTACTCAAATATCTTGAAAATCTATCCCTCAATGCCTTCAAAATTGTGTTGCCTGTAGTGCACAGATTTCCCCTGCCACCATCACCCCTTTCTACCCCCTGCCTACGTGCTTAGTCTAAAACAGCTGCTGTTAGTGATTTCATCTTCTTATGAATCATTTTTAGTTTTCCATATAGAACATTAAATATGGTAAGCCAGGGAGGCTTTAGGGTCCAAATATGCTAGTTTCACTCCCATATTATGAGAATTGATCACCATCAAAAAGCTGGCAAATCTATTCTGCTTTTTTCATTTATTCGTTGTCCTCTTTCCAGGTTCAAATTTAAATGTTCTGGGGATGATCTGGCTTAGTTGGCACAAACTTAGAGCATTCTGCAGATTTACTTTTATCTCTCTACATTATTCCTCACAGTTTTATGAAGAGATACTATTAAAAATGTTCCACGATCTCTAATAGTAAAAAATAGGAATAATAACATAAATAATGATAATCATGATAATATTAACAATGGTGACAATAATAATATTTCAAGATTATTTCTTCAGTACTATGAGGTAAGTGGTACAAAATTTATTGTCCTTATTTTATGGCTGAGAAAATTGAATGTTAGAATGGTCAAATGGTCAAATGCCTCGCTAATGGTCACACTGCTAATAAGTTTTAGATTCTGGACTCCACTTCAGTTTTTTTTTTCTAACTCTGTGTCTAGCACTCTTTTTTATCACATTGTGGTATACTTTACTTTATCTCATATGTGTCTGCACATATGGTGTCTGCACCATCATTACATATGATTTCTTTTGCATGTTTAATGTGCCAAAGCTAGTACAGTGGTTTGTCTACATAGTAAGTTTCATTTAATGATGGCAAAGGTATTTTCATCATTGTGTTGCTGATGGAAAGGCTATACAGCCCTCAGTGAAACACAACTTATTAAAAAGTACAGTAGAGTAGAAAAAGTATATGATTCAAAAGTCAGAAGATGCAAATTCAATTAGAATTTGCTCTGACTTTTCCTAGCTAGTGAATTGAAGTGAGGCCTTCAACCTCTCTAGGTTTCTTAACATATCAAATGAGATTAGAAATACTTATATTACCTACCTCAGAGGGCCATTCTCAAGAGCAAACGATATAACTGATATATAAAATGATATTTTTAAAATGCATGGGAAAGATCCAAAACCCAAAACACTTGAATCCATAAATTTCTATACTCAGCTATGGTTTTATGGTTTGCTTAACTATCAAGCCCCTCAGCAGTAGGTGGGATCTATCGACAGATTTTGAAACCTTACTTGTAGATCTCCAAGCAGATTGCCACCCTCACATACTCAAGTATTCCAAGTGCACGGGAAAAAATGAACAGGAATAGCTACACCTCATCCTTTGCTCTGTTTAGGGATCTGAGATTGCTGGGCCTAGAGAAAGGAAGACTTGAATTCAAATTCAGTCAGACTCTTACTAGCTGTGTAACATTTGGCAGGTCACTTAACTTTTGTGCCTCAGTTTCTTCATCTGTAATATAGATTTAATAATAGCACCTACTACACATGGTTAATGTATTGATAAAATGAGATCATTCTAAAGGGTTAAACATAGTCCCTGGTACATAGTAGGCCCTCAATAAATACTTGTTACCTTCTCTCCTCAACTCCTCACCCTGCTGGACTTTAAAGAGACAAAAATAGAGATCCTTATAATTTAAGAAAGTGAGAAGTATCTTGTTCTCCCAGAATAGACAACTAGGTGGTAAACTACTCAAAATTAAACAGCATATATGTAAAACTCAAAGATGGACTGTGTAAATAACCAAGGTCTGATAGGTATTGTCTTACTCAATTCAGAAGGCAGGTTTTAGCAGTAGTAGCTTCTCAAGGAAAGTAATAGCTTACTCAGACCTGCAAAATAAATTAGGTAGGAGGAAGAGGAAGAGGAGGAGGAATAGTAGTAAATTTATATATGTATGTGTGTGCATATACATGTATACATACATATGTGTGTGTATTACTCACTTGAGCTTTACAACAACCTTATGAGGTATCGTTTTTCAGTCATTTCAGTCTTGTCCTACTCTTCATGACCCCATTTGGAGTTTTCTTGGCAAAGATACTGGAGTGGTTTACCATTTCCCTCTCCAAATAATTTTACAAATGATGAAACTGAGGCAAACAGGGCAAAGCAACTTGCTCAGGCTCACTCAGCTAGTAAATGTCAGAGGCCAGATTTGAACTCAGGAAGTGTCTTCCTGACTCCAGGCCCAGCACTCTTTCCATTGTGCCACCTATCCTATGAGGTAAATGCTATTATCACATTTTACAGGTGAGGAACTAGGGTGAAGAAGGACTTGCCCAATCACATGGCTAGTAGTTATGTGAGGAAGGATTTGATCTCAGGTCTTCCTGACTCCACAGGTAATGTTCTATTATCAATACTACTGAGCTGCACTTAAAGTAAGACAGAGCTTACATCTAAGTATTGACCTGCAGAACCAGGGAGTGGATATCTACCCTATCTTTACTCACACTCGATATTGGTCATCAGTCCAGCAACAGAGATTCTTTTTTTTTGGAGAGGGGAAGGCAAGGCAACTGGGGTTAAGTGACTTGCCCAAGGTCACACAGCTAGTAAATGTGTCAAGTGTCTGCGATTGGATTTGAACTCAGGTCCTCCTGACTCCAGGGCTAGTTTTCTACTCACTATGCCACCTAGCTGCCTCAGGAACAGAGATTCTTATGAACACCTGCTGATCTCTTGCCTCCACAAAAAGCCTGGAGGAACCAATCCAGTCAATTTTCAAAAGGGGAGGAGGGCTAATTTAACTAATACTGAGTACCCCAATCATGCTTCAGTTTCCTACAACTATCAAGGTCCCAGGATGCCATCAATTCCTGCCTTGTGCACTAGGCAAGACTAGATGCTAGACAAGGTCAGAGACAGAGACAGTCAGGAGTACACTTCTTCTACTTCATCTTTCCCACTCTTCTCCATCTATTTTATCCTCTCAGACTGATAATCAGATCATCATTACCTTTAAAACTCCTATGGCTCCATTAAGCATCTCTTATTCAAAGCCATAATCTAGCTGGGGCAGAACTTGCTTCCCTGTCAACCTTCCTCCATTGCCTCACACCTTTCCGTGGAACCTCATTCTTCTCATTTCTCTCTCTCTCTCTTAATCTTTCTTGGAAAATATCTTCCATCAATATAATATTACATTATATATATATATATATACACATATATAGGTATATACATGTACATATATATATATATATTCTACTTACTTACTTATGCAAGTACATATTGCTTCCTGAGATAAAATCTGGACTTCTAACTGTGTGACCCTAGACAGGTAACTTAAATTCTGTTTGCCTCAGTTTGCTCAACCATAAAATGGGGATAATAGTAGAACTCATCTCAACAGGGATGTTGTGAGAATCAAATGAGATAATATTTGTAAGAAGTTCTTAGCACAGTAGTAGGGGTTATATAAATGCTTACTCCCTTCTCTTCCCCTCTTTCTTCCTCAATAGAATGTAAGTTCCTTGAGGGTAGAAACTGCTTTATTGTCATTATATTCCCAACACCTAGCACACAGAGCACACCTGATATAGTGTAGGTATTAATAAATACTTGTTTAATTTAGCAGTATTAATTTATTACTATAATAATACCTTAAATAATTTGCTAACGTTTTCTAGGATCATCATTATGATAGAATCATAAGTGAAACTATGGGTGAGATCCTTCCCCTTCCTAAGGCAGAATAAGTAAATTTTAGAAAGGCTATATATGCTTTCTGAAGGAATAAACAATGGACATTCGTTTAACTTTGAGGAAAGTTAACACAGCTAAAATATGTAACATATTCCCACAGTTGGCCTAGATTTCAAAAGACCCTTCTATTTTAAAATTCAGTGATCTTAATCACAGGTCCTCTTAAAAACACTTTAAATTGAAGTGTTGCTAGTCAGAGATTTAGAACACATTAGAATTAGATGAATTCAAGTTTTAAGTTGGTAGGCAGAAACATTACATTTTAAATCTTATCTATTTTGCCTGACAGGCTCTAAATAACTCTCTGTGCATTAATAATTATTTTGACCAAAAGAGAAGACTTTGTATTTTGCAGCAGAGGAGTTTAAAACTAAAGGGTAAATCCCAAGATATATAACATGATTTTATTAGCTTGATAAACTGCAGGAGTAAGTGGGGGGAAATGTTCCTATCATGATGGCCTAAGACATATTTGGAATTCTGCTGTTAAATTTCTATCGATCATATAATCTCTGAAACCAAAAGTAAGGAAGGTAGAAAAAATAGTGTTTTAAATAAAATTATGGGCTGACCAACCTCATTTTGTTTACAATGTCTTTTTAATCATAATTTGTCTCTTTAAAAATGAAGATAAATTTGCTTATTTTCTTCAATATACCACGGCATACCTAGAGCTATAAGACAGAAATTAATAATTCACAGTTATATGGTGCTTTAAGCATCTTCACATATATTATCTCATTTGATTTTCACAAGATCCTTGAGAGGAAAGTGGTACAAGTATGAGTATACCTGAATCCATAAATAGAACTTTTAGAAACAGAGCAAGAGACATAAATGTTACCAACAACTGAAGTGGTGGTGTAGGCAGTAGGCCATTAACACAAGGAAAGATAGAGATAGACAGGAAGACACTAAGGAGATGGGGAGGGGCAGGAGCTAGCCCTAGGGGGCTATTTGTTAACTTTCTTTTTTAATTCATTATTCTTGATAACTATTTTCTAAATAGAATATTTATGGCTAGTCCTAGATATCTTTGTATGGAAGGTGTGGGGAAGTCTTTCCCCACCTGCCTCTCCCTTCTGCTTCTCCCCAAGCATAGGTGTGGCCCCAAGGGACATTCTTTTTTCCTTTTCCTCCTGATGGTGAATATGTGAGTCCAAATCCCCAAATGTTGTGACTTTTTGCTAATTGACAAAGATTCTAAGAGCAGGAGCTTGTATTGTCACCTTCTACCCGGGCAGAGCAAGGACTTGCTTTGGGCATCTTACTCCCACAGTGTCTGTGGGTATATGGGGAAGAAAGATGTGAATCTTTTTTTTTCATTTTTAATTAATTTATTTTTAGTTTTTTTTTAATTTTTTTTAATTTATTTTTGACATGTTTGGTTTTCAACATTGATTTTCACAGGTGTTTGAATTACAAATTTTCTCCCCATTTCCTCCCCCCCCACTCCAAGATGGCGTACACTCTGTTTGCCCTGTTCCCCAGTCTGCCCTCCCCTCCGTTGCCCCATTCCCCTCCCATCCCCCTTTCCCTTCCTTTCTTGTAGGGCAAGATAAATCTCTATGCCCCATTGCCTGTGCATCTTATTTTCTAGTTGCATAA
>CM053622.1:521911590-521922496 GCA_028646595.1 Phalanger gymnotis
GGAGGCAGGAAGCTGCGGAGGCAGGAAGCTGTGGAAGCAGAGCTGACCCGTGTGTAGACCCAGGAGTGCGAGCAAGAACTTGAGGCCAGTAAAAATGATTTGGCTAAATACTATCTTGTTTCTCTGTGGCCTCCTGGTTACTCTTGTGAGGCGGGCTTTCTGGGCCTGGAGTCTTTTTGTCAAGATGTCAGAATGGGGAGGCTGGTTCACGGATCAGCTGCGGTGGGACCTAAATAAATTTTTTGTTGTTTTCTACTTAGAGAATCTCTCATACCTTGCGATTTAGAACCATTCAAATATATACATTATTATATTTGAGATTATAAATTCGGCCTTCCTACTGCAGCCTATCAGCCCAGGACAGGAGTCTGTCGGAGCACAGAGCTGGAGACTGCAGGATCAGCTAGCTCGGAGGCCTCCAAACCACCATCTAAAGGTTTGAAACCTGCCTTCTTGAACTTCCATGAGCCATGATGTGCAGGTAAAATAGCTCTTATCCCTCCATTAAATAAACACAGAGAATAATACCTCAGGAGAAACAGAGGAGCCAGAGAGGGGCTTCAGTAGTAAGAGAAGTGGGGCAGAGGGCCCTTCCTGTGGTAGTGGAAGGAGACTAGTACAGGAAGAGAGGTGTCCCACCAGCCCTCACCTCAGCAGAACAATGAGAGTAACTGAGTTCAGGACACCATTCGTGGCTTTGCACAGCCAGGGTAAGTGGCAGACACCAACATAGACAAGAGCTGACACCACCCATGCTGTAGAACAGTCCTGGGGAAGAGGAGACTACCAGCAGCCAGACTACCCCTCTTCCACACCTCATAAAACCAGAGACCATAGTACATAAAGCTAGATCCCAAAACAAGAAACTTGGGACAGAGCTCCCTTAGTAAGAGGTAAATGGGGGAAAATCCCCTAGTTAATCAATAAGGCTAATTAATTACATCCTAATACAGGATTATTTTGTTTTATATATGTTATATATATATGTATATATATATTTATATATATTATATATATATATGTATATATATATATGTGTGTGTGTGTGTATAGTCTTGAGAACTGTATACTTCTTATGACAATTGAAAGAGATATTCATAGAAGCAGGGATCCACTTCAGAAACCAGAAGGAAAAAAAAAACACCATGAAAAATAACAGTAAGAAGCTTTCAAATAGGATTGATTCATATTATGGAGACAGGGAAGATCAAAATACTAATTCAGAAGAGGACAGCATGGATACTATACCCACATCTGAAACCTCAAAAGGGAAAGTGAACTGTTCTCCAGACCAAAAAGCATTCTTGGAAGAACTCAAGGAGGACTTTCAAAACCGAATTAGGGAGGTAAAAGAAAAATGGAAAAAAATGGAAAAAAAAAACTCAATGAGGAAAACAAATCTTTAAAAGGTAAAATCAGGAAATTGGTTAAGGAAAATCAGAATATAATAGAGAAAATGTATCACTGAAAAGTAAAATCAACCAAATAGAAAAGGAGATAGAGAAGATAAAGGAAGAAAACAAAACATTAAAAATTGAATTGGGGAAGTAGAAGCTAATGACTCTATGACACATCAAGAATCAGTCAAACAGTATCTAAAGAATGAAAAAATAGAGACAATATGAAATATGTGATTGGAAAAACAACTGACCTGGAAAATAGATCCAGGAGAGACAATCTAAGAATTATTGGTCTGCCTGAAAACTATGATGTAAAAAAGAGCCTGGACAGTATCTTCCATGAAATCCTTAAGGAAAATTGCCCAGGGATCCTAGAACCAGTGGGTAAAATTATCATCGAAAGAATCCATCGATCACCCCCTGAAAAAGATCCCAATTTGGAACCTCCAAGAAATATTATAGCCAAATTCCCTAAGTATCAGGTCAAGGAGAAAATCCTACAAGCAGCTAGGAAGAAACAATTCAAATATCATGGAACTACAGTCAGGATCACAGAGGATCTTTCAGCTTCTCCCTTAAATGACAGGAGAAATTGGAATATGATGTTCTGAAAGGCAAAGGAACTTGGACTACAACTAAGGATTAACTACCCTGCAAAATTCAGCATAATTTTCCAGGCAAGGAGATGGACATTCAACGAAATAAGGGAGTTCTAGACCTTCCTAATGAAAAGGCCAGAACTCAATGAAAAATTTGATCTCCACGTACAAAACTCAAGAGAGACATAAAGAGGTAAATGGGGGGAAATCCCTTAGTTAATCAATAAAGCTAATTAATTACATCCTAATACAGGATTATTTTGTTTATATATGTTATATACATATATATGTATATATATATATATATATCAGTAGTCTTGAGAATTCTATACCTCTTATGACAATTGAAAGAGATATTCATAGACTGTGGGTATCAGTATAAAATAATGGGTATAATGATAAAATATGGTTAAGAGATATAAAGAGATGATTCTGGGAGAAGAGCTAAGGACGTAGTAGAAAAGGATAAATTACATCACATGAAGAGGCATGAAAACATATTGTTGTAGAGGGAAAGAAGGGAGGGAGAAGTATTTGAGCTTTGCTCTCATTAGATTTGGTTCAAGAAGGGAATAACATACCCTGATAAGTATAGAAATCTAACTTGTCCTATAGGCAGTAGGAGGGGAAAGGGGAAAAATGGTAGGGGGGGGTGGTCAGAAGGGATGGAAGAAGTAACAATTGAAAAATGGTAAGATAAGGGAGGGGAATCAAGAGGGAGAATAAACTGAGGAAGGAGGCAGTGAAAAGAAAAGCTAGGTTGAAGAGTGGAAGGTGAAAGGGAAAAATAAAAGCATAAACAGGGGGGAAATAGGATGGAGAAAAAGACACAGATAGAAATCATAACTGTGAATGAGAATGCGATGAACTCTCCCATAAAACGGAAGTGGATAGCAGAATGGATTAAAATCCATAATCCTAAAATATGCTGTTTACAAGAAGCACATTTGAAAGAGGGGGATACACACAAGGTAAGGTAAAAGGCTGGAGTAGAATATATTGTGATTCAGCTAAAGTAAAAAAAAAAAAGCATGGGTAGCAATCCTAATCTCAGACAAAGCAAAAGCAAAGATAGATTTAATTAAAAGAGATAAGGAAGGACACTACATGCTGCTAAAACTCACCATAAACAATGAAGCAATATCATTATTTAACATATATGCATCAAGTTGTATAGCAGGCAAATTCATAGAGGAGAGGTTAAGCGAGTAACGGGAGGAAATAGACAGCAAAACCATATTAGTGGGGGACCTCAATATCCCCCTCTGTGAACTTGATAAATCAAACCTGAAAATAAACAAGAAAGAAGTTAAGGACCTGAATAGAATTTTAGAAAAGGTAAATATGATAGACGTCTGGAGAAAACTGAATGGGGATAAAAAGGAATATACTTTTTCTCAGTGGTACATGGCACATATGCAAAAATTGACCACGTCCTAGAGCATAAAAACCTCACAATCCAGTGCAGAAAAGCAGATTAGTCAAAGCATCCTTTTCAGATCATGAAGCAATGAAAATTAATTGTAACAAAGAACCATGGAAAAATAAGCTGAAAATTAATTGGAAACTAAATAATCTAATTCTAAATAATGAGTGGCTAAAGAACAAATCATAGAAACAATTAATAACTTCATTCAAGAGAATGACAATAATGAGACAACATACCAAAACTTATGGGGAACTGAGCCAAATTTATAGGAATATAAGCTACAATTGAGAAATGGTCAAAGGATATGAACAGGCAGTTTTCAGAGGAAGAAATTAAAGGTATCTATAGGCATACGAAAAAATGCTCGAAATCACTACTGATTAGAAAAATGCAAATCAAAACAACTCTTAGGTGCCACATCTCTCCTGTCAGATTGGCTAAAATGGCAAAACAGCAAAATGATAAATGCTGGAGACAGTGTGGGAAAATTGGAACACTGTTACATGGCTGGTGGTGTTGTGAACTGATCCTGCCATTCAGTAGAGCCATTTGGAACTGTGCCCAAAGGGCTATAAAAATGTTCCTCCTTTGACCCAGCAATACCACTTCTAGGGTTGTATTCCCACACAAGTGGGAAAAGGACCCTTATGTACAAAAATATTTATAGCAGCTCTTTTTGTAGTAGCAAAGAACTGGAAATCAAGGTGATGTCTATCAACTGGGGAACAGCTGAACACGTTGTGGTATACGAATGTAATGGGATACTATTGTGCTATAAAAAATGGGGAAGATACAGACTTCATAACAACCTGGAAAAACCTACACAATATAATGCTGAGTGAGTGGAGCAGAACTAGGAGAACATTAAACACAACCACAGATATATGGATTCTGTGATGACTAACCTTGATAGACTTAGCTCTTCTCAGTAATACAGGTTTCAAAGACAACTCCAAAGGACTCATGAGGGAGAGAGAGATCTACATCCAGAGAAAGAACAATAGAGACTGAATGCAGATCAAGGCAAACTGTTTGCTCTTGTTCTTTTTCTGTTGTTTTTCTCTCTCTCTTGTTTTCACTTTTTTGTTTTGTTTCTTCTTTCTCATGATTCATTCCATTGGTAAGAATTCTTCTTTACAACTTGACTATTGTGTAAATAAGCTCAATGTGAAGTTACATGTAGAACATATATCGGATTCCATGCCACCTTGTGGAGGGAGTGGGGTGGGGGGGAAGAAAATCTGAAACTCAGGTTCATGCAGAACTGAGTGTTGTAAACTAAAAATAAAAATTTTCGATAAAAAAGAAGTTGATCTCGATGAAAATCACAGATGCAACACACTTGATTGAATGCATAAAGAGTAAATGTGTTAAAACTGATGGCAAAGTGGAGTTATTGCATCAAGTTCATGTGAAACTTGTAAAGTGCATCAACCTTTGCATCACAAATGATGGAAATCATATTGAAGATGTTATTTGTTAATATTCCAATTAAATAAAATATTGTTGAAAATTTCATTCATTTCATTTCTTGAAAATATGCATTTTTGCTTGTGTCCAGACTTTAGGAACACCCTGTATTTCATGGTATTATTTGATAATTATATTATCTCGCGTTTCTTAGAGCCATAGTAAGGTTTGTGAAGTGCTTATATTAAATAAAACACAATATGGTCAGTAATACAATTTAGGATTTTATGGTGAATGGGGCTAAAGTGTGTGGTAGTCTTCTACAGAGTAAGCAGCTCACCATTAGATGGTGTGTCAGTTGTAGATCACAGAGTTGGAAGGAAATTTTGAGGTCATCAAGAGCCAGAAAAGTTAAATTATTTGTCCTGTCCAAGGTCATATAGGTAGTAAATGGCAGATATGAAGTATGAATCCTGATCCCCTGACTCCAAATTCATTACTTGTTCAGTTGTACCAACATAGATAAATAAGCACGTTCACTTCTAGGCCCCCATAAATTAGGCCCTTGGAAGTAAGGCATTTAATCTTGCTCCAACACAAAGCGTGAAAAACTGCTTCTGAGGTGGACTTTGTTCTCGGTGTTACTGTCTTCTTCGTTGTAGTGCAGTAAATTGGCTTTTCCAGACCCAACTCTAATTTTTTTGATCTTTTAATCCCTCTCTGATTATCAAGTTCTGCATGTTTCCTGGCTCTAGGAGGCTTTCTTGATTTTAATCTTCTATTCTATCATTACTTTGCTGTATCTGGTGTAACCTCTGACTTAATGCCATCTCAATGAGTCCTACACCTCCCTACTTAACAACATAGAATTTAACTACCTGGTATTTATTCTCTTTGCATTTATTCTCTACGAAATTGTATGTGTACTCAGTGCCTCCCCTGATGGCATGATTTTTCCATTCTTTGTAGGTGTATCCTCTATTCCTAACATATTTCCTGGCTCACAGTAGATACTTAAACAAATGTTTATTGACTGCCCAATTTTTGTATTTCTCATAACTTGGCATGTCTTCAGATGTAGATATGTCACCGTCAATCCATCAATGCCCATGGCCTAGTCTGATACAATTTAGGCCAGGACAGAAAAGAGCTAGTGACAGAGAAGCACTTCAAGGATCTATAATAATCCAGAATTAGTTGACTGTGATCAAGACAACTCCCAACAGGTTGGAAAGAATGAGTGAGAGTTGTGTTCACAACTTGTTCTACAGAGATGTTATTATGAGACTTCCATTTAACTTGGCATTTGCCTTCAAGTCACAGTACTGTATATTACGCCATCATCTCTGCCATGTCAACACCAATATCTACTGGTGACCACATAGAATATTCTCTAAGGTAAGTGGGTATAGTCTTTTAAACTACCCCCGCAAAGCTTGCCTGCATATATCTATGCTTTTTATATGTTTAATTCACTTAACCAGGATTTAAGTGCCTACTATATGAAAGACGTTGTGTTGTATGTTAGGAATAGAAAGTAAAAAATAAATAAGCCCCTGCCTTCATGGAACTAACATTATATTTGGGAGATACATAGCTAATAATCTATGTACGCACATAGATTGTGTGTACATAGATTATTTAATATAAAATATTTAGAAAGAAAATAAAAATAATTTTTGGGGGAAGAAAGCACTAAAATGAGAGGGGAGAAGTAAGATAAAAAAAAACAACTTATAGGAAGAGGTATGTGAACATAGCCTTGAAGGGAACAAAAGATATCAAGAAACAGAGGTGAGAGGAGAGATCATTCCGGCATGGGGGATAGAATGTACAAATATTAGGTGCTATTTGGTGATACAATTTCAATTTAAGAAAACAGCTACGAGGCCAGGTAGGTAAGTACATAGAATATGCAAAATGCCAAGAAAGGTAGGTTGGGGTGAGATAGTGAAATACTTTTTTTTTTTGACCAAGATAAAAAAGAACATGATTTCCTTTTATATGAAGAGGTGTATGGGATTAAAGGATTATGCTAACAAATCCAACAAAGTAGATAAGGTAAGGGAAAAAATCAGCCATTTGTCCTTTTTCTCTTTAGTGAATAAACTTTTCAAAATAGGGTCTTTTAAAGGTAGAATAAAAAAAAAATTTCAGGAGAATTTGGGGAAGATGAAAATAATGTCAGCCTCCCCTTTTTATTGTTGTTTTGAGATTAATGTTGGATATCCCTGACAGAAACTTCAATTACATTTGAGTAAAGTAATTTCTTTAAATGACACTTGAAAAGCTGGTGCCAGGTGAGATGCTACAGAATAACATAGCACCAAAATGAGACACCTGGCTTTATCTCACAATGTTCCTTTTTGTGTACTTTCTGCTCTAGCTGGAATGGAAAGCTTATTCTTCTCATGTGTCTGCCATTTCCTGCCCTTATAGCACAACCATTTCTTAGCATCTAGAATACTTTCACCAGTGAATAGAGTGCTGGGCCTGGAGTCAAGAAGACTCATTTTCCTGAGTTCAAACCTGGCCTCAGACACTTCCTAGCTGTGTGACCCTGAGCAAGTCACTCAACCCTGTTTGGCTCAGTTCCTTATCTGTGAAATGAGCTGTAGAAGGAAATGGCAAACCATTCCAGTATCTTTGCCAAGAAAACCCCAAATGGGGTCAGAAAGAGTCAGACATGATTAAAACAACTAAGCAACACTAAAATTCAAAAATACTTTCTACTCCTCCTTTCTATCCTTTCTGGACAATTAGCCTACAATTACTTCAACAGCAACCTAATTAATGAAATTAATTAGTGGAATCTTTGGAAACTTCACCCATGCTAAATATTATCCACTATTCTCTAGCCACCTCCTCCACAACCCTCTTACCATCTTTCTCAGTGCTCACACCAGAGACCAAGTTCCTAAGGAAAATTCTACCTTGGATTTTCCCTTCCCTTCTTGGTAATTGCCTCTATTAGGATTCTATTTCAAGAAGCCCTGCATAAATTTCACTTTCTCTGTTCCTTCCTCTACCATCTCCAATTCTGGAACCAAGAATCATAATGAAATGAATGAACTCTATCTTTGTCCTTGAATGGAATGTATCAAATTCTCAGGTTTATGTAGTTGGGGAGCAAGGATTGTTGCATTTTAAAATGTATATCGCAATTGCCTTTTAGAGGGCCTGACAGTAGAGTAGAACCTTCAAAAATATTTGCTGAATTGAACTGAGATGATCCTGTGCCTATATAATTAAGTTTCTCATTGACTTTTGACAAATGTGCAATAAAAACACTTCTGCTAACTTCTTATTTCCCCTCCAAGGAGAATCTCTTGATGATACTTCGATTTTGGTGTATTTGCTTTTCATAGTCCAGCATCATTTATATAGAGGAGATAAATAATATAGATGTTTTAGGTCCATCCATACTGTATCATTAATCTATCCATTGTCTTTGTTCTTTGGACACTATGGCACTTCTCTAAAGGTAGATACAAAGAAAAAGGTGAAACAGTTTCTGTTCTAAAAGAGATTATTTCCCAACAAGGGAGACAACATAATATATATGTAAATATTATACATATTACATATAATGTGTATTATATAATAGAACATTGATATTAATAAACATCTCATTTGTATCATATAATCAAATATAATATGATACAATATTAATATATATCATTGGTAGTATTTTGTGATGTTATTCTATCATTATGTTATGTATGCCCATATAAACACATGTATATATATGTATGTGTATATATGTATACATGCACAGTCCACAACGTCTCCACACACATAAATACAACATATTTACACACAATAATACATACACACATACATTTACACACAATATGCACATGGGAATATATACACATGTATATGCATGCATGTACATTTATTATAAATACATGTATTGTGCACGTATTGTTTGTAAGTATGTATGTGTTTAGGGGGTATGTGTGGAGTATGTGTAGAATATAATCTTTAACAGGAACTGTTATGTCCTTTGCTATACATAAATATGTACATATATACACAACTATGTATTATTTCTATATGTAACACAGCATAACATTGTGCAATATAATACAGTATAATATCACATCATATAATTCCTAAGTTATGCTATATTTTACTCTACCATATTGTATTATACTGACAACAAGCAACACATTCAGTACAGGTACTGAGCTCTATTGTATCATATTATGTCAAAAATCATTTAATATTATTGTGCAAGACTCTATTTTATATTATATTCACACATATGCACACAATGTGCGTGCATACATACATATGTGCCTACGTGAGTATGTATATCAGTATACATATGTATACAGGCCTAAGTGTATATGTATATATGCCAATATATTAGTTAAATAATGTTTAAAATAATAATAGCCAGCATTTATATTAAATGTTAAGGTATGTAATACACTTAATATAAGTTAATATATGTAGAAGCAGAGCTTATAGTGGAATAGCCTTTGACAATTCAAGGTCAATTTTACTTCATGATTAAATATCTGAGTCTTTGGGGAGAGAATAACAACAACAACAAATTATAAACATAATCCTTCATTCTTACCCTTGAAATGAAAGTTACACTTGTAATTCTGTTTGTCTAACATTCGCATTTGATTTAATAGATAATGTTCCAAAATAACTTTCAAAGTTGCTTAGAATCCCAAGCAACACATTCCTTACATTGGGCACTCAATGATAAATGAATGATTTATTCACAACTAAGCAAATGACACTATTCATTTAGAGAACAATATAATATGTCCAGTTCATCTTTGTATCTAAAATAAATTGTCTTTTTATTGAATTTTTACTTGAGACCAAGATTGGTATAATTTATTTATGATTAAAACGATCCCTTTGATTTGTTTCAGAATAGCCAAATTCTAATATGGAAATAAATGGAATTGTATAATGTTTTTGTATAATATGTGTCCTCAGATAGCTCAAGGTAAA
Source organism: Phalanger gymnotis (assembly GCA_028646595.1). NCBI lineage: Eukaryota > Metazoa > Chordata > Mammalia > Diprotodontia > Phalangeridae > Phalanger > Phalanger gymnotis. Next base: position 521,921,412 of record CM053622.1, read on the forward strand.
ACTATGAAATAAATAAAGTCTGTCTTCCAGAATTCTCCACTCCACTTGAATAATAATGACAATAAAATACAGATATGCTGTATGGCGAAGAGAAAGCAGGCTTCTACATCAGAAAGACTGGACATCGATCTCTTCCTCTGACTCATAAGGGCTGAATGTCCTTAATCAAGTCATTTAACATCTCCGTGTCCCAGAAAACTATCTCTCACTATAAATTGTAGATCAGCTTCTGCTCTGTATTGGGAGAGGGAATTTCCTCACAGGGAATTTTATAGAGTGATGAAATAAAGGGCCTAGACACCCCCTCCATGCTACCTTTCCATTCTATCCCAACCCAGTCTTATAATTGTATGATTTGTAATATAGAAAGAATTTTAACCATCATTTGATTGAGAAAAGGAGACAAATCTTCCTCTGACTGTAGAACTTTGGCCTTCCATCTACTGCTGAGAGGCTTGTTCCCTGAAGGAAGATGGCAAGGGTCTGAGCAGGGCATCTTCTATCTGCCCCCAAACAACTATTTCCATCTGTGTCAGCACAAGGTAACTTCCACCACTTGCTGCCAGCTTCATCTCTCAACCAAAATGTGGAGAACCTCAGGTATGTGTGTTGGGAAGCAAAATGGGCTCCTTAGCACTTAGTTCAACAAGTGCCCTTGAAGAGTTTGGCTTTTGTTTGCTTTGAGTAATTCAGCTATTTCATTGAATCTTACTAAGTGCTAAGCCCCAGGCCCAAACCCCTATTAGGAGTAACATTAACATTATTATGTAACAGTAATAAAGGTGGGACATTTTGCTTTTCTTCTCTTAAGTGCCTTTAATGATTCTGGCCTTTGTTTGAATGGAGCAGATAAAGTGGGATCTTTTTGTCTTGGAGTATTTCTCAGCACTGAGACAAGTAGGAGTCATTGATCTGTATATGATGTGATCCTGGGGATGGAGAATTTTCCCAGACCCAGCCTGGGTGAGGTCAAAGCCTTCAGGGCTCCGAACTGGATATAACTGGAGAGAGCTTGGCATTTGGTTTTTGGGGCACATTCAAGGAAGGAGTGTTGAGACTCTGGGCAAGCTGCAAACTGTCCCCCC
>CM053622.1:521922996-521940282 GCA_028646595.1 Phalanger gymnotis
TTTTTTTGCATAAACAAAAATAATACAGCTAAAGTTAAAAGAAAAGCAGGAAAGTGGTAAATAAAAATCCTTACTGTTTCTCCGATAAAAGTTTTTTTTTCCTCGTATATATTTTCCTATATGAGGAAGTCAAGTATACAAGAATAGAAGCCATTCCCCAACTGATAAATGATCAAAGGATGTGAATAGAAAATTTTCAGATGAAGGAATAAAAATTATCAATAGCTGCATAAAGAAATTATACAAATCACTAATAACTAGAAAAATGCAATTAAAAACTCTGAGGTACCACACCATACCCATCAAATAGGCCATGTTAACAAGAAAAGGAAAATAACAAGTGCTGGCAGGTTGTCAGAAATAGGTATACTGTTGTTGTGTACATTTACATGAAGTGATACAAAGTGAAGTGAGCAGAACTAGGGAATAATGTATACAGTAATAGCAAGGTCATAAAGATAATAAACTGTGAAAAATAGGGACTTTCATCAACATAATGAGCATCCACCATTCCAAAGGATTAATGCTGATATATACTATCCACCTCAGAAAGAAAACTGGTGGACTCAGTGTGCATGTTGAAGCATTTTTTCTCCTGTATTTTTTTTCTTTTTTTTTTTTTTTGAGTAGGCATGGCTAATGTGGAAAATTGTTTTTCATGTCTATACATATTTGTAAGAGCTAAATACAGCCCACAAAAGTCACTTGTATTTTAATGTCTCCTTGCTTTTGCTTACATTGTTATCTATAGCTAACATACTATACCAAACCTTTAACATTGTACTAAATTCGTATTCATCTTTTAAACATCAAGAGAAATGCCACCATCCTTTAAAAAATCTTCTCTGTTATCTCAAGTTAATGAATTTTCTCACAGACATCACTTACTGTTTTGTAACCCTCTACCATAAATACATATGTAAATTTATTACTATTTCAATATACTTGGTTTACTTATAATATATTATATTATAATATTATATTATAATAATATTATGTATTTTATCTTATACATTTAAAAAACTGAGAGGTTTTTAAGCTTTACAAAAATGCCAGAGGAATATATGATGTGAAAAAGATTAAGAAACCCTGTACTAAATTGCATTATTCTTGCATTCAGAGACCTTGCATTTTCTAAACTTAGTACTTCAGTCAGTGCCCAACACTGTTCTGTGTACACAGTTTGTATTTAATAGATGTTTGCTAAATAATATTGTATTGTTTTGTATGCAGTGTACCATCTATCAATCAACAAATACTAATTATTCATCTGCTATATCCAGTGGGAAGCTAGGTGGCTAGGGAAGTACAGTGGATAGAGCATCTGGTCTGGAGCCAGGAAGACCTGAGTTCAAATCCAGCCAATGACACTTACTAGACACTAGACACTTACAAATCCTTTTTGTCTCAGTTTCCTCATCTGTAAAATGAGCTAGAGAAGAAAATCACAACCCACTCCAGTATTTTTGCCAAGAAAATCCTTAACAAGGTCACAGACAGCAGGACATGAATGAAGATTGACTGACCATTTTTGTGGTTCATTACCATTGTTTACCAGTTCTGAGACTATTCTTCCCAAACACCATATATAACTGTGGGAGATACACATCTGCTCTATGTTGGAGAGTTAGTCTCAGATTTCTGGAGGAAAATTTTTGTAGCTACTGTTATTAAGCCAACTTAATAAATGCTTTTCTTTTTAGTTTAACATTTTATTTTTCCCAATTATATGTAAAAACAATTTTTAACATTTTTTTTAATTTGAATTCCAAATTCTCTCCTTCAATACTGTGCAGCCATGCATAATAGTACTGCTTAGTACTGTTATGAAAGAAAACACAGATAAAATATGAAAAAAATAAAGTAAAAAATAATATGCTTTGATTTTCATTCAGACTAGACCAATTCTTTTGAGGTGAATAACATTTTTCATCATTAAGTCCTACAGAATTGTCTTGGATCATTGTTTTACAGAGAACAGCTAAGTCATTCACAGTTGATCATTGTACAATATTGCTGTTACTATGTACACTGTTCTCCTGCTTCTGTTCATTTCACTTTGCTTCGGTTCATGTAAGTCTTTCCAGGTTTTTTCTGAAATCTACCTGCTCATTATTTCTTGTAGCACAATAGTATCCCATTATATTCATATACCACAACTTGTTCAACCATTGCTCAACTGATGGGTATCCCCTCAGTTTCCAATTCTTTGCCACCACAGAAAAAGCTGCTATAAATATTTTCATATATGTAGATCCTTTTCCCTTTTTAATGATCTCTTTGGGATACTACTAATCTAGTAATGCTATTGCTGGGTCAAAACATTGGCACAGTTTGTTTGCTCTTTTGGGCATGATTCCAAATTGCTCTCCAGACTGCTTGAATCAGTTCACAACTCCACCAATAGTACATTAATGTCCTAATTTTCCCACAACCCCTCCAACATTCATCATTTTTCTGTCATATTAGCCCTTCTGATATGTGTGAGGTGGTACCACAGAATTGTTTTAATTAGTATTTCTCTAATCAATACTGATTTAGAGCATTTTTCATATGACTATAGATAGTTTAAATTCCTTCACCTGAAAACTGCCCATTCAAATACTTTAAACATTTATCAATTGGGGAATAACTTGTATTCTAATAGATTTGATTCAGTTTTCTACATATTTGAGAAATGAGGTCTTTATCAGAGTTACTTCTTATAAAAATTGTTTCCCAGCTTTCTGCTTTCTAATTTTGGTTACATTGGTTTTCTTTCTGTGTACCTGTTTTCAGAGCTACTTCTGGGAATCTATAAGTTTTCAGTTCTTCCAAGGTGGTATGATCTAAAGAAAGATGTATTTACTACTCTCCTGGCCTCTGCTCTGGTCACTGAGAGACCACAAGCACTCTTTTCTACCTTGGAACTGTGACCATATGGGTCTTGACTTTAGATGTGGATAGTACAAAATGAAAATTTGGTCATACTATCTATTCATTTGACTTCCAGATACCAATCAATCAAAATAAAACTGGCTAGAATTTAAATATGTTTTTAAGGTTTACAAAATTTTGTATATACCATCTTTATTATCCATTCATTATATTTATTATGCCATCTCATTTAATCTATACAGTAATCTTTTGAGGAAGGTGCTATTATCTCCATTTTACAGATCAAGAAACTGAGGCTAAGAGAGGTTAAATGACTTATCCAAGTAAATGTTTAACAGTATCTGTCTGGGAGGAAGAATTCGAACTCAGGTCATCCTAATCTCAAGTTCACTTCTCTAATCTCTGTGCCACTTAGCTTCCCTTCATTTTTTTAAAAAAAATCATTTATTAAGTAACTACCATGTAACAGGAATTATGCTAATTTTTGAGGATACAAAAAGTAAAAGAGTCTATACCCTCAAGAAGCTTACAATCTAGTGAAGGAGACAATGTGAATATATGAAAGTTTATGAAAATTGACACAAAAGAGGAATAAGAAACATTTGGGAAGAACTAGTCACTGGCAACGATCAGAAAAACTTCATGCATGAGCTCAGCCTTGGACAAAGTTAGGGATTCTAAGAGGCAGAGCTAAATTAATATCAGGCATGAAGGACCATCAGTACAATAGCACAGAGACAGGAGACAGAGGGTCCAGTATGAGAAATTGGAGCCTCATATGAGTAAAGGAGAAGTGTTCCTGTTCTGTCGTTTTTCATTCATGGCTGACCCTTTGTGACTCCATTTGGGGTTTTCAAAAATACTTTGAGTTGCATGTCATTTCCTTCTCTAGCTCATTTACAAGATGAGGAAACCAGCAAACAGGGTTAAGTGACTTGTAATGGCAAGCAAAATGGGACTTTTTGTTGTCTTTTGTTTTGGAGTGCTTCCCAGCACTAAGGCAATCAAGTACCTTTAACTGAGTCTTGCCTTTGTTTGTAGGAAGGCCCACACCTTTTGCCAGTTAGGTCACCAGAAGTGTGAAGTCCTCAAGAAGTGTGAAGTGCTCTGACCCTGAAGAAGTATGTAAATACTCTCAGGTTAGCATTTTGTTTGGGGCTTACTCATTGGAAGAATGTTGGTGTGGAAACTCTGGGTAGCCATTAAGGAGCCCTGCCCCGGCTTTGAAAACCCAGATGTTGGTGCTTTTCTCTCTGGTAACTATGTATGTATAGCTTTGGTCACACAGCTAGAAGCCTGTCTGGTGATTAGTGGTTATTCATTTTGTTTATATAATTTCTGCTTGTAATTTCTATTTGTATACTCTCTGAAGTTTAGGGTGCTGGCTTTTTCCCCTGAACTAAGTCTGTGATATGTGTATGTATGTTTAATTAAGTGAGATTGTTAACTCTTAAAGTTGCTTTCCTTAGAAAAGCAGATCAAAGAAGCTGTGCTAGCAGCTCTCCTGTATGCTGATGTTATTGGCCTTACACAGCCACAATAGTTGCTAGTAACATTGTTGTTACACTTTCCCAGGGTCACATAGCCAGTGAGATTCTAAGGCCAAATTTGATCTCAGGAAGATGAGTCTGCCTGTCCCCAAGCCTGGTACTCTATCCATTCAACCACCTAGCTGCCCATTGAGGAGAATAGTATGTTAGAAACATAGGATAAGGACAAGTCACAAAAAGTTTTAAATGTCAAACAAAGGAGTAAATATTAGATTCTAGTGGTAATAGGGACCAGCTAGAGTTTAATTGTGGGGTAATAAGATGGTTGGATCCGTACTTTTGGAAAACCATTTTGGATGCTGTGTGAAGCCAGAATTAGATCCAGGAGAGAAACATGGGAAGAGGGGCTAGGGGGAGAGATATGGTACTATGAATTCAGAGTATTATTATAAGCACTTGCCTAAGTCTTAGGGCACATTCTGTATCAAAGACCAATATGATTAGGCATATTTAAGAGCAACTACCAAGCAGCAAAATTATAACAAAACAAACTCATCATTGAAAGCTTTGTCTCTAATTTGGCTTTATTACTACTTTCTCCTTGTATGCTTACTTAACTGGGGCTTTTTACTGGCCTACTGACTGGGGTTAACCGTGTGGTAATAATTTTTATGACCACCTCCCTTCCCTTTCCCTCCCATATATACAACCCTGTGTTTATTTGATTAATGACTCTCAATTGTCCTACTTGAAGCCTTTGAATAATCCAAACCATTGCCTGTTTGCTAAATTTATATTTTCAATATATTCCTGGTGATCCATACTTAATATCCTAATGATAATGATAACCTATTTTTAGATAGTGTTTTAAGATTTGCAAAGCACTTCTGGATATTTTATAATTTAGGAGTACAAGGACATCTGTCTGTCTATCTATCTATCTATCTATCTATCTATCTATCTATCTATCTATCTATCTATCTATCCACACAAATGGTAAGAATTTATTTTGCCCATGGAACTTTACCATATTTCTTGGAAATTCTGTTTTCTCTAACTCCAGATATGTTTTCCTATTTTATTGATGCCTTGATTATAGGATAAGCTGGTCATTGGGCAGAAAGACCTAAGCAAAACCTTATTCTAGCATGCCATCTAAAGAAATTATAGACATTGAATTCTTAATATTCTTAATATGCAAATATTTTGCATTCTTATTACCCCTTGAGTTTCATGAGCCCAGGATTTTGGGCTTTTGGGCTTTTGGGGTTCTTTGTTTTGTTTTCTGACTATTGGATTCTATCTTGGATTTTCTGTCATCTGTTCATTTGTATTTTGGCTTCTCTGATCATCTTATTTCCTCCCAACTCACATAGTTTCCATTCCTTCATATTTTTTTTTTCAGCTTTCATGTGTTTCCATGCTTACTTCCCTACTGTGCCTCTGATCAGAATTCACGGTGACTTTTTCTCTGTCTTCCCAGGGTAAAGACTCTAATTTGCCCCACTCTGCCAAACTATAATGACTATTATCTCTTCACCTTCCCTTGAACAACAGAAACTGGAAAGAAACAAGTTCTGACAAATCAATTTGCCTGAACCATCTCTATCCAGACTTATGAGGATTTATAATACAAACAAGAGCACCTTCTGTATGCTCCTGTGTCTTGTATAATTCAATCATTTCCTACCATAAAAACAAAACAAAACAACATTTCAAGGAATGAAACTCTGGAATTAAACTAAGGACTGCTGCTTTCACAATAGTGTTCATGGATGTCTATGTTGTACAAATTCCACAGTGGAGATAGATTGGTGAGGCACCAATGTGCTGTTAACTATGAAAGCATTCTTCTCCAGGTGATTGAATGATAACAGAACTAGTGCCATTGAGTGTTAATATTTTGGCTTCACTTCTTCCAGACTCACTGAAGTCATGAATTGTTGTTTTCCCAGTCACCACAATTGCCAAAGTAGAGTTGTTGGATATTTATATATCAATGAGCATAATAAAGAAGAAAAACTGAAAGATAATGGAACCTGGGGCAGCTGGGTGGCATAGTGGATAGAGAGCAGGCCCTGGAGTCAGGAGGACCTGAGTTTAAATCCAGCTTCTGACACACTTACTAGCTACGTGACCTTGGGCAAGTCACTTAACCCTAATTGCCAGAAAGGAAGGAAGAAATGTAACCTGAAGGATAGGTCAAAGAGTGTTATGTATGCCAAGGAGACTCTGAAGAGGAGTGTTAGCATTTTTATTCCCTTTGGTCTTTTGTTAGTGGTGGTTGTTGTTTACTAACTTGAATACCCATATCTTTTGCTAATTGATTTGTAAATTACAGTTAGCCTAGATATTTCTTTCTTTGTTTTATTGTTTTTACAAAAGTTGTGTCATATAAAGGCCTGCCCAGCTTTTGCTTATTTTCTGCTTATTTTCAGAAGAACTGAAATTAACTTGCCCAGTTGACCTACCATCAAAATTTAAAGTTTTTCTCACTATTCTCACATTGATATTTCGTGTTCTTTTTCCAGTCAGAGTGTTCCTTAATTCACAGGTCCTAACAATGGTTTTGCTTCTGATGAGCTCAAAGTGCTTCGTAAATGTCTCATTAATCAGAAAAACCTATGGATGAAAGGGCACACAGGCTTTGTCTCCTTTTGCAGTTAGTGAAGGTTGGTGTGCACTTCAAAAAGGATTTGCCAAAGTCACAGTAAAACAGCTTGTTCACAAAAATACAGGTGTTCTTGATCCTGAGGTCAAGCCTCTTACCCACTAGACAGTATTACTCTTCCCACATTTTTATCCCACTTTAAATAGTATAAAAGAAAGCTAGACATCATCACACTCATCATCACTTGACATCTTCCAATTTGTATAGAAAGCACAAACTACCAAGGAAAATGTGAGGAAACAGGAAATTGTATGGGAGTACTTTTAAAAGCATATACTATATACATTTTCTCTCTGAAGAATTTCCAAGCTTGATCCACATTGTCAGGGCAATTTATAAGAACAGAGAGAGAGATCTTAGCAAGGATGAATGGATTAAACTTAGGTGGCCTGTGAGATCCTCTCCAACTCTGAAATTCTATGATTCTGCAAACTAGGGTATATGCTCTGAAGTTAACTTAGGTCTAAAATTAACAAATGAGGTTCACAGGTTCATTAGAGAAGCAGGTTTCATAAACGAAAAGTACACAAAAATGAAATTGAGTGGTGAATAATTGTAATGAATAATACTGACTTAGGAAAAGAGTTATGGAAGTACTTCCCTTCTTTAAATAGAGAGGTGGGAGACTATGCTTGTAGAATTTTGTATACTTGGTCATTTATAATCACCAGGTTTGTAGGCTTTGGTATTTTTTTAGCTATTTTTCTTCTTTTTAGGGAAGGGATTTTTTGGAGGGTGAGGTGTTCTGTATGGAAATGACTATAAGAAGAAAACAAAGGTATCAGCAAAATGGAGTTGTAAAAATAACAAGCAAGCATCTCACAGAGAGTTTTTGATGGTTTATATGGCTAGCACCTTTTGGTTTCAAATAGGAAAAACTGAGTGGTAATACCAGATCAGTCAATTACTATTTGAAATAAATCGATATTTTGATAGAACTCGTATAGAAAAGATCTGAGTTATAATCTTTTCCTTGGCTTTATAGATGAGTCAATCAAATAATTGAAGAATAGTACCATGTTTGTGGGGCAGCTAGGTGGCACAGTAGATAGAATCAAGAAGGTTCATCTTTATGAGTTCAAATCTGGTCTCATACACTTACTAGCTATGTGACTTTGGGCAAGTCACTTACCTTGTTTGCCTCAGTTCCTCACCTGTAAACTGAGCTGGAGAAGGAAATGGCAAACCACTCGAGTATCTTTACCAAGAAAACCTCAAATGAAGTCAAAAAGAGTTGGACAGAATTGAAAAATCACTGATCAACAAAAAAATACAATTATTTGCATTTTTTGTACTTCAATTTAACAAACACTTTTAGGCCTCTATTAGCTGTGTAAGGCACTTGCAACATGGTAGATACAGGGATGGCCTTGGAATATTTGAATTCATACACTGCTTCTTCCTCATATTAGCTGTATGGCCATAGGTAAGTTACTTAGCCCCTCAGTGGTCCAGTTTGTCTCTAAGTCTATAAATTACAGACAAGATAGCCATCTGAATTGGTGGAGGGATTTTCTAGTTCTTACAGAAATGAAATTATAAGACTAAACAAAACGAACACACCAGGCACCTCCACAAACTATTGATGAGAAAATGCAATGAATGTTGGTAATATATTCCCAGCAGATTATCTATTAAACATAAACATAAACATAAAGTCCACACCATTTCAACATATTTGTTTCAATTTGTAGGACTGCACTTTGACAAGACACTAGTTGTTCTTTCCTAATTAGAAGGTGTCTTATGCAATACAGACTCTAAGCTACCAGTCTGGATGCTGGGGGAGATGTCCTGGGACTTGTCATTGGCAGAGAGACCTCAAATCATGATCATTAGTATGCAGGTTAGTAGTGGACACTTGGAGAAGCCTGGGTGTGTTGAAAGTTGGGTGTGGAATACTGATTGTTTTGTACAACATGAGGCCAGGGTGTCCCAGAAATCAGAGTGGGAAGACTGGACTTCTATTCAGCACATCACATCTAACAGGTCACATCAAGTCAAGCTTTGTATCCTGCCTGAATAATAGCACTGTTTTCCCTTCTGATGACATCTTCCACTGAATGGCATGTGTAACCACCTGAAGAAACTAATCAAAATGAAAATCGCACCATTTTTGTTTAGCTATGCCTAAGGAGAAGACCTAATAACAATGGATATACTTAGAATATTTTATGTTTCAAAGTGTTTTTATTTAAATTTTCTCATTTAATCCTCTAAACAAACCTGAGGTTCATACCTCATTTTATAGATGAGAAACTGAGGCTATGCCAGATTAACAATTTTCTGATGATCTTAGAGCTACTACCTATCAAAGGGAGGTTTTGAACCTAGGTCTCTCTGGTTCTAACCAAAGATTAGGCCTTACATAACCACTTTACTGACAGGAAAAGAAAAGGAAAAATGAATTTCAATAAGGTATATTCTTATCTATGTGAGACTACATGTTGTATGCATTTCTGTGTGCGCATAGACATGTGTGCACCTGTGGGGTGCGTGTGTGTGTGTGTGTGTGTATGTTTTGTCCAGATTTGTGATTTCATTGTATAGGGACCATACAATTATATACTTCCCTCTACTGACGCAAATCCTCGTATTTGCTAAATTCAGTTTTATAGAGTTGAAAGTGGTAAGAGGGAAAGCAGGAACTGAGAACCAAGTGACTAAGCCAGGGCACGCATCTGAAACATATCAAAGGTGGAACTTAAGGCCCATGTTTTCCTAACTCCAAAGGCAGCTCTCTATCCACTATATATCACACTACTACTCATTTAACAGATAATAAGGAAGAATGAAGGCAAAAATTTTGCCCTAGTTACATTAATTCAAGCCACTTTCAACCTAAAATATATTTTAAAAGCTGTAATGATTTTGCCCAGACTCAATGAATTTCTTAGTACTTCTACTGGTCACAGAACAAGCATAATCTTAGTCTTCTTCTCTTCCTACCCTGTCTGACTTTGTAATCAGAAAAAGCAGAGTCAGCTAAAAGCAATCAAATAAGACTTCCCCAAAAAACAAAACAACAAAAAATTGACATTCTCATTAGATGGAAAAACAGAAAACATTGAGACAAAAGGTTATCCATTTTTGACAATGGTATGTGTTTTTTCTATACTGCTTTTAAAAATACCCCCAAAATTTTTAAAAATGGGCTTCATGCTGTAAGTGTATTACTTCAACTTTAGTCCAACCCTAAGTCTTGACATTATCTAAGCTCTGTTCTAATTTGAGAAAGCCCTCAAATAGTTTGGCACTTAGCACAAGAGATTCTGCCCAATGACAAATCCCCAGACACAACAATACTCCAACTTAAGTAACTTCCAACATCTAAAACAGGAGTACAGTCACTGACAGCTTTCTAGAGCCTCTTTTAAAGTTTAATAATGGGTACTTCTGGATGAAGTCCTGCCATAACATAGCTGAACGCTCCTACCTCTCAAGCAATTCTATTTCCAGGGCAGTAAAATTATACATTTTGAACTTGGGCTTTGAGAAATTGGGGCTCTACTCAGTAACCATAACTTACCTTGATATTCTGTAATATCTGTACCTTCTTAGAAGTTAAGAAAACTTTCTTTTATCTTCAATCAATTCTCAATTATTCCATTATAGGTGCTCCAAGAACTTATCTTTTTTTATCCCACTGTCATTTGTACCTTCCTATCCCAATCTGACTGCCAATTAAAAATGTCAATATTACTTAATGAACAAATAGTAATATTATCAACAGATTTTACTGAGTACTCCCTGATGGATATATGTCATTATAGTGTTTTGGGCAGCTAAGTGGCATGGTGGACTCAGCTTCGTGAGTTAAAATTTGGCCTCAGATTCTTCATGATCCTGGGCAAGCACTTAACCCTGTTTGCCTTAGTTTTCTTATCTCTAGAATGAGATGGAGAAGGAAATGTCAAACCACTCAAGTATCTTTGCCAAGGAAATACCAAATGGTGTCATGAAGAGTAGGAAATGACTGAATAACCACAACAACAACAGCAAAGGCAACAGCAACAAAATGGTGTTTTACAAGTCAACCAGAACCTAAAAAAACGTAAATTATTTCTGCACGCTATTTCTAGCTCCTTTCAAAGATCCTATGCTAAAATGAGAAATCATGCCATCAGGATGGTGCCTCTGGATACCAAGAATAGATGAGGCTTTAAAATAAATTTCTCCATAGCAGAGGAGGAGTTGTAAAGAGAAGTGGTAGTGATAGTAATTGTTAATAGCAGTACTTCTTAAAGGAAAAAAAAAACAATGAAAAGACCGTCAATGAAAAATTTAAAACTATAGAGATGACAGTAGGAGGAAGTTATGACTGGAACACAGGAAATCTGGGTGATCTCATATCTGTCAAGTTAAATTGAATATGCATTTTTAAATATCAAACTATACCTAATAGAAATCAACAGTTTCATATACATTTTCCCCTTTTATTTTTCATTGGAATGTTTATGATTGTTAAAAATTGTCAAATTCATCATAAAAGAAAATTAAAAAAAAAAACAAAGCAGCGCCAGCAGAACATTTCAAGCTTGAAAAATCTCAGAATATGAGACCAGCAACGGGCTAAACTCTGAAGAATTCATTACCTAAATATTGGCAACCAAGAGGAGAAGATGATGGTGGTAGTAGTGGTGGTGAATTTAACCATAGCAATGCAAAAGAAAAAAAAAACATGCTAAAACATAGAAACACAGGCTATAATCAATGTCAACAGAAGGAATCTCCTGGCACAGTTGAGAAAAGTGAGGGACAAAGAGGTTAAAAGACATGAACAGTCACACAGCTAGTACAAGCTTGAGAAAAGTTGTGACCTCAGGTCTTCCTGACTTCAGGCTCATAAGCAACAGCTTAAAGGCTCATTTCCATCAGCAGGAAGTTTGGATATTTTCTAACTACCACCCCACCAGCCCTCTCCCCCCACTATCAATAACATGAACTAGACAGAGCCAAAATGGCAGATAGGAACAGCCATTTAGGTGAATTCTTCTAATACTCTCATCCAAACAGCTGACAAAAAAAAATAAGGAAAGAAAAATCCTGAAGCTTGGGACAGTGCCTTCCCATATCCAGATGAGCACAGCTGAACTCTAATATAAAGTTATGTCAAGAAATAGGCAGGAAAACGAGCAAATAAAATAAAGTATTTGACCATAAAAAGCTACTACTATAGCAGGGAAGATGAAGACAAACTCAGAGGAGTGCAACAATGTGAAAATGGCTGCAATAGAAAAAAAGCATCAAAGAAATGCTAATTAGACCCAAACCCAACAAGAATTACTAACAGAGTTAAAGAAAGGGATAAGAGTGGTAGAAGAAAAATTGGGGGGAAATGAGATTGATGCAAGAAGATTATGAAAAGGAAATGAACAGTTTAGTTTTTAAAAAGGCACAAAAATACTGAAGAAAATAACACCAAAAAACCGAAATTTGCCAAATGTTAGGAGAGGCACAAAAATTCACTGAATAGAAGAACTATAAAAAGCAGAAATGGCTGACTGGAAAAAAAAAAAGGTACAAAGCCTCACTGAAGAAAATAAATAGTTAAAAATTAGAATTGGGCAAGTGGAATCTAATGACTCCACAAGACATCAAGAAACAATAAAACAAAATCAAAAGAATAAAAAAAAAATAGAAAAAAATGTGAATGATTATCTGTGATAGCAATTTAGATTTGAAGACCTTTCAAACCCATTAATAGGCCATGTGATCTGCTTACATCACAGGAAGCCTTAAGCCAAATGTGGTGGGATGAGCTTCCTGAGAGGAAAAGGAACTTGTGTCTCAGGAAATGATGAGAAAGCAGTTACGACAGTTAGAACTGAGGGAGAGAGCAGATGTGTGGTGTGCTATGAGTGAGTTTGTTTTTGGGAAGGTAGAAGGATGGTTTTGGGATGGCAAGGCTCCATGCTGTGATATTGCATGTTGAATTCTTTTACACTATGATGTGATAGACTGGGCATATTGGTTATAGGGTCTGGTTATTTGGTGTCTGAATAAATGGTTTACTTCTACCTTCTATGTAGAGAGTTTTGTATATTTTGCCAAACATAACCACATAGGCATTTTCACAATTATCATCCATATTGTGATTATTGACTTTCTGATACATTATCTTGCTGATACATTATCTCATCAGAAAAAAACAACTGGCCTGGAAAAGATATTGAACAGAGATAATCCAATAATTATTAGACTACCTGAAAGCCATGATCAAAGTCTAAACATCATATTTCAAGAAATTATCAAGGATGTCTTAGATCCAGAGTGCAAAAAGAAACTGAAAAAATCCATCAATAACCTCCTGAAAGAGATCCTCAAATGAAAACTCTTAGAAATATTATAGCCAAATTTCAGAGCTTCCAGGTCAAAGAGAAAAAAAAAAAACTTCAAGCAGCCAGAGACACACAATTCAAATATCAAGGAGTCACAGCCAGGAACACACAAGATTTAGAAGCTTCCATTTTAAAGGAACAACGGGCTAGGAATATGACGTTGTGGAAGGCAGGGGTGCCAGGATTACAACTAATAGTACCTTGGATACTCTGATCAATACATTGATCCAAGTCCAAAGGACTCATGATGAAAAAATGCCATCCACCACCACAGAAAGAACTGATGAACTCGAGTATAAATTGAAGTATAATTTCCTTACTTCATTTTTCATGTTTTTTTGAAATATAGCTAATATGGAAATTTGTTTTGCATGATTTCACACATATAAATGATAGCATATTGTATACCTTCTGAGTGGCTGTGGGAGGGAGTGGGTAGGAAGGAATTTGGAATTCATATTTGAAAAGAAAAGAATGTTAAAAATAAATAAGTAATAAATTGAATTTTTTTTTAAAATATCATTGAACAGCACTAGTCTCAAGATTTAGACTCCTAGGTCCCTTCCCCTCATGCCTATTTCTACAAGATCTAGGTAAGGACCCTTTAAAATCCCACCAGAATTTACTGTTTTGGGTACCCCTTTTTCGCAGGATGGTTATACCCACTTCCACTTGAACTCTCTGGACATGATCTGTTTCCACCATTCTTCCTGGCTGCTCTTCATATTCCAAGAATCTGAATTAAATAAAGCTAGATTATTTTACCATCTTGTTTACTCTATGCTTTTTTGTTCTGGACCTTGGTATCCCAAACCTTTCTAAGTCTTTACAGGGTTCAATATATTCCAAAAAATTAAGAATTTGACCATAAGATCTCCAAGGTCCTTGATCATATGAATCATTTGTTGATTTTTTTTTTAATTAAGAAGAAAATTATTTTGTCATCCTCCCTACCTTCTCTACATTGAAAGAAAGAAAAAAAAAATCTTTTAAAAAATAAAGATGTATATTCCAGCAAAACAAAGTCTGACATTGTCCATATCCAAAATTTATGTCTCTGCATCTTGCCTCTCTGTCAGCAGACACAATGGTCCTCTGAAAATGTGGTCATATGATTCTAAGTTAAGTAAATGTGGGGATATTTCTCATAACACTGTTCATTTTTTCATGCCACTTTCTCTAGATTTATCCTTTGCACTTACCTTACCTTTTACATCAAAGTTATTTGTGTGCATATGTTTCCACCCTTATTAGATTGTAAACTCCTTGAGAACAGGATCTGTGCCATTTTCATATGCTAAGCATCTAATGCAGTATTTTAGACTTATTAGATCCTTAATAAATTTATGTTAGCTGAATAAATGAATTGGTACATAAAGCAAAACTTTTCATGTAGCCATGAAAATGAATGTCATCCCCAAGTATGGACAGCAGCAGCCTAAGGGATAGCATAAGGGGTAAGCATAAGCATAGCACATCGGAAAGTACATTGAACATGGAATCAGAAAGACCTGGATTTGAATTCTACAGCAGACACTCTAGGCATGTACCTTTCTTACCTTTCTTGGCTACAGTTTCCTCATTTATAAAATAAGGTAGTTGGACTTAATGACCTCTAAGGAACTTATACCTCTAAATCCATGGACTCATCCTTTGTTGCCAAAAGTGCGAGAAGTGAGGTAAGGCCAGCAGTTCAGTGCAGGAAATATACAGATGGCATGTCTATACAACAGCATCTGTACCCAGGGGGATGGTCCAAAGTAAAAGCATTTTCCTGGGTGGGGGGAGTGATGGGGAAATCATAATAATGAAAAAAAATACACTGAGATGTTTAGAATTTGAGAGTTCCATGTTGTAATCTGAAAATTCATTTCTACAATGCCAATTCACTTACAAATAAAATTCATTGTATAATTATACAAAGTTGTCTACTCTTGACTAGTTTTAAGGATGTTTCCATAAAGGAAATGAAGTCCAAGAGTCTGGAATATATGGCAAGATAATAGGTTCAAGGATGTCTTAAGTTGTTCCTCCTTAGGCTAATGAAAAAAGGAAAGAAACATACATAACTGTGTTCCAGAAATGAACCATTATATCATTCAAGACCATGTCTCCATCTCTCATTTCTTATGTCTTCTGTGTCCTCTATGCCTATTGTTGATGCTTTGTCTTTTTAGAATGAGCAATGAACAAATTGGAACATGTTTTATTTTGTCACCATGGCCGCACATTGGTTCAAATTTAATTTTTCTTGTTCTTCCACCTTCCTCCTCAGTTTGCACATTATAATTATCCAGACATCTCCAGGGCTTTCATTTCTTGGAAAGGAAAAATTGCTTTCCTAGGGTAGCCTATAGGACAATAGGACAACTCACTTCCAGAGTTTAAGGAAAACCAGGTTACTTGACAAGAGAATGATAGAAAAGAAAAGGCTCTATGTGTATTAATTTGTCATTAGATTTATCACTTTCTGGCTAAATGAACCTCAGCAATGATTCCCTAAAAATATGAAACTGCATCCTGAAGCATGAAGTGTTGATCAGATGAAATTAATGGGATATTAGAATCCTTAGCTTCCTTCAAAGTTCAGTTCAAATGCTACCTCCTATAGAAGTAGTATTATGAGAATAGTGTTGAATAGTGTCATGAGAAATAGCCCCACATTTCCTTAACCTAGGGGTTCCACCTAATTGATCTTTCAGGTCTCTAGGGCTGGCCCTGAGTGGCTGGGAGATCTTCTAACACTGTGGCTCACAAATTACTAATGACGTTTTTCTTGCCATGATTCTCATTTGATTATCATTTTCAATTTGATTATCAATTAGTTAGCCAGACTTAATTGGCTTTATGAAAGGAGTATTTTATTACATATTACATATCTCATATATTTTATTACAGCAGTATAGTTGGGGCAATCACCATTTAACTCTATGATACAATTTCCCATAAGTACAGATGGAACTTACGAGAAAATCAGCTCAATCTTAGAATACGTGTAGCGTAAGAGTAACTCTTGGCTCTTGAAAATCCTTTTGCTAGAATATTCAAGATGTTTATTTTAGGTATGGTGTACTTTTTCTGCTAGGTTCTTTGTAGTGCCTAGAACCTAAATCAAAGAACCCAATAAAGAAATTTCCATCTGCTATTGCTGGGACATTATTTGAAGGCTAATGAGAAGATGACAAATCAAAATACTCAGAACCCTTCAATACTTACAAATTCTTCCTCTAACCAAAGAAGGGGGGGAGGGGAGAGTGGAACTAAGATCAAGGTCATCTTGGATTTTTCTCCTCCTAATACATGGCTCTTTTCTTATGGGTTTAGCAAAAAGCTCTCTCTTTTTCTCTTCTAGACACCTCAAATTCAGGGATCAGAACTCACTGACGTTTCCTAGATGACCCATAGCACAAAGCTAAGTCTCCCCAGAAAATTTGAACATATATCCTCTGAATACTTTACTTTAGTTGATGAGGGACTTGTTTATACTTAGTTTAAAGCTCATGAATTATTCAATAAGTATCCTCACTATGTTAAGGTAACAAAGCTTAGCATCTTGGTACATATTTTACATGCAGTGGTTGATTGGATTTATAGAGCAATTCACAATTGATTGCTTATATG
Source organism: Phalanger gymnotis (assembly GCA_028646595.1). Taxonomy (NCBI): domain Eukaryota; kingdom Metazoa; phylum Chordata; class Mammalia; order Diprotodontia; family Phalangeridae; genus Phalanger; species Phalanger gymnotis. The sequence continues at coordinate 521,939,997 of CM053622.1, forward strand.
TGGACATTTCTTCTTCTTCTTTTGGTCTAGTGTATGTAGAATACAAGCTCTTTTAAGGCAGAATCTCTTTTTTCTTTTTTTGGAATCCCAGGCATCTACACAGTACTTAGCACATAGTGGGGATTTAATAATTAAAGTCTTGGGAGCCAAGATGGCGGCTGGGAAGCAGTGACTGGCGTGAGCTCCCCACCAAGTCCCTCCAAAAACCTATAAAACAATGGCTCTGAACCAATTCTAGAGCTGCAGAACCCACAAAGTGGCAGAGGGAAGCAGGGCTCCAGCCCAG
>CM053622.1:521940782-521955899 GCA_028646595.1 Phalanger gymnotis
TTCTCCATTCCTGTAATAGCTGTCTGTGGTTGGATCTTTCTCCTTTGCCTATGCAGTTTTTTGTGATTATAGCTTAATTTTTGTAATCACCTCTAGCTCTAGGGTACGGGGGATGGTGCCTCTTGCCCCAGATCCTCAGTTCTTCCCTATTTTGGAACCAAAGCCAAACCTCCAACCTCCTGTAATTGCCCACAGCCAGGGCCTTTCTGCCCCACTGCTTCTGCACTCACTGGGCATGTGCTTGTTTCTTCTCTTCCTCGCTGTTCTTCGAAGCACAGCTGGTTCTGGAGTTCCTTGTCAACGGAGGTTCCCCCGATCTTCCCAGGCTCAGACACCCAACTCTTCTCACTATCCTGAGGGTAAAAGTTCCTGTGGCTGGGGCCCAGGCAGCCTCTGAAACCAACTAACCCCAAGGCTTGCTGCTTGTTGTTAAAGTGGACCATAGCCTCGAGGTGTTTACTCTTCACAGGAACCAAATCTAGTCGTGGGATTTATCTTCTGATTGCAAATTGTCCCAGGAAGACCCCCATTGTGACCCTATTCTTATTTATTTTTATCCATACTTTGCCCTAAGGTTCTATCTCTTTTGTGGGGGGAAATCCTGAGGGCATGGAATTTTCTGACCTACTCTGCCATCTTCCCAGAATCCTTTCTGAGATAATATTTGTAAAGCACTCAGTATAGTGCTTGTCATGTTCTAGGCACTTAAATGCTTCTCCCTATCCCATCATAGAAATGTTGACGTTGATGTGCCATTTTCTACTTATTGTCTGCTTGACAAGTTCATCCCTGAATGCTGTTAGGAGGATATAGTTTAATTGAACCACATGCCATAACTTCTTCAGACTTACATTTACTTCCACTCACCATTTTTAACTGTTTTAAGACAGATACTTCTTAGAATCTTAGATGTAAAGCTAAAAGAGACCTCAGAGAAGATCTAGTAGCTCAACCCCCTCTCCCCCCTGCCCTTTTGCATATGGAGCAAATGAGGCTCAAGAGTTTAAATGAATTGTCACAGTCGCATAAAATAGCTGTCAGAGGCAGCATATGTACCCAAATCCTTTAACTGCAGAGGAGTACTCAAATCTTCAACCAGGTCTCTGGGGATGTCTTACAAATACATTTGCATTCTATGCCAGTATTAGCCTTGATCACCATGTCGCTCCACTTAGCAAGTTGATCAACTGTTTTCTTTTTCAGGACATTTCAGGGCCCTCTTGGCCTCATTCTTGTGATTCCCATACATTGGCTAGCTGTTGGTATATATTGGTTGTCATAAAATAAAAGCCCCACTTTTCCTACTCCTACAACCAACATCCTGCTTCACCTCATTATTGTTTCTCCCTAGAACCATAGCAATATCATCTCAATTGTTCTCCATGACTCTGGACTCTCTTATGTGGGAAGATTTTGTGACAACTGGTCTGTGTCAGACTATCTGCTGTTTAGGGTATATCAAATGTGGACAGCTTTTATCCTAATTCCGGATCTCACTCTAGCAGGTATATACATGAGGTTCACTTTGAGGTTCACTTTCTATCTAGTTTTCCTTATTTTTAGTGCTCATCTTGCTCAAGGTTCTGATACCTACAGGTCCTTTATTTTTATTTGCTGCTTTGGGGCACTTAGATGGTACAATGAATAGACCAGTGGGCCTGGAGGCCAGAGGACCCATGTTTAAATTCATCCTTAAGATACTTGCTGTGTTACCCTGGATAAATCCCTTAAACCTCTCTTTGCCTCAATTTCCTCATATGTAAGATAGGGATAATATGGTGAAGATCAAATAAACTATTTTCAAAGCATATAACAAAATATCTGGCATATAAGTGCTATGTAAATGTTAGTTAATAGTATTATCATTTATTGGTGATCTATGTTATAATCTTCCTGCTGTGTTCTTTTATTTGAAAGGACATACTGCCCAGTCTTTGAATTAATGACTAAATTTTCTAATAGTTGTATTCTAGAAGTTCTTGTATGTCTCACTTTTTTGCCTTGTTTGGTAATAACTGTGCACCCTGGCTCAAGACTGCCCGGTTAGCCATTAGATGCGGACTTCTGGAGATTCCCCACACCTAGTCTTTTCCCATCCCTGACTCCAAGCACTCGCTTTCACCCAACCTTTCCTGTCTTCTTCCCTCTCCCATCCCTTCCTGCTTCCAGCCTTATTTCTCTACTCTGTCGTTTTTATCACTCATAGAACCTGACCTTTCCATGTTCTCTAGTTTTTCCAGCTTAACCTTTCTCTCACCTTATCGGTCTAGTTCCACTCCACAATTTGTTCAAGTACACAGCTAAACTTAACAGAGATAGCCTGGTTTTCTAGTAGACAAATTGTCTAATATAGCCCTATCTCCCTCCCCCACTCTCCAGAGCTTTGATGATATTCTAGGAAAAGAAAGTGAAAGAAGATCTCATTCATGTGACAATATGGGGTTCTTTCTCTGATGTAAAATTTGAATGATTTAGAGATTTGGCTGAAAATGTTTAGTTGATTGAAAGAATCTGAAATCAGATTGGCAGTACTGACTCAGGGCATGGATGCATACATCAATGGAAAATAGGCAGTGAAGAGTCTGAAATAGGGGTAGGGAACCAGTGCCCCCGAAGCCACATGTGGCCCTCTGTGTCTGCAAATGCAGTTCTTTGACCGAATTTAAACTTCACAGAATAAATCCCAACTTGGACTCAGTCAAAAGGCTGCACCCCAGGATCTAGAAGGCCACATGTATCCTTGAGGCTGCAAGTTCCCCACTCCTGGTCTAAAACATGCAGAAAGATTAAACATTAGCAGGCAGGATGTCTATGAAGACAAAAATGGCAAGGCAGGAAAACCATAATACAAATTAGTAGCCAAGTAAGGGAGCAAAGGGAGAGTATCAGTAATTCAGACAAGAAGATGAACACTAGAGGTAGGAAACCTTCCTACAGAAATGACTTTCTTCTCCATGGGAATTTCTGTACATATTAGATACTATGGAAACAATAAGCCTTAGGGTAGTAATTAGTCCTACACTGGGTATATCCTACACACTTGGTAGTGTGACCTGCCACCATAGCTCAAGTCAGCCCAGCTAGCATGTCCTGATGGGTAGACAGAGGTTATCAGGAGGAAAATGTTCTTTTTTTTCCTTGAATGCATGGAAGTGAAGCCCTACCAGTGACTTGATGGGGTATTGTGCTTCATTCTATAAGAATTTTTTTCCAGAGACACACATATGGTCCTTCTTGTATCTGAAAGAATAATAGGCATATATTCTCTCCAGAAATAAGAATCTTTTCTCCGAGCTCCTCTCAAATCAGGCATTATAAATTGTGTGTATACCTTAGTTTCAGGTTATAATACTTTCCACTTGCATGATGAAGGATTCTGAAATCCTTTAATCCTATCATAATCTTCTGTCATTCTGTCTCTACCTATGTCTAACTTCTCCTAAACCAATTCTTTGTCTTCGCTATGACCTTCAACTCATTTACTCCCCAGTACTCAGTACCCAGTACTGCCCAGGACTCAGGCAATCATCCCTTTATCTCTTCCTAGTCTCAACCAATTACAAGTTCAACTTTACATTATCTGCTCTGTCCTATAGATGTTCAAGACATTCCAGACTTCAAACCTAGATATTATGCCCTCCCTCATTCTTTTCTACTCTTACTCAGGTGCTGTGGAATGGAAAACAGCATATAAGCCTGATGCTTGGATCCACTATAGATTTATATTATTTGTTTTCATTTGGGCCCCCATCCCGGCAAGACAATTCCTTTTCTTTTTCCAAAACAATTTTCTATTTGTAGTCCCCATGTTTCTGTCCCCAATTTTTTTTAGTATCTTCTCCTCCTATCTTCTGAGATGGGGAACTCAAATATCTTACTTTTCTGAGAAAATCAAAGGCATTTATGGTGATTTTGTTCTTTTTTCATTCTATAAATCTAACAAACCTTTAACATCATTAACTACTCTTTCCTCCTGTACTGTATTCTGATGAAAGGAAGAACCTTTTTTATCGAGGCCAATTCATTTTCATGTACCATGGATCTCACTTCTTCCATTCACCTGGGGCGTATCTCTCCGTCATTCATCCCTATTACTTAATTTTTAATCTCTTCTATTTACTGCTTCCTTCACTGTGTTTTCAAATAATCCCAAGTTTCCTTCATCCTAAAATAAAACAAACAAAACAAAATAAATAACCCTTCATTAGACCCTCCCCTCCCCTCAATCTAGTATCCTTTTTTTCTTCCCTTGAGGCTCATAGGCTATGTATTGAATGCTGAACCTTGAGTCAAGAACATGTGAATTCAAATCTGGCATCAGATCCTTACTAGCTGTGTGACCCTGGACAAGTCAGAGAAAGACAGTTTAAATGACTCATCCAGGGTCACACAGCTAGTAAAGATCTGATAAATAGGGACAAAAACACAACCTACCTCACAGAGTTGTTAAGATGAAATGAAATAATATTCATAAAGCGCTTTGCAAACATGAAAGCATGACATAAAAGTGAACTATTATTAATAATTCTAGGCCAAACTCTTAGAATAGGTCTCCTCGCTTATTGTCACTATTTCTACTCCCCTCATTTAATTCTCAATTCTTTAAAATCTGGCTTTTTATTTCATCATCCAACTTAATTTTTCTTTCCAAAGTTACAAAGTTCTCTAGTAGGAGCTAATAATATTTTCTTAGTCTTCATCCTTGATATGTCTATAAAATTGGATGTGGTTGATCATGGATATTCTCTACTCTAGACTTTTAAGAAACTTCTATTTCTTGGTTCTCTGGCTGTGGTGTTTTTTTGACGTCTCAATCTCCTTGGCTAGATCATCATCCTTATCATATCCTTTAACTGCAGATGTATCACGGACCTTTTCTCTTCTTTCTTATCACTCACTTGGTGAATTTATCAGTTCCTGGGTTTGGTCATCATCCCTTTTGATTGACTCTGAGATACATTACTCTAGTGTTTGTCCCTTTCCTGAGTTCCTGTTCCATATCATCAACTGTTATGTGTTGGACATTTTGAGCTAGATGTCTCATAGGCTTCTCGGGTTCAAAATGTCCAAACTCATTACCCGTTCCTCATCATTCTCTATTTCTATTAAGGGCACTATAGTACTTCTAGTCATATAGGTTTACAATCTTCTTGCTCTCCCTAACCTTGTATGATTAGTCAGCTGCCACATCTTGTCCTTTTTAGGTCTACATTTCTGTCCTGTTCTCTCTATTTACACAGCAATGAACCTAATAACCTAATTCAGGCCCTTCTCATCTCTTACTTAAACTACTGTAATGGCCTCCTAATTGGTCTCTTTGCCTCAAGGTTTTTTCCAACATCATTCCATCCTCTGCACAGCTGCCAGAGTTACTTTCCTAAAAAGCAGGTCTGGTTGTCTCAGAAGAAACTGAGAAGATTTCCACGAACTGATGCTAATCTAAATGAATAGAATTAGAAGAACAACTTATACAATTACCACATTACAGAGAAAAGTAAATGAAACACTGTGGAACTCTGATCAATATAATGAAAACCTGAGTTTGTAGACTGAAAATAAAACCCACCACTTAATGCACTTAAAATGTATATATAATTTATATTTATGTAAAAAACATGTTATGTTTTATAAATTTAAATTTGTGCGTAGTACATGCAAAGGCCTATATAAATGTGCGTATGTACACATATAATATCATATAACATATATTATGTATATACACACAGCACAATATAATACTATATAATTTATACTTGTACATATATATGTGCATGTATGCAGATAATATACACATGCCTCTGAGTATATATGTATATATACATACATATATGTATGTGTGAAAATATATTATATGTATGTATGTATAGACATATATACATATGTTTATATATGGGTGTATATATACATATATATATATACATATATATATATTCTCACATATGATACACCATCCTCTGTCTCTATACCTTTGCTCTTGCTGTCTTCAGGGTCTGAAACGCATTTCCTTCTCAGCTTTACCTCATAGAATTCTTAGTTTCCTTTAAGGTTTAGCTGGTGTGTATATGACAATAAAAATGCTTGTTATTTTTGTTTGATCCTGTCATTTGAGTAGTGCAGCTGCACATGCCTCCTAACTGATAAAGATGAAATAGGATCAGAGATGCTAAATAATCTTTCTAGCACATCACACAATTGGTTAATATATCAGGGCTGAAATTCCTCCCAGTTCCAGTGAATCTAAAGCACCACTCTTTTGTCTACTAGGCCGCACTCTCTCTCTTTTAGAACTACAGGTTTTTGTTACTCTACTGTTTTTCATGATCACTCTTTAGTAACAGGAGTGAGGAGAAAGGTTTCCTAGAAATATTTCAAAGTCAGCACAAGGGAATCCTTGCTGGACAGCATGCTGCTGGTTAAAGTGATGACCACTTAACTGTAACATTGCCACTGGCATTGTCTGCCACAAGCGTTTCCCATTGTGATTGTGGGCCTGAGGCTGTCCCTTTATTTTTGGAATATGGATTTCTACATATAACTAAGAAATACAGGATGTTTAGGGTTAAATTGCAGTTTGAGCATTACTCCTCAAGAGGAAAGCTCTGGGCAGGAATCTAATGCTGCTTCTGAACCTGATTAGTTCTAAAATATCCGGCTAAACACACAAATGGGAACACATGTGTGCCAGATCCTAGCTGTGCCCTTTTTACCACTCTCCACTGCCCTGAACCTCAGATTCCCCATCTCTAAAATGGGAAGGATAGGTATACTCTGCTTCCCCAAAAAACATATTGCTGGAAAAATTGGGATATGTAAGAAAGAGTTTTGAATCCATTGGAAGAAAGCAGCTATGCAAATTTAGATGAAGCTTTTGATGTGGTTGCTCAGTTCCTCTGGAATTCAATGAATTTTAAAAGGCAGAGCTTACATTTCTATGATATTAGTAAGAGCCATCTCAGAATTCTATATTTCGCTTATTTTCTATTTCCACAGTGCTCACTTCCCTCAGGAGAAGCAGAGGAAGTTACAATTCTTTTTTTAAAAAAAACATCGCAGATTCATTGCTATTGGACAAATCACACAACTAAGACACTTTGCACTTCCCACTATCACACACCAAGGCTACCTCAAATCAATTTTCAACTTGCAATTTTGGGAGTGATTCTATTAAAATATACCCTCTCCTTTTTAGTGTCCAACTCTATATACGCTATGCGATAGAGACTGAGTGGTTCACAGACTCCTCTAAAGCTGACTTTCATAATTTGCACTTTCTCAGAAGAACAGCTGAATCCGTCTGGAGTAGGTCTGTTTCCTACTGGTTTTCTGTCAGATTCTAGGTCCAGCGGTGCCCCTAGAATATAGTGTTGTGTAGCTGCAGGCCTGTCAGTGGGAGTGAGAGTGTTTAATTAACTGCCTGCTGTACTTACTGACTGGATGTAGTGACAATAATTCTCTCTGTTCAGTACCTTTCAGTTTTCATTCTATAGATTACCCCATTTTGGGGTTGGGTGTGGCTGACAAGGGCTTCAATGAATCTGTATAGTCCCAACAGATAAAATATGTCTTGATGGGATCTATCTCCACCCACATTCCCTTCATTGAGGTTTTAAAGTTTATTTGTAAATCTTCTTAAGTGACACAATACAGCATCTCATAATCAAGTGAAGAGAATGAATTATGCTGCATATCAAAAGTGCTTGTTAATCTCTTAGAAGAAATACTGGAACAGCAAAAACACTCTGATACCTTGGGTTTATATCTATTGCTCATCTTCTAAGAGCTTCATTTTTCCCCCACAATAATGAGATAATGTATGTGAAATGAGATAATGCATCAAAATGAAATAATGTATGGGAAAGTGTTCTGCCACCATAAAGCGCTATATAAACATAAACTGCAGTTATTTCTTGAACAAATCTTGTTATAACTGTGCCGGTTGGGTGGGCATATAATTTTTTATCTCAAAATAAATGTGGTGACTTTGTGTCAAAGAAGTATTTAAGAAACAAAATTATATTTTAACAGGCAAAGCAACTATTCTATATGCCTGGAGACATTTTTTAACCAGTTATCTATTCAAAATAATGTGTTTCAGATATTCACTTCAGGTTTTACTGCATTTAGAGAACATTCTTATGTCATAGTATCATGCCCTTGTACCTAAAGCACTTTCCTATTGGAGCTCTAAAATTTCTAGTTTTTTTTTTTTAAAGTTTTTCCATGGAAAAGTTAAGGAGTTCACAATCCCATAATCATGATTCTCCCCTCAGCTCATGGCTTTATGGCAGTGAGAGATAAAGCATAACAGTCCCCAAAGCATTAAAGATGAATGTGTGTGTATGTATGTGGGTAATAATGGAGTGGTCCTTGATGGGTTTGAACAAGCTGTATTCAATGTCATAAGAAGAGCTTCACAGATGAACAAAAATAGAAGATGCCATTAAAGATATGCATGATCAAAAGAGAAAATGGGTTGGTCACCTAAAGAAAGTAAGGTATCATAAAATCATAGAGTTGAAAGAAAACCTAGGGATCCCTCATTAGGTTGCTGTCCTGACTCTTCTCCAGGATTTTGTTACAATTCCCCGAGCCTGTTCATTGAATGGGCAATTACATCACTCTAAGTGATTACATGAAAATGTCTGAGCATAAAAGAGCCAGGGTCTCCCATTGCATCCTGGGTCATCTCCAGTCATCTTGATGAATATCAGGTCACTGGATTCAGTTGGCTCTGGAGGAGAAAGTGAGCCCTCCCTAGCTCAAATCAAAGTCAACTGCAAGTCATGTCATCATTTCCCTGATACCATGGCCCTCTTTAAAAACGAAGGACAAATACAACAATGCCCTGAAAAGTCTCCCTCCTGAAAACTCTTTCCAGCCTTGGACTTGACACAACAGAAGTATCCTCTGCTCATTGACCTCTCTGTCTGATTGGGTAGTACCTCCCACAGTCTCCATTTTGAGGACTATCCAGGTCCTTCTTTGCCAGGCTGTACTTCCAGCTCTTTGTCTTCTTCTATATCCCTTCACCAGGTACCTTCACCTTTTCATCCCTCTTTCAGCCTCCTTTTGTATGTTTGCTTCCAGTATTAGAATGTAAGCCTCTTGAGGGCAAGGTCTATGTTTCTTTCTGTTTCTATTTGTATTCCCAGGATTTACACACACATACACACACACACACACACACACAGACATACACATACATACATTTATTCATTTTAAAAGAAATTTTGGAGCTCCAATAGGAAAATACAGTAGGTGCAAAGGCATCATAGCTAAGGATTTCCTCTAAATGCAGTAAAACCTTATATGAACATCTAAATTACATTATTTTGAATGAATAAATGGTTAAAAATGTCCTGAGGCATGTAGACTGGTTGCTTTGCCTGTTAAAATATAATTTTATTTCTTAAATACTTAATAAATATTTGTTGATGACTACCTAGTCCAACATCCTTATTTTCTGATTGAGGAATCAGACCTAGACATATGAACTGACTTGTTAAAGTGAACAGTATTTTATTGATACCCTTGGGTGTTCAAAGAAATGAAGGAAGATTTCTAGAACTCTTGGTGGACCTTATGTGATGAAATTATTGGAGTGCATAAACAGGACTCACACAAGACAGACAAAGAAGCTTTTTGATCTGAAGCAATGGAGGACACTTCCAAATCAATAAGGTCACAGTTTTGAATTTGAGTTTTGAATATATTCCATATCATTTTATTGTATATTCATATACCTTAATATATGAAATTATAGTTTTCTTATAACACAAAAATATATTTTGGGGGGAGAGGTGAGGAGAAAAGAGCAGGGAGAGGGAGATTTATGCAAATTATGCAACCTGATTCATTGCTACTCTCAGAACCTTTATTATTTCCTGACATACTTGCCCTAATTCACTGAAGCACAGTAGCATGCTTAATGTTACAGAAAAAAAAAAATACAAAAGTGAATTGGAATTTTGAATCACCATTTTTGTAATTCTTTAGTAGTCTTTAGTAAATTTTTAGCAATTCTTTACTACTTGTAAGGCTCTGAGTTTTGAAAGCAAGTCTGTAAAGCCATGGTGTAACTCAAAGAGGGAGGAAGGAGAAATATAATTGGCAGATAACTTAAAGGCAGTGTCTCATTTTGGAATTTTTCATTTTTGCGCTTTTGAATTTAAGCATCTTTTATCCAGAGGGAATTTTAGAGCTACACCACCTACATGATTGTCTGGTTCAAGGGAGTTGTGGAGTTTTAGAAAGTATAGAGATGGAATAGGGAGAACGATTTAAAGCTGGATTTCCCCTGCCCTGTTCAACTCCAAACATCTGGTCTTACCTTTAACTTAACCCTTGTTCTCCCTGAGGTGGTTGTGAAGAAGTGGTTACTATCTCAAAGCCCTCTCCTACTGCCCCACTATTTTACCATATGCAGATACAGGAAAAACTACCTGTAATTTTCTTCTCAGAATGAGCGGGCAAGTAATTCCCCAGGGAGCAAATATCTGAGTGAACGTGGCTCTTGTTTAAAGACTCCCTTTAATTTTAGAAACTTTGTATCTTTACAATTTCATTTCAGTTCTATTTGATTTATAGTTCTATTTTTGAGTTGCTGTCACGATCAATGGAATATTTTTATTTTGTTGCTTGGTGAAACCCATTGTAATCCAAAATGTGTCAAGATTTTAAATAATTCGAAAGTCATGTTATTTTTAACAGAAATGTTTCTTGGCAGCACTATGGAGAATTGAATTGTGTCACTACAAGGAAACCTAAGAGTAAAATGAACTGTGAACAGAGTGAAAAGGTGCAGGCTTAGTCCTATCTTGAACTCTGCACGTCCTGTAAAAGACAAACACAGCCTAGAGTACCTGACACTCAGCCAATACTTAGCTACTTTGAAAGTTTTGCTTTGAGTGTGATGGGGCTATTTCCTCCATGGACACAGACACAACCTCTCCATTCTTTCTCTTTCTGTGCACTCTCTTTCCAAATTTTTTTCAATTCCAATAAACAGAAGGTATGAGCTTACTGTAAAGCATGAAAATTTAATAGCAATATTGTCCTTTTAGGAATATATCTTGGCACTAACAAAAGTTATACCATAGAATTGTTTTTTTTTTCCCTTTTTTCTCAGGAAGTCATTTTCATTCCAAAATTACTTAGAATTTAAACTGAGTTGGTTGCTTGGTTGCTTATCACTAGATGTTGCTTAGCTGGACACTCAGAACTTTGGGAAGGAGAACTGAGGTTCAAATAGAATATGTACCTTTCCATTTGTGCATGGCTCAGTATATTGGCATGTTATTATCTTGTACAACTTGGGTCTTTATTCATAAGTATTGAAGAAAGATCTTTCAATACTTATGAATATAGATATGAAATATTCTATACATACATGTTGAAGACGGGACCACAATTACATACTTCTGCAGCCATGTTCTATATAATTTTAAATCAATGTTGGCTATCCAACTATATGTATATCTCAATATACATATTGGGGGTATGAAAGAAATTAGAGTGAGATAATGCAAAAAAAAAACCTCCCAAATAGAAAGAGTAGGAATTCAGAGATGGTTTAATTGTAAAAAGACTGGACTTAGAATCAGAGAGAACAGCTTCATAACCCTAACCTTTTAACTATGGGCATGTTAAGCTCTCTCAGCCTCAGCAACTTCATCTGTAAAGTGGGAATACTAATATATGCACTATCCTGTGAGGTAACATATGGTTGTGGGGATTAAAGAAGATAATAGTTGTGAAAACCCATTGTAATTATGAATTCCTGTTACAATGTAAGATTTATGGAGTAATATGATGTAGACATGAAGGGAACAAGTATAAAATAACTCAAGATTGGTGCTTACAATGACTTAAACATGGATTAAGAACCTGAGTATAGATTATTTTACCTGATCTGTATTTCTATGAAAAATTCAAAATGCCAAAGATAAGAAAAAGATGGAAACCCTTAGTGTTGAAGTGATTATGGAAAGATAGGCACAATTATATACTGCTTATGTAGATTTGAATTAGCAGAAGTATATGGAAAACAATTTGGAAAATATGAGAAAAATGACTAAATTTTACAAACCTTTGACCTAGATAATCCCACTTCTGTGAATATAAAATACGAACTCCATTTCAGGTTTGTCTTTTTGTAACTCTGGCATCTACCACAGTATCTGGCAAATAGGAGGAACAAAGGAGATACTTGTTAATTAATTGACATGCCCCAAGGAGATTAATGATAGAAAACAAGAGGCCCTATATACTGAAGGGAAAAAAAAATTAGCAGCACTCTGCATTAATATAAAAGAAATAAAAAACCCTAGAAACAAATTGGGTGCCTAATGACTTAGAAAAGGCTAAATAAATCATTACAAATAAACATAAATGGATATAATATTTAATAATAATAGCTGGCATTTATATAGCTCTTAAAGTTTGTGAAATACTTTACTTATGATCTCATTTTATCCTCACAAAGACCTTGGGATACAGATGATACTATTTGTAGATAAGGAAACTGAGGAAAAGAGACATTAAATGACTTGCCCACACAGATGGATTTAAAATTAAAATCTTCCTGAATCCAAGTCTAGCATTCAATTCACTGAGCCACATAGATTCCTATAAAAATGTCAAATATTTAAAATTCAGAGAAAGAAGGGAAGCCTTTTATGAACTGATGCAAAATGAAGAAAAAAGAAATATATGATTATAATAATGTAAATAAAAACCACACTAAAATTCAGTGGATTTCAGATTAATTATAATGACCAATTCTTGTGCTAGGGAACACACAATGGAACATATTTCTTCTCAGCAGAGTTGTGGGAATATGGGCACAAAATGTTGTATATACTATAATGATTAGTCTCTTCACCAATTTTATTTGGCTTATCTTTTATTTTTAACAAAGAAAAACTCAACAGGTGTGGCACATTAGAAAAAGATTGTGTTGCAAAAATAAAACAAAACAAAGAAATCCATTTAAAATATTTCCGAAACTACCAAGGCATCATAGTCACTGAGAGGATAGCAACAACATAAACTAGGAAGAAATATTATGCTAATGACAATGATGGAATCTCTTTCTAAAATTTGGTATTTTCTGAGACAAAATGAAAATATTTTCTATACATTTCATTTGAAACTACTTAGCTTTACAATATTTATTTATTTATTATTCTTATAAACTACATCCCCTTTTGTTGTTGTTTTGTTCTTGCAGTCATGTCCAACTTTACCCATTTGAGGTTTTCTTGGCAAAGAGGCTGCAGTGGTTTGCCATTTCCTTCTTCAGTTTATTTTATAGGTAAGGATTTGAGACAAACAGGGTTAAGTGACCTGCCCAGGGTCACTCAGCTAGTAAATGTCCGAGGCTGGATCTAAATTCAAGTCTTTTTGACTCCAGGGCCAGTGTTCTATCCACTACACTCTGCCAATGACCCAGGGAGTTTGGTTACCAAAGCGGGTAATCTCTTCAGATGACTAAAATGATAAAATAAATAAACTTCTCTAAGATGACAGAGACTAGTTTTATTACAAGTTGACCAATGTAGAATTGGAATGCTGGGAAGAAATCACTTGCATTTCTTACAAATTCATTAGAGGACACTATGACATGGCCTCATAGTCATTTGCAAAGTCTCCAGTTTTCTGACTGCCTCAGGTTCAGACCTTGGTTGATAGTTAAATGCTTGACGAGCTGTTCAAAGAATTGCCCAGTCATTAGTTTACTTTTATTGTAGTTACCTTTTTTCTTATAAATACTTAGGACACACTTTCAGAAATAAGACTGAGAAATAATGGACTGTCCTATTAAGCATTCAGTTGCAGAACAGTGCTAAGATAGGAGGAAAGACCTTCTGTTCTCTGTTTACTGCCAAATCTAATTATTTAATTTGGTTATAATTTATTGTTGTCAAATTGGGAGATGTCAGGCAGTCAGGAACAAGTTGTGTACTCCCTCTGAATCTATCTATAAGAAACCATCTATAAGAACACCTTAATGAAATACTAGAGAGCTGGCCACTCAATTGTTGAACAAAAGCCTATTTTCTCCCTAATGCAAAAGTGCAGGCCCCAGCAAATTTCATGTCACTAACAACTGGAGAGAATAGAAAGTAGATTATCTATTAGAAAATGTGTCAATAAAAAGTCATCATCTAGAATCAACTCTTTGAGTAGCAATTTGATATGGCCTGACTCTTATAATATTAGCCCCAGGTAATGTTATTTGCAAAGTGCTTTATGCTCATTTCTTGTAATATTAGGGAAGGTAGAGAGGAAAATATTTTATAATAAACTTTTTCACGTAAAAAACATAATCAGGGCCTGACTGCTAATCAAAACATTCCAAATGGGGTTGAGAGTTAACCTAGAAGGAAAATGGAAATATGCATTGGGTAAATTGTTACATTTAGCAAAGAAGCTTCTTGGCTTACTATATATATCTATATCTATATATGGAAATATACACGTGTGTGTATTTTTTTCTTCCAGCTTTTATTTGCCACCTCAGAAGAGAATTAATTAGAACTTGGGATAGATAATCAAGTTTCTCCTATATTGCCTTATTTCTCCATCCTGCAAAGAAGGGTTTGTAACTTCATTAGATCAGAGACCTAGTGGTAGAAGGGACTTGAGAAGCCATCTAGCCCAATGCCTTCATTTTACAGATGAAAAAAATGTCCAAAATCACACAGTTAGGAAGTGTCAGAGGTAACATCTAAACCCACGTTATCCAACTAGAGCACTTTTCAAACTAACATGTTGTACCTTGTGGCCTGCATGAAAGTAGAAATTCAATATTTCTCTTCAATTTGAAAGGAGCCTCTGTATTGAGATTTTCACAAAGAGATGTATCTCATTTTATGGAATAGACAAATTCTTAAACATTGTAGATAAATAAAGCTTTGTTAATAAGATGATATTTAAATATTCCAATGATTCAAGGTAAAGGGAATGTGTATGGTAGACATATTGTGGGACTTGGATTCAGGGAGAACCTGGTTCAATCTTGCTTCTGAGCTTCCTAGTTCTATAGCTAGGAAGATCATTTAATACCTCTGTGCCTCAGGCAACTGCCTAGAAAATATCTTCTAATTCTGGAGA
>CM053622.1:521956399-521975460 GCA_028646595.1 Phalanger gymnotis
CATTTTTTCATTCCTTTGGTTCTGTTTTATAATATCTTAATTTCTCATAAAGTCACTAGTGTCTACTTGCTCCAATCTAATTTTTAAGGTAGTATTTTCTTCTGTGGTCTTTTGGACCTACTTTTACCATTTTGCTAATTCTGCCTTTCAAGACATTCTTCTCCTCATTGGCTTTTTGGAGCTCTTTTGCCATTTGAGTTAGTCTATTTTTTAAGGTATTATTTTCTTCAGTATTTTTTTCAGTCTCCTTTAGCAAGTCATTGACTTGTTTTTCATGGTTTTCCTGCATCACTCTCATTTCTCTTCCCAGTTTTTCCTCTATTTCTCTAACTTGCTTTTCCAGATCCTTTTTGAGCTCTTCCATGGCCCAAGACCAGTTCATGTTTTCCTTGGAGGCTTTTGATATAGGTTCTTTGACTTTGTTGACTTCTTCTGGCTTTATGTTTTGGTCTTCTTTGTCACCAAAGAAAGATTCCACAGTCTGAGTCTGTTTTTGCTGCCTGGCCATGTTCTCAGCCAACTACTTGAACCTCGAGCTTTTTGTTGGGTTACGACTGCTTGTATAGTAGGGAGTACTTGGTCCCAAGCTTGAGAGGCTGTGCTGTTTTATTCAGAGCTATTTCTGCACAGCAAGCTCTGCCACACTAGCATTCTTCCTCCTCCAAGAACTGCCAACCAGGAGGGACTCAGATCTAAGCAGTCTCTGTACTCCCTCTCTGATCTGCCACTTAATTCCTCTCACCAGGTTGGCCTGGTGCCAGAAGCAACTGCAGCTGTAGTTCTGTAGCTGCACCTCCTCCGCTGCACTGTGCTGGGTTGGAGGCCAATCCAGGAACTCCTTTCACTCTGTCCCCCACAGTTTTTCCCACTAAACCTCTCTGTTGTCTTTGGTGCTTGTGGGTTGAGAAATCTGGTAACTGCCACAGCTCACTGATTCATGTTGCTAGGGCCTGTTCAACCCAGCTCTTGGTCTGGTTGGTCCAGGTGCAGCCCACAACAGGCTCTGCTCTGCTCTGTTCCCAGCTCCATGCAATAGACCCTACCTAGGAAACATCCAAGCTGTCCTGGGCTGGGGCCCTGCTTCTCTCTGCTATTCAGTGGTTTCTGCAGTTCTAGAATTTGTTCAGAGCCATTTTTATCAGATTTTGGAGGGTCCTGGGAGAGAGCCCTGGGCAAGTCCCTGCTTTCCAGCTGCCATCTTGACTCCACCCCTGAAATATTAAATTTAATTAAGTTTATGCCCTGTATTTTGTAAACATGTGAGTTTTTTTTTCCTTTCTTCCACCAATTAATCTGACATTAAGAATCTGCTTCTGCTACTACACTGCTAGGTTTTGCAAGACCTTTCAACCTTTGATTGCCTCTTCTTTTACCTCTCTAGGTCTCTTACATTTTATCCAGCTAATGTGTTTTTCCAGAAAAATAAACAAAACAACAACAAAAGTATATTCGAGCTTAGATGACCTCCAGATCCTTTAGGAGGGCGCATAGTTCTCATGTTCTTTTTCAAATTTCAGGGACCAGAATTATAATTTCATTGGTATGCAAAACTCCTTCTACTAATAAAAGTTAGCAACTTCTCTGTTACTTATAATCTTAGAGAATTGACTTAAGCATTTAGCAGTTAAATCTTTGCCTAGGGTCACAGAGCCAATATATATTAGACTTCAGACTTGAATCCAGTTTTGCTCTCTATCCACTATGCCTTTTCTGAGTGCTGGTATGTGAATAGGGAGAGATTAGGATTGGGAGGTTGTGTAGTGGGGAGGTAATTGGTTCCTCTAGAAACAGAACTTTTGGTTGATTTTATGGACCTGAAAGCCAAAGAGATGACAAAGGGCAAGAATGTGCTCTCTGTCAAATACAATCTTTTCCCTTAATCCCTCAGGCCCTCATCATTAGGGTTGCAATTCATCTCTACTAATGGGGGTCCTAGTTCTGAGCAGCAAGATAGTATCTCCAAAAGCAGATCTCTTATGCAATATTCTTTGTATACTATTCAGAATACTAGAGTATTCTCCATGACAACCATCACCGTCCTTAAGATCATAAGAAAAATCACAAACCATTTTATTATCAGAACCATTTTCTTCTACTAAAAAAAAGTCTTCATAAATCTCCTTAAATAAATATCTTTCCTAGAGATGCTGATGCTGGCATCATTCAGAATTAAAAGGCTCCATCTCCACATGAAGGTTTTAGTCTCCAAAGAAGCAAGAGCCTTGGAATGAACAAGCATTAAGTTTTTTGTCATTTTAAACAGAGCAGCATGGGCCAGACTGAAATGAAGATAGAATATTTCTCCAGCTATTGTTAACTGGGTAAAGCACTTTGTCTAGTCTTTTCATACTGGCCTATAAGCATAGTTGTGGTAACAACAGCAACAACAAAGATAATAATAGAGGGGAAAAGGTATTATAGATTCCTCCTAAAAATAGACCATGAAATAAAATAAACTTCAAAAAATGAGTAACACGCTCAAAACCAAAAAGCTACACAACATGATATTTAGGGAAGAACCAAATAGGCCTAAGTAAATACTCAGATTCTCTTCAGGATCCTAGAATATCCTAGTATGTTGGATAACAGCCATGCACAGAGTATGACCTAGGTGGGCCTGTGTGTGCTGGCACACCTTGGGGCAATCAATCATTACTTTTCACCTAAGGGAATGTTTGCAGCACGGAGTATAGGTAGTTGTTTGTCCTTCCTTTTCAAAGAGGACCAGTGACATCACAGGGAAGATGACTTGTGGGTGAATTGGATTTAAATGAAGCAAAGTTATAAAAAGTCATCAGCCTCTCTCTTCTAGTCATTGAAGTCCAGTGGTAAGACAAAAATCAATGTGACTGGTGATGGCTTGAAATGTAGCAGATGACCTTGGAGACTTCTATTTCTGACCATATTCTAAGATGTGCTCCACAGTGCCTGCTTAAGCTGCCTTCATGGCAGTTGGAACAAATTGTTCTCATCTGTCCATGTCACTAGGGACGTCTTCTCTTGCTTGGCGTAGATATCCTCCTCACTCACCAATGCTTTTAAGGCCTTTCAGCTACCCTCAACTTGGTTTGGCCTGTCTGCCAAGATAGTTTTATTGGGATGTAGCTTCTGCACGTGCTACAGCTTCTTGGAGTCACAGGTGAGAGTTGGATGAAAGGAAAACCTAAAGGTGGATGAGCAGCACTGAAAATGGCTCAGCAAGCCCTCAAATCAGTTTCCAATCTTCCCTAAACACTCCATTCTCTCCAGAGCCATATTCTCTTTATTCATTCTATAAGAAAAGTTATCTTTCCAGGTAAATGCTTGACCTTTTTAAAGTTTGGTCAATGAGCTCTTTCATAATACCTGAAAAGTTAATAGCTATCTTATAGAAAGCAAATCTACTCCCTTCTTTCAGGTACAATTGGGTTTACCATGCCTATGTACTTTCACTAAAATAGAATGCTGAATTTTCCTCTTTTCATAATATCATTTATTGTTTTTGTTTTAACAATTTGAAATTTAGTAAACATCAATGACAACAAATATATTCACATATATAAGCAAGAAATTAAAAAAAAAAGATTTCCCTTTGGGGATGTGTGGATAGATTTCAGGTGGTACATGAACTTAGATAGGGATATGTGTATGTATGTATATATGTATGTATGTATATGTATAAATACACACTCATACAAACATATTTCAATATTATTGATTTTTCCTTTGTAGCCTTGTATATTTTGTTTCATTCATTTGAAAATACTATTCTGAGAAGTTGTCCATAGGCCTCTCCAGACTTCCAAAAGGGTCCAGGACACAAAGAAGGTTATAAATCCTCATCATATAGAATTTTTTACAGAAAGGGACTTTATACAGCATCTTGTTCAGTGCCCTCATTTTATAGATGAGGTGATAAAGTCCCAAAGAATGAAAGTGACTTGTTCAAGATTAGACAGGTAGAAAACTGTAAAGCCAGCATTTTGACTTGTGATACTTAACTCCACATCCAATGCTCTTTTCACTATATGAGAAATTGTACAATAGCATTATTTACAGCACAAAACTACCTTTAAAAGGTACATATTTACTTTAATAAGGTAGTAACACCTATATCTTGTTTGAGCCTCTTTGCTCTTTTGAATACTTTAAAAATATTTTTCTGGGTTTTATTGCTAATTGTTTTTACTGAGAGGTATCTCACAATATGCATAGAAGAGTGTCCTTGCAATCAGAGTGACCTTGGTTTAAGCAATTCCTCTGCTTCATTACTAACTGTGTGACCATGTCATGGACTTCTCCTTCTTCCAGGTAAGTCTCCTAGATTTTAAGTTACAAACAAATTACTGATCTGAATTACACATCTGAACACTTAAGTCCCCTATCCACCAACATACATCAAATAAATTATGAGGAGTATTTGAATATTTGTAAGTCTGTGTCCACATTGTTCCCATTATGCTTTTCCACTCTGTATCCATTTGCCTCCTATTTTTGCATTCTTTATATTTGTCATTAATTATGGTGCAAAAATATTCCATTATATTCACATCCCACGATATGTTCAGTAATTCTCTAATCATCAGATTGTTTTTAGTTGTTTGCTATTGAAAATAATTATGCTGTGAATATTTGTGTACAAATAGTCCCCTTTCTCTGTTTTCTACATCCTTAAGGTATAGTCCTAGTGGTTGGGCCTCTGGGGCAAAGGATAGTTTTTCAGCTCTCATTGTATAACTCCATTCAATTCAATTCCATTGAAGTCCAAGAATGCTTACTAAATGCCTACTATGTTTGAGGAATTGTGGCAGGCACTGGGTAAACAATAAAAATTTATTAAGAGGTTATTTATTTCTAAGTATTTGAAGATTTGGTAATATAACAATAAAAATGAAACATCCCCTACCATCAAGGAGTTCTTTTAGGGGAGACAACAGGTACATGAATAAATGTGAAGTAAATGATAACAAAATAAATACAAAGTAATATTTTGGGAGAGACACTGGCAGCTGAAGTTATTAGAGAAGGTTTCGTGCAGAAGGTAGCATGATGATTAAATGAGAGAACATATATATTGAGCTTTATAAACCTTAAAGCATTACATAAGTACTAGCTATTTTTCTATTTCTTCCTTTCTTCCTTCGTTCCTTCCTCCCTTCCTTCTTCCCTCCCTCTCTTCTTTCTTTCTTTCTTTCTTCCTTCCTTCCTTCCTTCCTTCCTTCCTTCCTTCCTTCCTTCCTTCCTTCCTTCCTTCCTTCCTTCCTTCTTTCCTTCCTTTCTTTCTTTCTTTCTTTCTTTCTTTCTTTCTTTCTTTCTTTCTTTCTTTCTTTCTTTCTTTCTTTCTTTCTTTCTTTCTTTCTTTCTTTCTTTCTTTTTCTTTCTTTCCTTCCTTCTTTCCTGCCTTCCTGCCTTCCTTCCTTCCTTCTTTCCTTCTTTCCTTCCTGGAGGCACAGTGGACAGAAAACTGCACCTAAAGTAAGGAAGACCTGAGTTCAAATACTACCTCAGACACTTGTTAGCTGTGTCACCCTAGGCAAGGCATTTCAACTCTGTTTGCCTCAGTTTTCCTATATGTGAAATCGAGATAAAAACAGCACCTCCCACCCAGGGTTGTGAGGGTGAAATAAGAAAGTGTATTGACTTTGAGGCACCATGTAATTACTAGCTATTATCATTATTAATAATATTACCTGGGCTTTAAGGAACTATAAGAATTTTAAAAGGAACTGAAATGACATTTGGCATGTTATATATGAAAGAAAGCAAGTAGCCAAGTTTGGTTGCTTCCTAGAGCTCATGAAGGTAAGTAATATATTATAAGGTTGGAAAGATATCACAAAATTTGGAAGTTGGAAGAAACATCAGCAAATCTAATCACACACAATACGAATTCCTTTTCTGAGGTACTATTATATACCTCACAAATGACTGGCCAGACTCTGCCTTAAATGTAGAGATGATGGGAAAGGTCTTTAACTAGGAAGTGTCAATGTGGAACATATGAGATTTTATGTGAAAGCAAAATTTATAATTTGACAACTGATCAGAAATTGGATGGGCACAATAGAGAAAAAAAGGTCAAGGATGACTCCAAGATCACACATTTGTTTGACTGGAAGCATGATGGTACTCTTAATAAGAGCAGAAAGTTCAGAGAATAAGCAGGTTTGCGGTGGGGTGGGGGAGAAGATTGCTTGGCTAAATTCATACTGATTTTGAGATGCCTATAATAATGACCATCAGCCTTAGGGCATTTTAAAGTTACAAAGTGCCTCAAGTATATTATTTCATTCAATCTTCACAACAATCCTTTGAATTAGCTACCATTATTATCCTCGTTTTACATATGAAGAAACTGAAGCTAAAGGAAGTGAAATATATCACCCAGCATCAAAAATCTAGTAAATATCTATCTTGGGATTTGGATTTGGGTCTTCCTAATTTCATGTTTAATGCACTATATTCTATATCAAACTGTTACTTCATAGTGATGAGGCAACTGAGAGATGGTTGAGAGTTGGTTGGTAATAGATGATAAGGTCAGTAGGGATTCAAGTGGACTATACTTAGAAATGACAACACCTTCAGAGAGATGATACTTGAACTTATGATACAGAAATGATCAGCAATGGAACATAGAGAAAAGATAAGAAGGTATAGGATAGTGTACCAGATAGTATCCATTTTAAGGGAGCAACACAGATCCTGCATAGGAGATTGAAAAGTAGAATTGAAACAGGAGAAGAACAAAGAAAGAACAGCATCACAGAAGTTAAGGGAAAAGATGGTATCAAGGAGAAGGGCTTTATCAACATGGTCAAAAATTGTAGGAGGATTATAAAGGTAAAGGACATTACATGTAACAGTTAAGTAATCATGGGGCGGCTAGATGGCATAGTGAGTAGAGCACTGGCCAAGGAGTCAGGAAGACCTGAGTTCAAATATGACCTCAGATACTTGACATACTTACTAGCTGTATGACCTTGGGCAAGTCACTTAACCCAAATTTCTCTGTCTATCTCCCTCCATAAAAAAAACTAGTTAAGTAATCATTTCTAACACTAAAGAGGGCAATTTCAATCATGTGATAGAAGTCCAATTGTAAGAGATCAAGCAGCATACAGGGATAGACAATGGTGGTATAGCAACAACTCTAAAATGTTTTTCATCTTGGTCAGCTAGGTGATACAGTGAACTGGGTGCTGCGCCTGAAGTCAGGAAGACAAGTTCAAATCTGGCTTCAGACACTATTGTGCTGGGCAAGACATTTAACCTCATTTTTCTCAGCTATACGAGGGGATTATAACAATACCTACCTTGAAAGGTTGTTGTGAGGATCAAATGAGATGATATTTGTAAAAGGTCTTAGCACAGTGCCTGGAACATAGTAGGTACTATATAAATACTTAATTCTTTTTCCCTTACTCCTTATCCTTCATCATTTAACAGTCTAGTGAAGGCAATGGACCCCTTCCCAGAATGTTTTTTAAGGAATAATTTATATAGGATTACAAAGGAAATGAATTATAATAAAATATACTTTATGTGTATGTTTTAGAAATATACACTTTCAAATACACATGCATGCATAGATATCTATGTACACATACATGTTTACATACTCCAGCTTAAGAATCCCTAGTGTGAAGTACTTTTTTTTCAAGAAATATGGCAAAGAAATAGAAGGAAGATATAGGACAAACACTTAAAGAGATAATAGGGTGAAGTGTTTTTGTTTTCTTTTTAAAGGCTAAGCTATTTTTAGGTACTGTGGAAAGAGCAAGTACATAAGGAGAGACTGAAGACAAGGGAGAAGAAATGATTGCTGATGCGCTCCTATAGGAGATAGAAAAGGACAGGACAAGAACACAAGTAAAGGAGTTGACTTTGGCAAGGACAAAGGCTATGTGGTCCTCAAAGTCTAGAGAAAAGAAAGAAAGAACAAGTGAAGAAACAGAGAGGCTTTGAAGTTTGGTATAGTGGATATGAGGACCTCACATCTTATAAGAGAGTTCATTTGGTGGTAGTATAAGGAGCTTCAGGAGAATAAAGTTTGGTTGGAACAGCCACAGAAGAGATTGTAACAGACTATCCATCAAGGCCTAACTTGACAATTAGTCAAGCAGTCAACCAATGCTCTATAACAGTGAGAGTCTAGCAACATAAGAGAGAGAGGCCTGAACTGGAATTAAGAAAAAGCATTCAGAGCCCACCTCACATACTCACTTAGCTGTGTGACCAAAGATGAGTGACTTAGCATCTGCCAGGCTAAGCTTCCTCATCTGTAAAATGGATATATAAATACTGACTACTTTACAGGGTTGCTGTGAGAATCAAATTAAGTGATATATAAAGTGTTTTGCTACACATAAGGTATTATATAAATGTTAGCTATTGTTAGTATGAACTAAATATTGAGGAGATATTTATTATTGCTGGTATGGCTTCATCCTGTGAAATTCAGAAACTAGAGAATGTTGGAATTTTACTCTCTCTCTCTCTCTCTCTCTCTCTCTGTATGTATGGGGTCATCTAGGTTTTATGATTGGCAGGCAGTGAACTTAAAAGGACAAGGGAAGGGGAAGAAATTCAAAGGTTAAAAATAATGTAGAGTTGGATTGGTTAATTTTAGGATCAAGATTATCAAGGGATTGACACACTTATCTGTGTGACCTTGGGCAAGTCACTTGACCCCACTTGCCCTGCCTTCCCCCTCCAAAAACAAAAAGACAAAAACCAAAACAAACAAACAAACAAAAGAAGATTTTCAATGGACTGAGAATACAATGAATGAGAGAGTGAATGAAGGTTATAGTATAGATGAAAAGCAGTTTCAGGAGCATAGAAGGTAGGAGAGAAAAGAGTAAAGAAAGGAAAGAGCAAAATTTCAAAATTCAAAATTATCAGTTATTGTGATGGGGATATCTAAGTTATGATGTTTTCCTTGGGTAGTGGAGGTTGAATAATGATGTAGAACATGGGATCTGATGAAGTTAATTAACTGAGAAGTTATTCTTTTTGAGAAATGCTTAACACGTATGAATGTAGGGTGGCATGTAAAACTGTAAGATATTGTAATAGCAATTTAGATTTAAAGATCTTTCCCACCCATTAATAGGCCATGTGAACTGCTTATGTCACAGGAATCCCAAGTCACATGTGGTGGGAGGAGCTTCCTGAGAGGAAAAGGAAGTTATGTCACAGGAAATGCTGAGAGAGAGAGTTGTTATGGCTGTAAATGGCCTTTGTGACTGTTGGAGCTGAGGTAATGCAAGTCAACTTCTGATACCTGAACAGACTGTGACATCTGTACTGTGAATATTTTTTGGGAAGACCCCAACAGGGGGTCAGAAAGTTTTGGAATGGTGAGGCTCCATGTTGTGATATTATGTATTAAATGCTTTGCTGCTGTGATGGACTGGGTAGATGGCTTATGGGATGTGGTTCTCTGGTGTCTGAATAAATAATTTGCTTATTCTTCCTTCTATATGGAGAGTTTTGTATGCTAACCACATAGGCCTTTTGACAATTATCACCTGTGTTGTTGTTATTTCCTTACTGATACAGACACTGAACTACTTAAGAAAGGAAAGAGAATGACCTCATAGTTGGTAGATCACAGCAACAAAGATTTGGAACAGGTGACATATATCAAACCTCAAAAGAAGATTGATTTCTGAGAGACAACAGCAGAAGGAGAATCTATAAGAAGTGGTAGGATAGAGCAAGGGAAATTTCAAATCCTTCTCCTGGCCCATTGTATTAGGAGATATGAGAGAATGAATAATCAGAACTGTTCAGGGATAGAATGTGTTTCAGAGAGGCAGATTTTCATTAATGTAAAAAGATGAAAGGAGAGTAAAATAAAGACATACAAGATGGAAGGAAGTTTGCTAATGAGGGAATAAAACTTCTAGAAGGGAAATGGATAGAAGTAACAGAACTGAGGAGAGGGAAAAGAGAGGTGAAAGGGAATTTTTGCTTATTTATTTTGATTTTGGATGATAGTGATTATTCACAGGGAATAAGGCAAAATGAAGATTTGAATTTTCTTTCCGTATTATGAGAAATGACCAGTTAGGTTTGGGTTCTCCATGATCCAACGGTCTGTGAGGGCTGAAAACAGTGTTTATGACAGTATTATCTTTCCAAAACAAAACAAAAGAAAAACTGAGAGTTGGTATTTACAGGAAATTTACTTACATACTCTTTTCTCTTGAGTTGTATGATACTTTTCTAGTATTTCTTTTTCTACATATCTAAGAATTCTGTCTCAGTCTCCTTGCTTAATTCTTCACCCACTCACTAAGTATACACATTCCCACCAACAATTCTGTTGTCTTCCCTTCTCTCTATATTCTTCTCCTTGGTGATCACATCTTCTTTTCCAGGTTTCGTGATCACTGCTAAAAACACATTGGCCTAATCTCTTTCCTAAACTATAGTCCTACATCTCCAGCAGTAATTTTCCCATCAGTCTCTGCATCAGCAAGGCAATAATCACAATATAGATGATAATTGTCAAAATGCCTAAGTGGTTGCAAAATATATGAGGCTCTCCACATAGAAGATAGAAGTAAACCATTTATTCAGACACCAAATAACCAGATCCCATAACAAATATGCCCAATCCATCATGGCAGCAAAAAAATTGACAAACAATACCACAGCAGAGAACCACTCCATCCCAAAACCTCTCTGCCCCGCCCCTGCTGGGGCCTTCCCACAAACTCACTCACAGCCACCACAGCAATGTCTGCTCTTTCTCTCAGCTCCAACTGTAGTAACTGCTCTTTCAGCATTTCCTGTGACACAATTTTCTTTTCCTCTCAGCAAGCTCCTCCAACCACATGTGACTTAGGCTTCCTGTGATGTGAGCAGGTCACATGGGCTATTAATGGGTGGGAAAGACCTTCAAATCTAAATTGCTATTACAGTCTCTCTAAGCCAATATATCAAAACTGAAATTATCTCCCCTCATAAATCTACCCCTCCTTTAAATTTTCCTATTTATGTTGATGATGCCAGCATCTTTCTTCCTACCTAGGTTCATACTCTTGAAGTCATGATTGATTTTTCCTTCCCGATAGGCATCTTGTATCCTTTTACTTGCCAAATCCTGTTAATCATCTCTGATCTATCCTCTTCTCTCTATGCACATAGATACCACTCTAGTGCAGACTATTTTTGACTCTCTTAAACTACTGCAATAGCTTCACACTTGGCCTTTTCCTTCTCTAATCCATCCTTCACAAACATGCCAAGATGCATTTTCTAAAATAGAGTACTGACTTCTAGGTCATATGACCAAGACATTTAAGGATACGATTTTTTTCTCCTATCCTCACAAATTCTTGTGTGCAAAAGGCAAAGTAATTGCACCTGTTCCAAAGGAAAGACACTAAGGAGTGTGATGAGGTAGCAATCTGATAAATACATAGCAGAGAGAAATAATCATGAAGGCTCATACAGCACTCCCTTTCCTAATAGATTTAACACTCTACTAAGGCAGCTCAATGATATCCATGACCTTGTGCATTGGGATTCACTCTTCAATGTCCTTGCAACTATTTTACTCTCTTGCAACATGCCTTGCCCCAACTCTTACCCTAGCATTCTATGGCATTAAACAATAGCTTCACATACTTTTGGAAAATGAAGAGGTACAGGAAAGTGGAAACATATTTTGTCTGCAACAGAAGATTGCCATGCTGTAACAGCACTCAGCCAAAGAACTAAAGAACAGAAGGAATCGGGTCAGTTTATTAGTCTGTGTGTGGGGGGGGCAGGGAGCAGGGTTGGGAGAGGGGTGTTGGATCAGGCCTGGAGGAAAGGAGGAGAGTATCTTGCTAGGGTCAGGTTTGACCTCCTAGAAGTCTGATGGACTGGAACTTGAATCAGCAAAAAGTGAAATATCCCAAACTTGAGAAGGCTTAACTTTGTTGTTCAACCCTTTGGCAATCTACCATCAAAAGGGAAGGATTGAGAAAGTGAGTGATAGGGAAATATATGAGCTTTTCCCCCTGAAATTGACAAAGATCTCTGAAGGAAGAAAACTAAGTTAAAGCTGTGGCTATATGCAGATACATTAACAAAGAAGATATTAATATGAATTATGATGGCCACTAGGACATGAGTCCAAAAGTCCTTAAATAAACATTCCACAAATATGAAACTGAACCTACCTGTGATGATGGAGAAAATGCTATGGATTTCTAGGAGATCATGGGACCACAGCCACATTTTTATTTCCCAAATAGTTCCAGAGAGAAATATTAATCACTGAAACAGAATTTATGGTCTAGATAGAAGAAATTATTGACAGAATAGAAAAACTTGAGTTCATGGTGTCAAATCTCCCCAAACACATGAGAGAATAACTGATGAAGAATACTAATTCACAGAAATGAAAGGCAACCTGGAAGAAAAGCAAAAAGCAGTAACATTGAAAGAATACATGACAATTATACAAGGAAAATATATTGATCCTAAAGGTAGGAAGTGTAGATACAACTTATGGATCATAAGATGCCTTGAAGACCAGGAAAAATAAACATAAACAAAACAAAATATTGAGTATCACAATGCAAGAAAAATACAAGAAAACTTCCTAGGACTGAATACAGAAGAACCAAGTGCCAATCAAAAAATATATAGATTGCTTTCAGGAAGGGGAAAATCCATTTTGCAACTCCAAGACACATTAGTTAGTTAAATAATTCCAATGACAACAAATTCTGCAATCAAGCAGAAGAACTTCACATAAGAAAGAAAGAAAATCAAGAGACTATTCTGCACCCACCACAACTCATGAAAAGGAATAGATTAATCTATTCTGAAGCACAAAGTATCTCAAGATGCAAACTAAAATGAAAACCTGAACTTAATCAGCAATGTAGAGAGGAATTTGAAGCAATCCTAAAAAAACGTGAGGTTATCTGTTTTCAAAAGACCCAAGGAAAAAAAGGGGGGGGGGAGGAAGAAGTAAAGTACAAGCTATGATATAAATTGTTCAAAAGAAAACAAAGCTAAAAAGATAAATAAATCTATGGACCAAACAATAGTGACAAAATAATTACAGAAAGATCATTACAAGATTTCTCCCTCAAAGTATAAAAAGGTAAAGATGAAAATTAACTTAAAAATAAGTGATGTTGGAGGAACTGGCTTGAAACACTGTGGACGAAATCATTTAACAACCTACATAGAAGAAGAAAAAATATTTTTGTTGCATTAAACTGGAGTGGGAGGGCATAAAAAGATAAGAGGGACATAGAATATTGGAGAGAATATGTGATATAATTAAATTTCAAGACAACAAATAATATAATCATAGAATGACACTTTAATCTCTCTCAGTTTTGTAGAAAAATAATGGATTGATACACAAAGGATTAAATATAGATTTGAACACATTCCTGGAAAAAAAATGGAGGTCAAAGAATTATAATATCTTCTAAATGGGAGTGCTAAGGAATATATGTATTTCCGTGTACCACGTGGAATGATATCCTTCCTGTAACCTCAGAGATACTGCAAATAAATTTGAAAAAGCAGAACTGGTAAACACATTCCTTACAGATTATAATGCAATAGAATATGTAACTACTTCAAGGAGTACAAACAAAATCCTGACCCAGTTGGAGACTTAGCTTTTTTTTTAAATACCTTTTTTATTTAATTCATCAAATATTTCTTAATTATGAAATTATTTATTAAAATTTTTAGTTCCAAATTTTCTTTCATTTTTCTGTGCCTCCTCCATCCCTTGAGTAGCCAAGTAATATATCAATTATACTTCTGAAGTCATGCAAAACATATTTCCATATTAGGCATTTTTCAAAGGAAAGTACATGCGCACGCGTGCACACACACACACACACACACACACACACACACACACACACCCAAGGGAAAAAAAATAAAGTAAAAAAGGGTGCTTCAATCTGCACTCAGAGATTATTAGTTCTCTCTCTGGAAGTTGATAGCCTTTTTCATCATGGGTCCTTTGAAATTGGTTTGGATCATGTCTTGATCAGAGTAGCCCAGTCTTTCACAGTTAATTATCCTTGTAATATTACTGTTACTCTGTGTATAATGTTCTCTTGGTTCTGCTCCTTTCATTTTGCATCAGTTCATGTAAGTCTTCCAAGATTATTCTGACACCATGCTGCTTATTTTACAGTAGTATTTCATCACTATAATATACCTCAATTTGTTTATCCCTACCCCAATTGATGAGCATCTCTTCAATTTCCAATTTTTTTCCCACCACAATAATAGATTCTATAAATATTTTTGTACAAATAGTTCCTTTTCCCTTTTCCTTGATCTCTTTGGGATACAGACCTAGTAGTGTTATTGCTGGGTCAAAGGGTATGCACATTTTTCTAATCCTTTGGGCATAAATCCAGTTGGAAACTTGACAATGAAATAGTAAATAGTGAGTGAGGCAAAGAACAAAGCACAAAAATAATGAATAATTGGGTAAAAGAAAATGATAGTGGTAAAACAACATACTAAAATTTCTCAATTGAGCTAAAACAATTTTCAGAGAAAAAATATTTCCCTAAAAAATTTAACAAAATAGAAAATGAAAAGACCAATCAACTGAATATGTATTTTCAAAAATTCAAAGTACAACAAATAACTAACACAAAATAAGAAATATTGAAAATTAGAAAAAGAAATTGATAAACTGGTAATTAAGTAGATTATAGAAGTGATAAAACTAAAAATCGGCTATTTGAAAAGACAACCAAAATTAATAAATCTTGAGTCGATTTGACTAAAAAGCAACAGGCAGCAAATCAAACAAACAAAACAGCAAATATGTAAGGTAACATAACAAAAAAAAACAAATGAAATAAGTGATCATCACCAACTATGTACATTTACATGCTAAAAATGTGAAAACATCAAAGAAATAAAGGATTACTTAAAAATAAAGAATATCCAAATAAATAGAGGAATAAATAGGCATTTTAAATAATCTGATTTCCAATAAAAGAAATGGTGGTAGCTGTAAAATAGATACTAAATAGAAAATAGAACAAAACCCCAAATCCTCCCCATTCTGTTAAATTTTATTAAACCTTTAAAGAGTAAACAATAATAATACTACACAAATTATTCTGTAGAAATACCAGACTCCTTAGGTAAGATAAATATAGTCCTAATACTTAAACTGATGAAGGATAAATCAAAGAAGTAGAACTATACATCAAAAAAATCTGAGTACCATTCTCTCAGACTACAGTAATTCATCCAATACATCCAAATATATCAGGGATGCAAGGATGATTCAATATTAGTAAAATAATCAACCTAATCATATTAAACATATAAGACATAAATCTCATGTTCACTTCTCTCCTCAAAAATCTTTAGGCAAAAATATAGATTTCTCACTCTGGATTTGAAGCCTTGCATTTTCTGGCTCCAATCTACTTTTAACATAATTAAAATAATTTTATAGTAGTAATGAATTTCAGTAATCATCTAATCTAAACAATAACTGGAAAAGAATCTCTACTGAGCACACAATAGTTCATCCAGCACCTACTTGAGAATGTCCTAATGTGAGAGATCTCATGACTCCTTGGTACAGTACTTTCTACTTTTAAATGATCTGACACAGAAGGGAAAAAAAAAATCCCGTCATCAGTCTTAAATTTACTCCTTTTCAACTTCCATGCATTGCTCTTAGTTCTGACCTTTAGGATGCCACAGGACAAATTAAAAAATATATATTTATTATTTTCCAATCATATATTAATTTTTTAAACAATCATGTTTTAAGATTTTGAATTCCCTCCTACTCCTTCCCCATCCTTGAGAAAGCAAGCAGTTTTATGTAGATTATATATATGTAAGTTATGCAAAACATATTTCCATATTAGCCATGTTACAAAAGAAAGCAAAAACAAAATAAAACAATAAAAATAAAGTTAAAAAGGTATGCTTCAATCTGTATTCAGAATTCATAAATACTCTCCCTCTGCAAGTAGATAGTATTTTTCATCATGGGTCCTTTAGAATTGTCATAGATCACTGTCTTGATCAGAGTAGGTAAGTCTTTCATACTTGATTATCCTTACAGCATTGCTTTGGTGTCCCAATTTTTCCATTTAACCTCTAGAATTTGTCATTTTTCTTTTCTCTTATGTTAACCAATCTGATAGACATGAGGTGGTATGTCAGAGTTGCTTTTATTTGCATTTTTCTAATTAATGGTGATTTAATGCATTTTTAAAGTGACTTGATAGCTTCAATTCCTTCTTCTGATTATTTCCTGTTCATATCCTTTGACCATTTATCTTCTGAGAAATGACTCTTATTTATATAAATTTGGTTTAGTTCCCTATGAATTTGACAAATGAGGCCTTCCTCAAAGAAATTTACGGTAAATATTTTTTTTTCAATATCCTCCAACAAAACGAGAACAAATTTCATCCCTCTTCCACTTGATAGTACTTCAAATACATGAAGATAGCCATCATGTTACCTTTTGGGTTTTCTCTTTATAAAAGTAAATCCCTGTGGTTCCATCTATAGATGGAGTGGAAACTAGGCCTTTTGCCAATCTGTCTGCTCTCCTGTGAACACTCTCTTTTTTACCTATGTCTATTAAAATGTGTTTTTTTTTTTTTGCTCTTTCCCAGTTGTTTCTGACTTTTTAAAACTCCATTTGGAGTTTCTTGGCAAAGATACTGGAGTGGTTTGCTGTTTCCTTCTCTAGCTCATTTTACAAATGAGGAAAATGAAGCGAACAGGGTTAACTGACTTGTTTAGGGTCATGTAGCTAGTAAGTATCTGAGGGCAGATTTGAACTTAGGTCCCGCTGATCCAGAGCATTCTATCTAGGTACCACGAAATTACATTAAAATGTAGTAGGCAAAACTAAACACATTACTCTAAAAATTGTCTGCCTTTTTCAAATTAGAGCTTCTTTCTCTCTTTAAGTTTTCCTTTAAAAAAATATGAAATTAACAAATATAAATCAACCTGAACTTTTTCATATATGAAGATAAGAAACTAGACTTATTTATGAAACTGTTCATTTCTAATATATATATGTCTTATTTTAAATACACATGGATAATATGTGTATATGTGAAAGTACATATGTATTTGTATGTATACATGTATATGCATACATAAATACATGCACATATACATAAATATATATACACAGACATATATATATACATACACATGCGTATATTTGTATATTGCTAGTTCTGTCAATGACCTCCTTGTCTGTATCTCTTCATGAAATTTCTTATGTTATTTTTATCTGCCTTCCATTGTTTCAATGATATACATTTCTTTATTCATTACTACTTCCAAATCTCTTTAAAAACTCCCCTTTCCTCTCACCAATAAAACCTTCCCTTGTAATAGATATAGTCAAGTACCACAAACTCACCTATTAACCATATTTAAAAATGTCTTTCTTGTTCTGAATATACAATCTATTAGATCTCCTGCAATACCTGAGACACATATTTCATCATCAACCATCCAGAATTAAGATTGATCATTACATGGATCAGAGTTAAGTCCTTCCAAGTTGGTTTCTTTTAAATTATAGTCTATATATAGAAATTTCTCCAGGTTCTACATAACTCTGCATCAGTTCATATATGTTGGGGGGGGCAGAGCCAAGATGGCTGCTGGAAAGCAGGGACTAGCGTGAGCTCCCTGCTAAGTCCTTCCAAAAACCTATAAAAAAAGGCTCTGAACGAATTCTAGACCTGCAGAACTCACAAAATAGCATAGGGAAGCAGGGCTCTAGCCCAGCACAGCCGGGATGGTCTCTGGATAAGGTCTATCACACATGGAGCTGAGAGCAGAGGGGAGCAGAGCTGAGTGGAGCAGAGCCCAGAATGGGGGGCATGGACCGACCAGACTGGGAGCCGAGTGGAGCATGCCCTAGCGCCCTGAATCAGTGATCTGTGGCAGCTACCAGATTTCTCAACCCAGAAACACCAAGGACAACAGAGTAGGTTAGTGGGAGAAGCTGCTGGGGACTGAAATAGAGTTTGAAGGTCGGCCACTACTCCAGGGGCAGCGGAGGTGGGGCAGCTTTGGAACTACAGCTGCATTTGCTTCTGGCCCCAGGCCCAACAGGTGGGAGGGATTCAGTGGAGGATCAGAGCAGGAGTGAAGAGCCTGCTGAAGATCTAAGTCCAGTCCAGGTTGGGGGTTCTTGGGGGAGTAGGAGTACTGGTGTGGCAGAGCTGGCGCATCCCCCCAGGCTTGGAACATAGAACTGTTTACAAGCAGTCATACCCAACTGAAAAACTCAAGGGTCAAGTAAGTTGGCTGGGAACATGGGCAGGCAGCGAAAATGCACCCAGATTCAATCTCAGACTCTGGAATCCTTCTTTGGTGACAAAGAAGACCAAAACATAGTGCCAGAAGAAGTCAACGAAGTCAAAGAGCCTACAACAAAAGCCTCCAAGAAAAACATGAACTGGCCTCAGGCCATGGAAGAGCTCAAAAAGGATTTGGAAAAGCAAGTGAGAGAAGTAGGGGAAAAATTGGGAAGAGAAATGAGAAGGATGCGAGAAAATCATGAAAAACAAGACAATGACTTTGCTAAAGGAGACCCAAAAACATACTGAAGAAATCTGCACCTTAAAAAAATAGACTAACTCAACTGTCAAAAGAGCTCCAAAAAACCAATGAGGAGAAGAATGCCTTGAAAGGAAGAATTAGCCAAATGGAAAAGGAGATCCAAAAGACCACAGAAGAAAATACTACATTAAAAATTAGATTGGAACAAGTGGAAGCTAGTGACTTGATGAGAAATCAAGATATTATAAAACAGAACCAAAGGAATGAAAAAGGGGAAGACAATGTGAAATATCTCATGGGAAAAACCACTGACCTGGAAAATAGATCCGGGAGAGAGAATTTAAAAATTATTGCACTACCTGACAGCCATGAGCAAAAAAAAAAAAAAAAAAAAGAGCGTAGACATCATCTTTCAAGAAATTATCAAGGAGAACTGCCCTGATATTCTAGAGCCACAGGGCAAAACAGAAATTGAAAGAATCCACAGAACGCCTACT
>CM053622.1:521975960-521991794 GCA_028646595.1 Phalanger gymnotis
AGATACACAGACAATGGGGCATAGAAATTTATCTTTCCCTACAAGAAAGGAAGGGAAAATGGAATGGGAGGGGAGTGAGGTGACAGAAGGGAGGGCTGACTGGGGAACTGGACCACCAGAATATATGCCATCTTGGAGTCGAGGGGAGGGGAGAAATGGGGAGAAAATTAAAAAAAAGTTCATAAATGTTTTCTGAAGTTTGTCTCAACACATCCATTTTGCTATTCTTTATGATGCAATGATACACCATTTTATTTCTGTAACAATTTATTCAATCATTCCATAATTTATAGGAACTCATTTTGTTTCTAATTCTTTGCTACAATAAGAAACATAGATTAAGGATAAAATGAGATTTATACTATGTAAAATCGCTATATAATTTTAGGTATAATAATAATGCTAATTTTTTTCATTTTAACACTATCCAAGTCATTGATAAAAATCATTAAAGCATTGCATGCCCAAGGAGAGACTCCTAAAAACACTCAGTGGAGACCTCCTTAGAACTTGGCATCAAACCATTAATTAATACTCTTTGAATATATCTATCTAACTAGTTCTGAATCCATCTTAAGTAAGCATCACCTAACTCACATCTCTCTCCCTTTTCCACAGGAATAATATAGTATAATTTATCAAAAGCTTTCAAACCCTTACTTTACGTTGATCTTCATACACTTTATTTTATTATTTTTGGGGAGAGGCAATTGAGGTTAAGTGATTTGCCCAGGGTCACAGAACTAGTAGACGTCTAAGGGTGAATTTGATCTCTGGTCCTCCTGACCCCGGGGCGAGTGCTCTATTTACTTCCCTTTCATTCATTTTATATTCTAGTTAAACTCAAATCTTCATTGCTCCCTTATGGTCCTCTACCTCTGTTCGTTTACATGTTTTTCTTGATCTCAATCTCTTAGAATTCTTATTTTCCTTCATTTCCAAGCTTACGTGCTTCCTCATCCACAGAGCTTCTTCTGGTTGATCCAGTTGTTAACTATCATTCTATTTTCAAATTATCTTTTATTTGCCAATCTATCAGCTTTTGGACTACTAATAAGATGTAAGATCTTTGAGAGGATGGACTTTTTCAATTTTTTTTTTGCTTGTTAGCTTTTGACATAGTGGCATTCAAATAGCTGGACACAAGTGCTTGTGGAGTTTGACTAATTTCTCACTGAGATTGCATCACTCCCTGTTACAGAGATGCTGTAGAGGATATTGCAATTGACCTGGTCAGTAAATTGAGTTTCACACCCCATTTCAAACACTTAATAACTGTTGCTGCAAAAGTACTCAAACCCACTCTACCTCAATTTCCTTCTCTGTAAAATAGTGATAATAATATCTACCTCATAAATTTATTAGGAGAAATCACATGAGATAATGTATGGAAAGTGTAT
This sequence comes from Phalanger gymnotis, assembly GCA_028646595.1. Lineage (NCBI taxonomy): Eukaryota > Metazoa > Chordata > Mammalia > Diprotodontia > Phalangeridae > Phalanger > Phalanger gymnotis. Next base: position 521,977,361 of record CM053622.1, read on the forward strand.
TGTGAATTTTAAGGTGTTGTACAAATCTGAGCTATTATTAAGTTGTGACCAGAATAATGATACCACCTGGTGAAATATTAATTATGAACTTTGACTCAAGAGATCTGAGTTCAAATTTCACCTCAGACAATTATTTGCTTTGTGATGATAGACCAGTCTCTCAAATTCTCAGAGCAACATTTTCTCCGACCCCCAAATTAGGAAACACAGTGAAGGCATTGTGAAGGCAGAGTAAGCATTTTGCAAATGTAAAGGGCTACATAGAACTGTGAGTTATTGTTATTCAATTAAAGGAGAAGCTTTTAACATCCCTGTGTTCCATTATGCATGGGTAGAAAGTACTTGCTATTAGCACCATGCAAACCTAGGAAATGCAGGCCCTCTAATGTGTGCTGCTCATTTCAGACCTTTAGAGCTCTGTGAACATTTCAGAAGTTACACCAATATTCAAAGTGCAGATTCACAGGTGTAGCATGATGATTACAGAAGAAATGCTACCTTGCAAGGAAATGTGATCTGATATTATGTGATATTTTCTGAAAGTAGGGACTGTTATTTTTTCTTTTTTTTTTTTTTTTTTGGTATATCCAGTACCTGGCCCAAAGTTTGTTTTTAATAAATACTTACTAATTTACTGATGTTGTAGAAGGAAATGACAAACTATTCCGGGAATCTTTGTTAAGAAAAACTCAAATGGGGTCAAGACCAGTCAGACGTGACTAGAAATCAAATGAACAAAAATAACAACAAGAATTTACTGTTGTAACTAAAATATATGTAAGCAAATTCACTTACCTTACAACTTACTTTTTTTAGGTTCAGTGTCAGGTAGATCATTTCTTCATCAAGAGGATAAAATTTTGTTTTATGATCCATTCTTTGGAATCAAGGTTGGTCGTTCCAAGGGTTTGAGTTCTGCTGTCATAAAGAGTCATATGATTTACAGGATTGTGGTCACTGTTTATATAGGTCTTTTGTTTTCACATACTTCACTCTGTATTTCATTTATGCCAGTATTTCCAAGTGTCTCTGAGTTCTTCATAGTTGACATTTTGTTTCACAATTTAATATTATTCCATTGCATTCAGACTTTGTTTGGAATATGATGTTGAATTCTGGGCACAGCAGTATAAGAAGATAAGAAAACATTAAACTTAAGAGTCTGGGGGGAGGGCAAGTAGGATGGTGAAGAGGCTTGAATCCATGTTAGTTGAGGATCAGATGAATCTTAACATATTTAGTGTGGGGGTCAGGGGTAAGGGGTGGGTGAGTGGGGGGAGGGAATGTTAACTGTATTCAATTACTCAAAGGGTTGTCTTGTGGAAGAGTGATTTGATTTTTCTATTTAATCCTAGAAGTTATAGCTGGAGCCATGTGTGGAATTTGCAAAGAAACCAAATTAGGCTTGATATGAGGAAAATCTCCTAATAATTAGAACTGTCTAAAACTGTCTTGCTCTGAGAGATTGTGAATTTTTCTTTCCTTGAAGGTCTTCAAGCAGAGGCTGGTGATCACCTGTTGGATATGTTATAATGTGTAATCCTTTGATGTAAAGGTTGGACTAGCGGATTTCTGAGGTCTTTTCCAACCCTTGTATTATTTACTGTGATTCATACACTCCATTTTGTTCAGCTATTCTATATGGATTGGTACCACTTTTTGGTACACATTTTGGTTACCATAAAGTGCTGCTAAAAGTCTTTTATATGGGACATTTGTTTCTTTCATTGACATTTTTAGGGGGACATGACTAATGATAACATCTTAGACAAAGAATTTGAACAGTTTTATCATTTTTTTTCTGGAATTATTCCAAATTGTTTTCTAGAATAGTTGTTCAATTTCATAACATTGCCAAAATTAATTACTGTGTCTGTCTTCTTCTCCAACATTGACTATTTCCATCTTTTATCCTTTGTTAATTTTCTGGGTATAAAGTAAAGCTTCATTGATAATTAAGTGTGAATTTCATCTATTAAAATTCATAACATTTTTTCATATGGCAATCATTTTTATTTCATCTTCTGAAAACTATGTATCTATATCCTTTGATTTTAATGGCTCTTTTCCTTGTATATTTTTGTTTACTCTTTGTAGATCTTGGCTATAAAACTTTTAACATAATCTATTTGCAAATGCAATTTACCTTCATACAAAATATTTTTTTTCATTTCATATTATGCAGCTTGTCCAATTTTTAAATTTTCTTTATACCTTGTTTTGGATTTTTCTAAGAATATGAATCTGAAAGATGGCCTCTTCAATTTCCCTCTAGATTTTTTTTAATTTGATGTTGGGTCCTTTAAATTAAAATTTTAAGTTCACTATCCACTGGGAGTTCATTTTGCTATATTCTCTACATTTTTTCTAAGATCACTGACAAAGGCTCAGCAATCACATCTGCAAATTCCCTCATGATTTATTAAGTACTGAATGTTAAATTAGAGAATCCCTAAGGAAGGCAGACAACTGTGTCATTTCTTACAGAATGATATATAAATTTGGGTACTATAAAGACCTAGCCATGGCAGATATAAATATGTAATTGGTATCATTCTGAACTTTTTCAGTTGTCCTCACCTGGGAAAAGATAATGCCTGGGGAGACACGATTGGTCCCAGAATCTGGATGTAAGAGCAATTAGTGGCAAGTCCTTATTTGTTTATGTGTCATTGTTGACTTGGATTCCTGGAGAAAAAGTCAGAGGCCTCTTACTATGTCCTCATACATCTTGGATGTCAATTCCATGTTTCCTAGTTTTATTCTCTATTTCTGAATTAGAAAATCATTATATCTTACAGAAAAAAAAAAACAAAAAACAAAAACTAAAATAAGAATTGTGTCACTTCCATAACCAAATAACTTCAATGGATTGCAATTTCATCTAAGTTAAAATAAAGACTTCTAAATTTAATGTTTGCATAATCTGACTATAGTTTACCACTATAGGTTACTTCGCATTGCTCCTTCTTTATCCATCATAATTTCTAGGCAAACTGGTCTATTGCTGTTCTTGAATTCATTTCTCTATCTTGTGCTTCCATACTTTGTGGGTCCTCATTCCTGAAATGCACTACCTCGTTATTATTTTTATCTCTCCGATTCCTAGCTTCCTTTAAGGCTCAGTATATTATACTAATTTCCAGGTGTCCTCATCTGGTTGTTAGTACTCTTTCCCTCCTTAAATTGGGTTTATTTACCTACCTTTTTATATGTCACATACCATCCCCATTTCACTCGGCTTGTTTTATTTTTTTTGACAAAAGATATATTAATTTATTTACTTTTAGTTTTCAACGTTCATTTCCACAAAATTTTGAGTTACAAATTTTTGCCCCATCTCTCCCCTCTGCCCACCCCAAGTTGGCATGTATTCTTTCCCTAGGCTGGCCTCTTTTCTATCACTCCACTCTCCACCCATATCCTCTTTCCCCTTACTTTCTTGTAAGGCAAGATAGATTTCTATACCCCATTGCCTGTATATCTTATTTCTCAGTTGCATGTAAAAACAGGTTTTACATTTGTTTTTAGAACTTTGAATTCCAAATTCTCTCCCTTCTTCCCTCCTCACCCTCCTTCCTTGAGAAGACAAGCAATTACATATAGGTTACATGTATTTTTATGTAAAACACTTCCACAATAGTCTTGTGAACGACTAACTATATTTCCCTCCATCTTATCTCATCCCCCATTTATTCAGTTTTCTCCTTTGACCCTGTCACTTTTCAAAAATGTTTGCTTCTGAATACCCCCTCCCCCATCTGCCCTCCCTTCTATCATCCTCCCTCATCCCCTTCCCTCCTACTTTCCTGTAGGGTAAGCTACCCAATTAAATGTGTATGTTATTCGCTCCTTAAGCAAATCCAATGAGAATAAGGTTCACTCATTCCCTTTCACCTCTCTCCTCTTCCTTTCTATTATAACAGCTTTTTCTTGACTCTTTTATGTGAGATCATTTACCTCATTCTATCTTTCCCTTTCTCCTTCTCCTAATATATTCCTCTCACTCCTTAATTTTATTTTTTAGATATCATCACTTCATATTGAACTCACGCTGTGTCCTCTGTGTACATATGTATGTATGTATATATGTGTATATGTATGTATGTATATATGTATGTATGTATGTATATATGTATGTATATTCTCTACAACTGCCCTAATACTGAGAAAGGTCTCAAGAGTTACAAATATCATCTTTCTATGTAGGAATATAAACAGTTCAACTTTACTAAGTCCCTTATTATTTCTCTTTCCTATTCACCTTTTCATGCTTCTCTTGATTCTTGTACTTGAAAGTCAAATTTGCTATTCAGTTCTGGTGTTTTCATCAAGAATGCTTGAAAGTCCACTATTTCATTGAAAATCTATATTTTGACCTGAAGTATTATACTCAGTTTTGCTGGGTAGGTGATTCTTGGTTTTAATCCTAGCTCCATTGACCTCTGGAATACCATACTCCAAGCCCTTAGATCCCTTAACGTAGAAGCTGCTAGATCTTGTGTTATCCTGATTATGTTTCCACAATACTTGAATTGCTTCTTCTTGACCAGAGAACTCTGGAATTTGGCTACAATATTCATATGAGTTTTCCTTTTGGGATTTTTTTCAAGAGGTAATCAATGTATTTTTTCCATTTCTGTTTTGCCCTGTGGCTCTAGAATATCAGGGCAGTTTTCCTTGATAATTCCTTGAAAGAAGATGTATAGGCTCTTTTTTAGATCATGGCTTTCAGATATTCCAATAATTTTTAAATGATCTCTCCTGGAAGTATTTTCCAGGTCAGTGGTTTTTCCAGTGACATATTTCATGTTATCTTCTATTTTTTTTATTTAGATTCTGTTTTATAATTTCGTGATTTCTCATACAGTTGTTAGCTTCCATTTGCTCCATTCTAATTTTTAAGGAATTATTTTCTTCAGTGAGCTTTTGGACCTCCTTTTTCTTTTGGCCAATTCAGTTTTTAAGGCAGTCTCCTGCTCATGGGCTTTTTGGAGCTCTTTTGCTATTTGGGTTAGTCTATTTTTAAGGTTTCATTTTCTTTTGTATTTTTGGGTCTCCTTTAGCAAGCTGTTGACTTGTTTTTTCATGATATTCTTGCATCCCTTTCATTTCTTTTCCCAATTTTTTCTCTACTTCTCTTACTTGCTTTTCCAAATCTTTTTGGAGCTCTTCCATGGCCTGCGATCAATTCATATTTTTTTGGAGGCTTTTGATGTAGGATCTTTGATTTTGCTGTTTTCTTCTGGCTATATGTTTTGATGTTCTTTGTCACCAAAGTAAGATTCTATAGTCTAAGTTTTTTTTACTCTGCTCATATTCCCAACCAGTTACTTGACTTCTGAGCTCTTTGTCAAAGTATGACTCTGCTTCCAGAGTGGAGAGTGCTCTGTCCCAAGCTTCAGGAATTTTGCGCTGCTGTTTTCCAAGCTACTTATAGGCACCTGTAAATTTTCAGTTCTTCTGAGGTTGTATGATCCAAGGAGAGATGTTTACTCTTCTACTGGCCAGTGCTCTGGTCTGTGAGTGACTCTCAAGCCCTCTTTTCTGCCTTGGAATGACTAGGAGGATTCCCTCTCCACAGTCACCACAAGCTCTGCCACACCAGCACTCCTCCTCACCTCAAGACCACCAACCAGGGCTGCAGTTCACATCCAAGCACGGCAAAGCAAGAGAATCCTGCCACAGTGCCAGCAAACAGATCCTTGCATTCTCACTCTGATCATCTGCTTGATTCCCCTGCCATCTGTGGGCCTGGAACTCTGAAAGCAGCAGCCGATGCTGCTGCAGCTTCAGCTACCTCTGCTACCATGGGCCTGGGGCCAGACTGTGCCATTCTCTCACTCAAGTCCAACACTTTTCTCACTGAGCTGCTAAATTGTCTTTATGTTTATGGGTTGGGAAGTCTGGAAATTTCCACAGCTCAGTTATTCAGTTCCCTGAGGCCTGCTCCACCCAGTCTACTCAGTCTTGGTCTATGCTGGTGCAGCCCAAGCTGGGCTACTCTCTGCTCCCAGCACAGTGCGATAGATCTTTCTCAGTTACTATCCAGGCTGTCTTGGGCAGGAGACTTCTTTGACTCTGACCTTTCATGGGTTCTATAGCTCTAGAATTTGATTAGAGTCATTTTCTACAGGTGTTGAGAGGGATTTAGGGGACAATTCAAGAAAGTCTCTGCTTTTACTCTGCCATCTTGGCTCCACCTAAGAGATTGATTTTTAATGGATAGTGCCACACAACTGCTCGCTCATTTTATTGATGTAGTGAATGTCTGGTGAGGAAACCCCCTCTACCCATATATGGTTTCTTCTGCTATGCAATTCGTAACTTAGAGAACTCTCTAGGAAGCTAAGGGCTAAGTTTCTTGCCAAGTGTTAATGCAGCCATTTTATGATAGAAACAGGGATTTGAATATAGGTCTTCCTAACTCTAAGGATGACTATTCACTATACCATTTTGCCTCAGATTTAAAAAAAATGTTATTACTTCCTATTTTATAGTAAGGGACACTGAGGTTCAGAGAAGTTAAGCCCATCAGTCCCCTAAAACACATCCTAGTAGTAAGTGCCAGAGGCAGAATTCAAACCAGACTTTTTTTCATTTCAAATATAGCACTCTTTGTTGTACTCTCCTGTCTCTAAGTCTGCTAGGTGGTGCCATAGTGCCACATAGTACTGGGTCTGGAGTCAGGAAGACTCATCTTCCTGAGTTCAAATCTGGTGTCAGACATTTGCTAGCTGTGTGACCCTAAGCAAGTCATTTAATCATGCTTGCCTAAGTTTCCTCATCTGCAAAATGAGCTGGAGAAGGAAATGGAAAACCACTTCAGTATCTTGCCATGAAATCCCCAAATGGGTTCACAGAGTCAGACATGACTGAAAAACAACAACACTGCCTCTTTTATTATAGGAGTTCAACAAATACATTTTTTTTCTGTGACTTCACAATTTGTACTGATCACAATCACTACTCAAATGTTTAAGAACGCATTCAGTTGTTTAACCACGTCACTGTGTGCTAGAGTCCTGTTCATTTTTTACAATTCTATGTTTGACTACAAATCTAGAAAGCAAATAATAAAGGTTCCAATCTGGACCATATTCAGAGGCAGCTAGGTAGTTCAGTGAACAGAGTGCTGGGCCTGGAGAATGGAAGCCTTCCTTCAAATCTAGCTTCAGATGTTTACCAGCTCTGTGACCCTGGGCAAGTCACTTAACCTCTGTTTGCATATACTATATTATTCAGCATAGCATAAACAAATGTAGTTACTCTGGAGCAGGGGTGTGTGTGTGAGAGAGAGACTAAGGTGTGTTGGTCAAGATTATTGATTTTGTAAGACCTTTACAGAGAAATTATTTCTTGATTATGTAACATCCTTTACCAAATGACTTTATGTTTTCCTATTTCCATGTCTCACCTACACTGAAACATTTGAAACTATGTGGCATGATTACATGATTGCCTGACACTCCTTTAGAAGTGTAATGGTAAAGTACAAAGAGCAATGAACTTGGAGTCAGGAGACCTGAGTTCGAATTTGACTTCCAACACCAGGTGTTCATCCTGGCCAGGTCACTATGCCTATTTTTACATCAGTTTTCTCATCTGCAAAACAGTTATAATAATACACTGTATGCCTCATGGTTGATGTGAAGAAAGGGATTTGTGAGCCTTTCATTATGATATGAATATGTTCATATTACTTATGATAATTAAGCTGCATTTATCTAAGTTAAGTTCAGAAATACATAGATAATTATATTATCTGAGCTAAACATATTAATATCACATCACCCTCAGACATGGAAAGAATGATGCAGAGTCCAGGTCCTATCATTCATATAGCACCTATCTTATACCATTTGTATTGTAGTTGCTATTTGTTTGTATGTCTTAACCTCATAACTAGCTCATTAGCCATTCAAGGGCTGGGGTTATATGTTTATAACTTCACAGTGGCTTGTGTATAGTTAAATATTTGAATAAATGAAAGACTTATTATTGAAAGAATTATTATTGAATTTGGGCACTGGGCAAGTTTTTAAACTCATGACTCTTTTCATTGTTTCCATCTGGTAACAAGAGTGCAGGATTTATCTTTTTTTGAGGGGTGGTGATAGCAGTTACAGTATGGTGCTTGGGCAACCTGCAGCATGCCAAAGGATTTCCTCTACATAGAAAAGATGTTTTCCTCTACATTTTTGCAGGCCTCCCAAAATCCTTTGGTGTGGCCAAGAGGGCTGTAAGTGGCCTGAGGACCACAAGTCGTAGAGGCTGGGTAAATATTGAAAACTTGCTTTTTTTTTCCTCTGGTTGCCTTAAATTCTTTTGTGTGAGCAGACGTTGCATAATGCTGTGTGAGCAGACCCACTGGATTCCTTTCAAATGTGGCCATGGAAGTATTTCAAGCTTAATTTATCCTAGGCTGTATTCAGTTTAAGAAGCATCATGACTGCATTTTATACTGAGGCACTAAAAATGGATGGAAAAAGAGCACAAAACAGAAAGACTGGGGACCTGGATTTTCACCTGTCATTTACAAGTTGTGAGAACATCTCTTTGGGCCTCAATTTCCTTAACTTCAAAAGGAAAGGGTTGGACAAGTTGATCTCTTGGATTTCTTGCATCTCTGTGAGTCTATGAATTCCACTAATTTTTTAGGACTGTCTTGTGTTCCCCAAATGGATTTTAAAACTCCTTATTAGACTTGGACTTCTTACATACCTTTTCACAGTGAAATATGATTTTAAAGATTTTTTTTAATTTATGGGATTATGATTCTTTTGGATTGAGGATCATAATGTAGATAACAAAAATAATCAAGGCTAGCATTTCACTATTGGACATGATTTCAGGTATAATTTGTAATTACTTCAATGGGGGATTAAAGCTGTTTAATACATAATTCAGTATGACTTAAAACCCAGTTACCCTTGGAGGGAGATGACAAACTGATTTAAATTCATACTAAAGACTAAATGACTGAGAGCAAGGTTTGATTGGGAAGTGCATAGAGAGAGCACAGGGATTTTTTCTTTGGAAAGAAGGGGCATGTTTAAGGGGGAAGAGTGGCCTATAGAGGGTGAAAAGGAATATAAAAAGAGGAATTGTTTAGATAAAGCTTACCTATTTCACAATTTTACCTGAGTCCTCACTAAAATGAAAGAAAGACTGAAAATGAGTTGAAGGCTTAAAGTATCTTACCTCAAATTTAACTAGATTTAGGGAAAGCAATCCCATCATCCTCTCTTTCATAATTCTTCTTCTGATACTATCACTTTCCTGTTGATATTAAGAGGTAGGCTAAAGGACATAGCATATGCTATTATAGTTCTAGATCTTAGTAATATTAAATCCCTAAAGTAAATATTGAAGAGTAGCACTTAAATCAATTTGTCTCTTCTGTGCTCTCCAATCTAACAGTTGCCTAAGTTCTGAGGTCCTGTTTTCTGTTTTGGGGAGCTAGGAAATATAGGAAGAGGAAAACAAACACTATTTTTAGAGCTAGAAGGGATATGAAAAATAATTTAGACTAAAATCCTTCATCTTAGCAATGTGGAAAGTGAGGTCAATGATGTGAAGTCATTTACTAATGGTCACAAGGCCAGCAGAGAAAGCATTTCAATTCAAGTCTTCTGACTTGAGGTTTTCAGACCACATAGTTTGATGGGTGGAGGCTAGTTCATTTAGACAGGTACTGTGGCTCTGCTAGGAAAGTCATTTAGTCCAGCTCTCTAAAGCCATGTCCCTGAAAATCTCAGCAGTCTATGAAGCTGAGTACAATGATTCATGGTTCTGATTTTGGTATTACAGGCTTTTGGGGATTGGCTTCCTATGTCTTTATTGTCACCTAGGTGAACTGCAGGTGAATGACTATTCTCCTCTCCCTCTCATAAATCATGGTGAGCTAATTTTGAAGGGAACAGGAGTTATTACATACTCTAATCTTATTATTCTTGGATGAAGAGTGGAGGAGTGATCACTCATACTAGGTACTTTCAGTGGGTCCCTACAAAAGAAATAGAACCCCCATCAGCATTTTGTGGGCCATTGATAACTGAAGCCAAAGGATGAGGCCTTAGGTGCATAATGAGAGACTTTACCTTCCTTCTTCAAACACTAAAGATATAGGTTCCCTTAGTGTTGGTAAGTAGAGACATTTCTTTGACATTTCAATATATTAAGTATTTGTGGTGATGTCATCAGTGGCATTTTTACCTCTGCCCATCAAGATCACAGCCTCACAATAACTTGGGAAATAACTTTGAACAATGGCTATTGCCAATAAATTCATCATATTGCAACCAACTCAGTATTAAGCTTTTGTGAACTTAACTAGAGGGATCCTTGGGCAATATTCAGGCAATATATGTACCAGTGTGTGGATTGTAATTCCATTTAATGCTAGTAAAAACAAATTCAAAACAAAACTGTGTGGTATAGTGAAAATGATTTTAGAGTAAGAAAAACTGAGTTCAAACCCCAGCTCTGTAACTTTGACCTTGGGCAAGTCACTTAACCTGCCTGGGCCTCGCTTTCCTCATCTGTAAAATGAGATAGTTGGATTAAAGTTCTTTCCAACTCTACATCTATCATGGTTTTTTCTTTAGTATTGTATGAAAACTACAATACTTCCTCTCTTTGAAGTATGGTATCTAATTGAGGAATTTGAGGAGGAAAGTTGTGGGTATGTGTCTCCAATCGTATTGTTTTGTTTTTCTGTTTGAAATAATTATTTTCATGCTTTTCATCCTTAAATCATAGTCATTTTATGATCATTCCCTTTAAGTGAACCCTGCCTTGTAACAAAGAAAGTAATCAAAAGTCAAAGTAATCAAAGCAATCAAAAATCACAGTAAGTAATCAAAAAGTAATCTAATTACATGTAATAGTGCGTAATAGTAATGTGACTCTATCTAATAGTGCATACAACATTCTCTTCTACAAGGTCAAATCTGCCATTCTGCTTACAATGGGAGTGGGTGCGTAATGGCAAGCAAAGTGAGACTTTTTGCTGTTTTTTTCTTTTGGAGTGCTTCTCAGCACTAAGGCAATTAAGTGCCTTTGATTGCCTTTGTTTGAATTAAGAGTTTTTGAATCAAGAGTCATTGATTGGAATCAGTATATATACTCTGAGGTTAGCACTTTGCTTTGGGGGCTCACTCATTGGAAGAATGTTCATGTGATTTGGTCAGATGAGACTCTGGGTTGCTCTTAAGGAGTCCCCTGGCTTTGAAAACTCAGATGTTGATGCTTCTCTCTCTGGTAACTATGTATGTATCACTATAATCCCACAGTTAGAAGCTTGTGTGTTGATTTATGTTATTTGCTCTTTTTGTAATTTCTGTTTGTATTTGCTCTGAAGTTTAGGGTGCTGACTTTTCCCCCTGAACTAAGTGAATGATATATGTATGTTTAAAGATTAGTAAACCCTCAAAGTTGCTTTCCTATAGAAAAGCAGATCAAAGAACTTGTGCTAGCAGCCCTCCTGTGGGCTAGTATTATTGGCCTAACACCTCCACAGTAGCTGCAAGTAACATTGTTGTTATACTTGAGAAAAAAAAAATCACTTCAGGAAGGAATAGTTCCAGGGCAGATGGCAAAGAAAACAGAGAGGTGGGGAGAAGGTACATGTTTCATTGTATGTTCTCTCGAATAGTCACTTTTTTAAAAAAAAAATTACTCGGAACTCAACTTCCCTTTGTCAATCCTTTCATTTACAATGTTATAATCAGTGGATTTCCCATTTTCTTGATCCTGACTTGCTTTGTTTTTCATAAGTTGGTTCAAAATTTCTCATATTTCTTTAAAACCATATTATTTACCATTTCTTACTATGCATTAATATTAAATCACATTCATATACAGTAAGTTTTATTTTCTGCCAGCCATTCTCAATTGATGCTCACTAATTCGTTGGTTATCTGTCCAGTAGACAGAATGGTGGGTCAAAGTGAGTGGACAATTTAGTTATTTACCTCACAAAATTACAAAATGACATGCAGAATAAATGGATTACTCGATAGTTCTGCCATCAGTGCAGCAGTATCCATAGGCCACCCACAACCAGTAATGAATATTTATGCAAAAATTCTAAATAAAATTCCCTCAAGGAGAGTATAGGGATATGCTCAGAAAAATATACTAGGAATAAGATGGTTTCACAGTAGGACTCAAGAAGAGTTCAACTCTAGTAAAACAATTAAGTCTATAAACAAACAAACTAAAACCAAAACCATATAACTTTAATAGATACAGAAACCCCCCTGATAGAATAGTACTCATGTATACTCCAAACAGCATAGGCGTGGAAGGATCCTTTTATGATATACTTAGAATCATATACTTAAAACAAATAGTTAAGATTTATAGCAAGAAGAGTCAATAGTAGTTTTTTTTTTCCAGAGAAAACAGGAAAAAAGTAAGTATGTCCCTTTTCCTTACCATTTGACATAAATCTGGAAATATTTGATATAGAAACAATATATTAGAACAAAGTTCAAAGAATGCACATCAAAAATATATATACGACTTAGCTTTATTTGCAGATGAAACGACTATATATATACATACATACATATATATATATATATATATACTTAGAAAATCACAATCAATGAAATTAATTGGGATAATCAATTGCTTTAGAAAAGTAGTAAGAGACAATCTCAATAGAAATCATCCAAATTTCTATGCAGTAGTAACAATGATTAGAAAGTAATAATAATAAAGATAACTCCATTGAAAGTTACTATAACATTTATAAAATATCTAAGACTTGCCCTTCCAAGACACACATAAAATTTATATAAACATTGCTATGAGACATATAATACTAAGGTTTTGGCCATTCTAATACAATAAAAATGACAAAAAAAAACTTATGTGACTCGTGAATATTACTCAAGGACTTTGGGTTCACATTAATTTAACCCAAAGGAGAGCATTATTTCCCTTTGGCTCTTTGCTTGATAATAAACCTTAGATATGACTTTTACCTAAGTTTCCCCAATAGGGGCTCCCCTCCCACATGGGTACCTAATGCTCAATAAGAGTATCAGAGTATAGGGCAATCTTATTTTCTCCTCTATAAAAATGGCATATGATACAAAGGACTTATTGAACCCACAAGTCAATCAATTAGTCCAAACATTTAGCAAGCACCTACTATGTGCCAAGGACTTTGATAAGTACTGGGGACACAAAAAGAAGCAAAAGACAGCTTCTGCCCCCAAGGAGCTTGCAATCTAATGGAAGATAAAACATGCAAAGAAATATATGCGAAACAAGCTATATACAAGATAAATAGTAAATGATAAACAAGGGGAAGACACTGGAATTGAGAGGTGTTAGTAAAAGCTTCCTATAGAAGGTAGAATTTTAGTTGGGATGTAAAGGAAGCCAGAGACATCAGTAGTGAGAGCTAAGGAGTGAGAGCATTCCAGGCATGTGAGACAGCCAAAGAGAATGTTCAGATTGAGAGATGGAGTGTCTTGCTTGTGGGACTTCAGAAATCAATGTCACTAGATCAAAGAATACCTGTCGGAGAATAAACTGTCAGAAGACTTAGAAAGATAGAAGGGGGTTGGCTTATAAAGGGCTTTTATTGCTAAACAGAGCATCTTGAATTTGTTCCTGGAGGTAATAGAAAGCTACTGGGGTATATTGAGTTAGAGGGATGACACAATTCGATCTGAGCTTTAGGAAAATCACTTTAGTGATTAAATGGATGATGGATTAGGTTGGAGAGACTTGAGCCAGGCAGCCACACCAGCAGGCTGTTGCAAGAATCCAGGCATGAGGTTATGAGGGTCTGCACTGGGAAGGTGGTAGTCAGTTAAGAAGCATTAAGTGGGGGCGGAGCCAAGATGGCCGCATGAAAACAGTGTCTTACTGGAGTTCTCTCAAAAGTTCTGTCAGATTCCTATAAAAAAAGTGAATTTGAGCAGATTTGAGAGAGTTAGAAAACACGAGAAGTCTAAGTGGGGCAAATTTCCCAGCCAGGAGAGTCTGAAAGGCTGAAGGAACGAATCTGTGGGCTAGGAGAGCACTTGGCATGCAGAGCTGCTCTAGATGGGGCCAAAGGGGAAGGCCGGGAAACCCATGTGGGAGACAGGCTGGGAGAAAGCCGGGGGCCTGAAACCAGCGGAGATCCCAAGGTCTCCAACACAGGATGGCACTCTGTGAAAGTGACCAGAGGCAGCACAACAACACTGAATGTCAGATACCAACTCCTGAGGCTTGCAGCCCAAAGGTATGAAATGCTTCTTGAACTTCCAGGAGACATAATGGCCAGGTAAACAGCTCTAATCCCTCCCCTCCCCACCCAGAGAATTCCTCAGAGGAAAAAAAAAACAAAACAAAAACGCTGGAATAGAGGAGACAGAAGTGGGGCTTCAGTGGCCAAGTAGTGGGAGTACCTGAGTCCCAGAGG
>CM053622.1:521992294-522007767 GCA_028646595.1 Phalanger gymnotis
GGTTAGTCTCAAAGGTGTGTTCTTATTCAGCCATGTATGACTCTTTGTGACCCCATGGTCACAAAATGGAATACTGTTCTTGGCAGAGATTTTGGAATAGTTTGCCATTTTCTTTTCTGGTGGAATAAGGCAAACCAAGGTTAAATGACTTGCTCAGGGTCACACAGCTAGTGTCTGAGGCTAGATTTGAACTCAGATCTTCCTGACTCCAGGCCCAGGACTCTATACACTGAGGCATCTAGGTATAGAGACTTCCATTTGAAGAAATTCTCTCAACCAATTCCAATCATATGTTTTGCAACTTAAAATCATGGAAAGTTGCATGAAGACTCCAAGAGGAGCTCTGATACTGACAATATTTGTCAGAGGTAAGATTGGATCCCAGGACTTGCTGAATCTGAGGTGGGCTTTCTACTCACTATGCCACTCTATCTCTCCTTTTCTAGATATCTTTAACATATTCAACCATGACAATATTATCTTAAAATATACATTCCTGAATAAAACATATATATAATTAATTCTACATAGGTTTTATAATGGCCACATGTACATTGAATAAATATGTTGGGATAATAATGATATATCATTGAGGATACTTGGAGACTAACATAAATATTCTTTGAAAATAATGGACATCATTAGTTCCAGGGTGGAGAATATTTTGGAATGAGGAAGCTGGTAAATGGTAGAATACTAAGAAAAATCTATTAGTGAGGTCATATTACACTTACTACTCTTTTTCTATGTAAATAGAAAGGTAGATAACATTTGATATGATTTTTTTTTTATTTTTGGATTCCCTAGGCAAAAGGATGTAGAGGATGATGAAAGGAGGAAGTGTGTATATTTCAACAGTTCAATAAATATTTTTTAAGCGCCTACTAGACACAAGGCACTAAACCAGGCACTGAGGCTACAGAGACAGAATCTATATTACTCCTGTCTTCAAAGACCTATTGTTTCATTGTGACAGCCTGACACAATTTTGGAGGATTTGATTCCTTTCTTCTATCCTCCTTTCCAATAACAGAGTTGCATCTATTCCTTGATTCCCAAAACCACATTTTAGCATCATAGATTTAGAATTAGAAGAGATCTTAAATATGATTGATTTATTGACTAGGAAATTTAGTGCCAGGGAAGTTGTGACTGGCTTATTGTCATACAAGTGGCAGAGCTAAGAGTCAAACCTTAGTCCTCTGAAGACAAATTTAACATTTGTTCTACTACATCATGAAAGAGTAGCATACTGGCACAGTAGCTGGGCATTGTAGCAACAAATTGCTTCCAGACCACAGGTAATATATGTAAGAGTGGCTAATTGGGAGTTGACTACATTAGGATTTTTCAAATTTTCATTTTCTGTTACCAATAGAAATAGCATAAAAGAGTTAGCCAACTGGAGGCATAATTAAAGCAGCTTCATTCAACTGGTGCATACTATGTATGACCAGGTCAACTGACAGTAATACTTTTATTATAAATATTAGCATAAATAATGTTGAGGAAAAAAGGCCATATCTACTGTACTGCTACTGCAACATAAGCAACAGTTTTCATTCAAATCACAACAACAAAGAGTAAGGAACATTTTTTTTATTTCACATAGTGCCTTGGATGTACAGTATCCCAAAATGATCTATAAAGTTAAATAATATGATTACACAGTTAAATAAGCACAGAGGGAGAAGGAAATCAAGAGAGCTTTAGGCAAAAGAGAAGAGAGATACTTCCAGGAAATATTTGAAAGGAAGAAAAGATAAACTCAATGAGGCAGAGATATGCAAGAAGGTTGTTCCAAATGCCAAGAGCAATGGAATAAAAGGTTTTTAAGCCCATCCCATTGGAAAAAAAAGGAAGAAGGAAAAACTGATTCTAGATTTCATGGAAATTCCATTAATTACTTTTTTCGTGTACAAGAGCTGATAATTCAAAGGAAGTATTGCATGCAAAAGTTTTTTTCCCAGACAAATTATGAAAATCATCATCAAAAATGCCTGCAATATAATCAGGTTTCTAGAGTAGAGTTGTTTTTTTTTTTCATCTTATTGGTACGAAGAACACACTTTGAAGCATGGATAGGAAAGAAAGCATGTGTGTGTGCTTCATGTACATAAACAGAACAGATGGTCTTCCATAATAAAAAAAAAAGTCAACTAACTTTAGAAAAGTGATTCCACATTCTCCTATCAAGGTGTCTGGTATCAAACAAATAAAATTGTACTTAAGTTTTTAGAAGCACGGAGGTTGCACAGAGACTGAAAGAACTGGCTTCAAGTCCAGACTCATACATATTATTTATGTGAACACTGGTGAGTTATTTAACTTCTCAATGCTCTAGGTAACTCACTATCAATCAATAGGCATTTATTAAATATCTGCTTTCTTCCAGACCCTGTTAGATGCTAGGGATAAAAATTTAAAGAGAGAAAGAAAAAGAAAGGAAGAAAGAAGAAAGGAAGAAGGAAAAACAAAAAGAAAAGAAAGAATATTTAAAAATGCTTACATTCTATTGGTGCAGACAATATGCCCATATAAGTAGGTAGAGAATAAATGCAAAATAAACACAAGGCAATTAATGAGGAGGGCACCAGCAGCTGGGGGAAATAAGAAAAGGTTTTAGGTGGTATTTGAGTTGCACATTAAAAGACAGGAGGGATTCTATGAAGTGAACATAAGGAGAGAGTAAATTCCAGGGACGAAGGATGACTGGTACAAAGACAGTATGTGAAGGAAGAAGGAGGGAGAGAGTAAGAGGAGAAGAAAAATGAAGAGCTGTGGTACAGGATAGAATTTTTATAAACAGAGAGTTACAGAGTGTGATGTAGATAATAAATCAGCAAAGGAGGCTGAGGAGTGGAAAAATAACCAGAAAAGTGAATTGTCAGAAAATCTAGATAGAAAACTGAAGAAAGGTCGTCATATATAAGAATTAAGATTTTGTTAGTAGTTTTGATGAGGGCAAAATCCAGATTGCCAAAGGGACAAGGGGTGAGTTAAAGAGAAGTGGAGAGAATAAGTATAGACAGCATTTTCTAAGAGTCTGGTTGAAGAAATGGAGGAGAGATACAGGATGGTAGGTTGAGGGGATAGTAGGATCTAATAAAGGTTTTTTGTTATTGCTGTTTGTTTTGTTTTTTTTTTATTTTAATGGGAAGACTTAGGGATTTTCAAAGGCCAGAGGTAGGAGACTAGAAGGTACCAAAAAAAACCTTAGAGAAAAAGATGTTATAACTAACTGAGAGCCAATAACCAGGAAAACCTGGGGGAAGATGGTAACAAAGCCATATCTAAAGGAATTGACCTTGACAAACAGATGGATCCCCTAATTATCAAAGATTAGAACCAGAGAGTTAAAAAGCAGTGGCACCTGGTGCAAAAAATATAGGATTTTTGTAGAGGAGTGAGATTGGGTAAAAGACAATGAGTTCTATTTTTGACAAAGGATGTATGTTTCAGGTGAGTTCTTTATTAACATATTTTGAGGAAATTTTCACACAAAGCCGAAGGTTCCACACAGCAATGAAATCACGGATCTTTTCTCCCCGCTACAATCCCCCACATGAAAAAGGCAGCACATGTCCTTGATAGAACATCACTAATCTTCACTTCTTGACCTCTCAGTTTAACCAAGTTTCTTGGTCTTTTTCCCTCTCCCTTCAAAATTTCCTCGTTCTGAATGACATCCTATTCTGTGCTCAGTACTGCATTACACTACTTTACGAAAGCCTTTTTCGAAGAACTATTTACTGGACCTAATTAAGTACACCCTCTTCTGCCAGCACTTCATCCTGTCCCATACATGAGCTACCCACTGCAGTTCAGGGTGCAAAATTGGGCTCTAAAAGAAAAAGAACACATGAGCATACTACTGACAAAGAGAATCTGAGCCTGATTTACTCCCTACTCATTAAGGCTAATTTATGGTTCCCATTTGAATATCTTCAGTCTTTGATATCCACGTGCTCTGAAATTAAAGTGTTTGCAATACAGCAGACTACGCAGACAATATTGCATTTTCTCAAAAACTACCCTTTATCAAGAGGTGGTTTCTATAGATTCTAGACTCCTTTTCAAGGCCTTTCAACTGAGGTTTTTGAACAGGACAAAATACAGCATTTCTGTGATGTGTACACCTATCTGTAATTCATAGGTTTTTGACTGATTATGACCATGAGTCACTATTAAGATCAAATTGACCCTGAAATTGAACCAATAACCCTGAAGGAGGCAGGCACAATGCAACTGGCTTTTTTAATTCTCCTGGGATACATTGTGATCTCTGACTGCAATAGCTCAGTGGGAACAAGAAAAGGTTGCTATGCTATTTTGAGTCCAGAGGAAGGGTTAAATGGAAACAAAGCCAAGGGAAAAATAAATGAAATGGAGCATAAGCCAAAAAATTTAGCTCTTGTGACAACATCATAAAACTTGCCTTTTAATCTCATTTCTCTTCCGGTTGAAAAAGGGGAGAGCTCCAGTGGAAAGTTTTTCCTTTTATGTCTCTCTGGCTACCAATCTGAACCTCTAAGAGAACTCCAGAGGCCCCAACTGTCCCATACCTAATAAATTATAATCCAAAACTCATAATTTCAATCACTTCTACAATGATTACTTGTACCTTGATCTGTTGAGCTACTTGGTCTGTAAGACAGCTTTCTTAAAGCCATCATCCAATAAAGATGTTTATTAAAAATGCCGCAATCCAAAGAAGAAAGCAATGAATATAAGTAGTGCAAAGGAGGCACTATCATTAAAGTAGCTTTACCTTACCCAGTTAAGTGAAAACATATGTTGATAAAAGTTGACTGCATCCTCAGAGCTTACTGTTATGGATTTCATTTGATCTCTCAGTGCAACCTCCTCCTCCCAACATTTCAGGCTAAGCACAATATTCCTTTGTCTCCTTAATTATCACAACAGCAGCCCTGTAAACGAATGTAATAACTTAATTGTACTTTTTTTTTCCTGCTCTACAGTTTAGGGGTGGTTCTAACCAATTACCTTTTCTGATTATTTTCTGTGAGGTGGCTATTACAGAAAAGTGAGATAAAAGACAGGCTCAAAACCATTATTTTTCCCCTGTGACAGAATACACTTTAAGTCTTAGGCTGTCAGAGTCAGACACAACCATAGAGGTCATTTTACAAGTGAAGAAACTGAGGCCTAGGAAGGGGAAGCAATTTGTCTTAAGCCTGTTGGCAAAAAGAGGCCTCTAATAGCTGCATTTTCTTATGTGAACTTACCTTCTCTCTAATTAGAAAATATAGTCACTGATACATTCCAGGTATATATTTTCATCTGATATCACAAATCTAGAGATTAAAGGAGAAAGATGGAGACAGAAGCATCCATAATGTTCATAAAATAAACTTTTGATCATATAATGGCAATTTTTAAAAAATAACATTATGGCTTATAAGATCATAGATTTAGAGACCCATGTCCTTGTTTTCCTCACATATGACACGTCATCTACCAACCCTATGCCTTTGTATAGTTATGCCCTCTTTACTTTTTAAAGGTCAGCTCATGTATCACTTTCTTCACAACACTTTTCCTGATTTTAAACAAATGCTGATTCCTTCCTTCACCCCAATTACCTTATGTGTCTTTTGTGTATATCTTTGGTATACTTATATGTGCACATAGTATCTCCTCCAATATAATGTAAGTTCCTTAAAGGCAGTGATTATTTCATTTGTATCTTTGTATTATTAGCACGTAGAGCATTGTTTAAGGACAGCTGGGTGGCACAGTGGATAGAGCACCGGGCCTGGAGTCAGTCTGAAGTTCAAGTCTGGACTCAGACAGGTACTAGTTCTGTGACCCTGGACAAGTCACTTCACTCTGTTTGCCCCAGTTTCCTCATCTGTAAAATGAT
Organism: Phalanger gymnotis; assembly: GCA_028646595.1. Classification (NCBI taxonomy): domain Eukaryota; kingdom Metazoa; phylum Chordata; class Mammalia; order Diprotodontia; family Phalangeridae; genus Phalanger; species Phalanger gymnotis. The sequence goes on from CM053622.1 coordinate 521,998,182, forward strand.
CTGACAAAGGAAATGGCAAACCACTCCAATAACTTTGCCAAGAAAACCCCAAATGGAGTCACAAAGAGTTGGACACACCTGAACAAGAACAACAGTGTTTAACACATAGTAGGTGCTTAGGCAGAAAGCAAATACATGCTTATTAAGTACTCACTTATGAGCCAGACACTATTCTATGTGTTAGGTAAACAAGTAAAAGCAAAAAGAAAGACAGTCCTTGCCTTTGAGCAGATTCAATTCAAATGGATGGTCATGAAATCCAGAAAATTAGGAGCAGAGCCAGGAGGGGAGTAAAGTTTGGCTGGTTTGGGACCCTCCACCAAATGGTGGTCCCCCTAAGAATGCACCAATAGAAGAAGAGGCCTGGCCTGGTGGAAAGATACTCCAGAATGAGATTGGACATTAGTAGTTAGAGATAGTAGGTCCCAAAATTTGAGAAAAATTCACAGATATCATTATAACTAAGGTTGGTTTTGAAGCCTGGAGAGTCAGAAACCTAAGCGAGGAGGACAATAAAGGTGGTTGGCCTGAGTTTCTTCACAAAATGGACACCCAAGAAGGAACTCATCATCAATGGAAGAAGAGAGCCACTTTGGTAGAGGGATATTACAGAAAAGTGGTTGGACGTTCCAGAGCTAGAAGGCTTCAGGAGATGAAGGAAGTTCTGGGATAAAAATGAGCTGAGATATGGTTTTGAGGCCCAGAAAAGCTAGAGTAGATCTGGCGGGGAGGGGGGGGGGGATAAATATTTGATAGCTACTTGCTGATTGATTGATTAAAGGAATTTTAGAAATCATTTTACAGATGAGAGATCTTAGGCCCAGAGAGGGGAAATGATTTGAGATTCGGTTGACTCCAAATCCAGTACCCATTCCACTGTATTATAATGTCGGCAGACAAGGGACACATACGATTTTTCAACCCCAGAAATCCATATGATGTTATATTTTTTACATACTTATGTTAATCCCTTACAATGATTGCTCATTCTTATGTCTTACCATTTTAAAATGTTTTTAAGTTTTTCTTATTTACACTGCTAAAAAGTAGTAGCAAAATAAAAAAAAATATATATATCTCTATGAGATTTCTCACCTAAAGAAGAAAAGTTTAAAATTACTACAGAAATATTAAGTCTCAAGGCTACATTTTTGATGATGAATTGAAATTTTGAGATCATCAGACCTTGTATTTAGGTAAATTATCAATAAAAGAAACCTAATTATACTTTAGTATATGTTTTTCATTCATTCATTCATCTGTGCACTCATTCATTCACTAACTCAATCATCACAAGAATCCTCTCAATAAAACATCTAACAAGTGGTCATTTAAAATTTGGTCCAACACTTCTAGTGCTGGGGTATTCACTATCTACCAAGACAATTGCTTTTATCTTTATACATCTCTCATTGTTAGAAAATAGTTCCTATTAAGCCAATATATACTTCCTGATAACTACTATCCATTGATCCTAGTTATGATTTCAAGAGTAAGGCGTAATTGAAAAAGTTGTAAGTTAGGAGTCAGAAGGTCAAAAAAAATCAAATCTCCTACCAACTCTTCCTAGCCATGTGAGCTAAGACAACTTATTAATTTGCTTTTTAAGTTATCTAAGTTACCCACCTGTAAAATGGAAATAATGTTTAATCACAAAGGGTTGTCATGAGGATCAAATGAAACTGTTAAAGTATGTTGCAAAATCTTAAAGAATGAAATGAATGCAGTTTAAATTCCTTTTTTTTACATGACAGACTATGGTGACATGACTTTGCAATCTTGACTATCATGACTATCATGGTTATCATGGGGAAGGAACAAAGGAACATGTTGGCTAAGTACTGTATAACTAATAGATCGTGTGGTTTAGCAAATAGTTCATGCTTGTTGCTTTTGTTTCTTTTTGTAAAGTATAAATTCTAGAATTCAGAGCCTGGTGGGTGGTATGTAATCTATAACTCGGCAACTTTAGAATGGTGTGTAATAAGGAAAGACAATGTAGAAAAAGTTTTTGACCAACCTTATGTATCATCTGTAATTGCTACTCTACCAGTGAATTTTAAGTTAGACCAAAAGAAAGGGATCTGGTGCAAAGTCTGTGGAGGGAGTTAATTTTGAAGAAATTAAAAAGCCACTAAAGAGGAAATCCCATCTGAGAAGTGTCATGAGCAGTTGCAGTGTATGAGAGGAGATCATGGCATCTTAAACTACATAGGAAAAGGATCAGTTAGGAGGAAGTCTACTGTAGAAAAGCCAATTTTAAATTATTTTTAGTGCTCAGTTCTCAATAGGTTCCACTCTACAATCGATACAAGTCCACCATGGCAATCTGTAAGATGTTTTCTAGTGTTGTAATATCAATTAAGTTGGGACTTTCTTACTGTTTTTGTTTGTTTTGTTTTGTTTGCAGGGGGGAAAGCAGGGCAAATGGGGTTAAGCGACTTGCCCAAGGTCACACAGCTAGCAAGTGTCAAGTGTCTGAGGCCTGATTTGAACTCAGGTCCTCCTGACTCCAGGGTCAGTGCTCTACTCACTAGCTCTTACTGTTCTAAAATGATTAATTGTCTTTTAGCCTTACTAGGTGCAAAGCCCCAGGCCCAAACCCCTATCTTCTAGATGCTAACCCTATGTGGGTGTGAAGCCCTCAGGGTCCTAAGGGGAGTTGCTAAGACTAGAGTCAAGAGTAGGCACCTAAGTTCTGGTTGCTCGGATGACATTTGATGACTTCTGAAAACTGTATAAAAAGGCAGAACAGAGTTATTTTGCTTAGGGCTCTTACTCTTGGTGGAGCGCTGATGTAGAGAATCGGGGCAGCTGTAGTTAAGAGCCCCCCAGCTTGTAAGCCTGGATGTTTGGACTTTGTTGAACTCTGGTAACTGTGCTTTGAGATTTGAATCAGACAAGGTCTGTCTGTTGATGTTTGTAATTTGTTTGTGTTTGCTTTGAAGTTCAGGGTGCTGGCTTTTTCCCCTGAACTAAGTGAATGATATTTGTATGTTGGATTGAAATAAGATTGTTAACCCCCTTAACGCTACTTTCCTTAGTAAAGCAGATCAAAAGAACCTGTGTTGGCAGCTTTCTGTGTGCTGGTTGTTGGCGGGTCTTACACCCTTACTGCAACCAGGTTGTTGAAACAAGTGTCCAAAAAATTTGTACTTAATAATTTGTTCTAAGAATTCTTCATTGTTGTTGTTTGTCCTTCAAAGAGGACCAATGACATCATGACGGTGATGCCTTAACTTGCATATAATTTGTATTTAAGTGAGGCAGAATTGCACAAAGTTGTCAGCCTCACTCTCTCTTCCAGAGTCATCAAAGTCCGGTAGCAAGACAAAAGTCAGGCTCACTGGTGATGGCACAGGATGCAGTGGATGACCGTGGGGTCTTCAATATCTGACCAAGCTAAAAGTATTCCACAGTGCCTGCTTCAGCTGCCTTTGAAACAAATTGTTCTCATCTGCCCATTCCACTGGGGGAAGTTTTCATATTCTTAGGTAGACACCCTCCTAACTCACCGACAGATTTATGGCCTATTAGTTACCCTCAACCTGGTCTAGCCTGGCTGCCAAGATGGTGATAGACTATATGCCTGTTGATTGGTTTGTTGTTTCTAGAATCAATCCATTTCTGCTGTTTATTTACTGGAACATGTAGACCAATATCACTGGTTTTCTGCCATATTTCCAAATCTCCATAATTATCAGAGATTACTGTAAGTTTTCCTCCAATCACATCTTCAAGTTCTTTCAGTGGTTGGCCATATAATTTATTTAGACCTAAAATCTTGACCTCAAAATAGCCAGGTGTTCTTCTGTCATTAGGTTCCTTTACTGGGACTTCAGTTGCTTCTTAATTTTTTTTTTCCTTTAACTATGTTTGCTCCACCATTTAGTTTTCTTAAAGTATATTCTTGAATGGAAAAGATTAAAACAGTATAGTGGCTGAATAATTTTACATTCTCTCCATCACCTATTAGTGTTATATCATCTACCATAATTAGTTCTCCCTTTCTTCTTCTTCTCAGTATTTTCATAAGCATTCATTCATGCTGGGCTTTAATCTTTATGACACTAATCTTATAGATGTCAACAAACCCCTTACATCTTCTTCCTTCTTTTATGCATTTTTAAAAATGTTTGCATTTATTATAGAGCTCTAGGTGCAGCTACATTGCTTTCTTTAGTTGCCTTCCTCTTGCTCATCAATCAATCAGCACTCATTTATTTTTTTAAATAAGTAATTAATTTTTAGTTTTCAACTTTCACTTCCATAAGATTTTGAGTTCTAAATTTTCTGCCTTCCCCCCTCTCTCTCTCCAAGACAGCATGCAATCTGACATAGACTCTACATAATACGTTCACATTAAACATGTTTTCACATTAGTCATGTTGTAAAGAAGAATTAGAACTGAAGGGAGAAACCACAAGAGAGAAGAAACAGCAAAACAAGAGAGCAAACAGTATGCTTTGATATACATTCAGAATTCATAGTTCTTTCTCTGGATGTGGATAGAATTTTCTGTTGTGAGTCTTTTGGAGTCATCTTAGATCCTTCCATTGCTGAGAAAAGCTAAGTCTACCAAAGTTGGTCATTGCACAATGTTGCTGTTACTGTCAAAACTCATTTATTAAGTATCAACTATGTGCCAACATCACCAGTTATCCTGGAGGAGAGAGTGAGGCTGATAACTTTGCCCAGCTCTGTCTCATTTAAATCAAATTCACACATAAGTCATCACTTCTGATATCATTGGTCTTCTTCTAAAACAAAGGACCAACAACAACAACATGACAAGCACCGTTCTAGGTACTGGGGATACAAATACAAAGAATTAAACAATCTTTATTCTAATTGAGGAGACAAAGAGGGACGTGGATGGGTGTGAGCACACACACAGAAAAAGAGAGCCACTATAAGGTAATTTGGAAATGAAGGAATTAGCAATTAGAAGGATCAGGAAAGGCTTCATCTAGAAGGTAGTGCCTGAGTTGAATCCTGAAAAAAAAGGTGGGATAATTATAATTGCATTGTCAGAGCTTCAAATTTTAAAGGCCTCCCATCTCTTGATCTGTCTTCTCCCATTTTTATTTTTTTTTTTTTATTTAAGACTGGATTCTCACTTTCTCTCTCCCAGGTTGGAGTGGAATAGCCACTTACTGTCCTAATCCTACTACTTATCAGGAGCTTTACCTTGCTCAGTTGTATGCACCTGGGCTTGTTTGCCCCTTCCTAGGCAGCTTGATATATCTCTCTTTACCTCTCCTTCTCATCAAGACTTAGTGCAAACACTTGGTTGTCTTGGCTTACTCAGGCTTCCGAGCTCAAGCAATCCACTAGCCTTAGCCTCCCTAGTAGAAGAAAATATAAGTGTGTGAGACCCTCTCTGGGTAGTCTGTCTTTTTTTTAGGAAGAAAGTTCTAGCCACAAAATCACACATACATCCATACATCATCTGTAAACTTTAGAAAATGTTTTCCTCATATTTACTGCATTTTTTTTTACTATGTACAACATTCTCTTTTAGTTATAAATATTAAGATGTTCAATCATCTCATTTATTAAAGATATCAGTGCAATGATATGTTAATTAAATTAGAGATTATTTACTGAGAAACTTTCAGAAAAGACATATGAATTGACAAAAATGGAAATAAAACAGAACTGGGAAAACGATTACACAGTGACTACATCAAAATAAATCATAAAAAGAAAACAATGCTATTCAGTTATAATGACCAAGCATAGAGTCAGAGATGAGACAATGCACCCTCTTCTCTTCTTTGCAGAGCTATGGGTGCAAAATTCTACACATGAAGTCAAACACAGAAGATAAAATTGATCAGTTTTGTGGGATGGCCTTTTCCCTATTGTTATACTTTGTTATAAGGAGTGGCTCCTTGAAAATGGAGAAGAGGGAAAACAGTTGGAAATTAAGGTGAAGAAAAGATATAAATACCTATTTTTAACCAAGATGCCTCCTCAATCCTGACTTAGGCACGTGGATATGCACACATGTCTATAACTGCCACCCTAGTTCAGGACCGCATTGCTTTTCACCTGATTTATTGGAATGTCTCTAATTGATCTCTCTGATCCTTGCTCTCCCCTATGAAATCCATCCATCATGAAGCTGACAAAATAAAGTTCCTGAGGGTACAAAATGAAGAATGTCATTTCCATACTGAAAAATATTCAGTTTCCCTATTGACTCTAGGATCAAATGCAAACTCCCTGGTCTTGCATTTAAAGCTTTCCATAATCTAACTCCAACATAACTTTCCAGACTCTCTTTGTATTACTTTGTCAATCACTTTAATATTTTGTCACATGAGATGACTAGCTGTTGAACCTGACCTTGTGTCTACCACCTCTATGCACTTACAAAACCTTCCCCCATTCTGGAAATGCACTACCTCCTCACATTTGCCTATTGTAATCATTCTCCTCCCTTAAGACTCAGCTCAGGTACCACCTTATCTGCAAAGATTGCTCTGTTTCTCTCAGTTCTTATTGCCCTCTCATTACTCAAATTACCTTCTATTTATGTATCTTCTGTCCATATTGTATTTCCCCATGAATGAGCTATGCAAAATTGGAGACTTCAGTTTTTGTTTTAGTATTACCACTCCTTAGCACATTACTTGGCCTACAATAGACATGTAATAAATGTTCATTGAATTGAATATGCTCAAAGACTCATTCATGCACAGATGTCTTAGTCAATCAGAAAATAAAATTTATTAAACATCTACTATAATACAATCCCAGGCACTGTATTAAGCTCTAGGGAATATAGAAAAAAGGCTAAAGATGTTGCCTGCCACTAAGGAGCTCACAATCTAATGGGGAAGACAAGCAAATAAATAGGTATACACAAATTATGTACAGGATAAATATTTTAAAAAACAGAGGGAAGCCACTAGAATTAATAAGGATTAGGAAAAGCTTCTTCTAGAAGTTGGAATTTTAGTTGGAACTTGAAAGAATCCAGGGAAGCCAGGAGGAGGAGATGAGAAGAGAGAACATTCAGCCAAAGAATTGCTGATGGAGGCAAGAGATGGATAGTCTTGTTCATGGAATGGCAAGGAGGGCACTGTCACTAGACTAAAGAGTCCATAATCGTGAATAAGGTAAGGTAGTAAAGTAAGACTGAAAAGGTAGGAGGGGGCTAGGTAACAAAGAACTTTTAATGCCAAACAGACAATGTTATATTTGATCTTGGGGTGATATGAAGCCACAGTAGTTTAATGATGGGGTGGAGGGGAGTAGGGGGTGACATGGTGGAGATACACTTTAGGAAAATCATGTGGATGTCTGAATGAAAGATGGAATGGAGTGGAGAGAGACTTGAGACAGGCAGACTCACCAAAAGGCTATTCTAATAGCCTGAGAACGAATTGATGAGGGCCTGCACCAGGGTGGTGGTAGTATCAAAGAAGAGAAAGGAGCGTATTTGAGAGATGTTGCAAAGATAAAACCAATAGGTCCTGGCAACAGTTTGAATACAGATGGGTGAGAGATAGTGAGGAGTCAAAGATGACACCCCGGTCATGAGTCTGAGGAACTGGGATGATGGCGTTGTCCTCTATAGTAACAGGGAAATTGGTCCAGGGTGAGAGGGTGGGGAGGGATAATGTTTACTGTCTGTGCTTGTGAGAAAGTTGAGCTCTCCAGGGAGGACAGTTTATACATGCATAGAGACCCAGATTTGACCTTAACTCTGTTGCTCTCTGGTCTTCATTTAGGTTTCTCAGAATCTCTCCATTAAGTGAAAAAGACTAATGCTACAATTGTTTTGCCTTTTATAGGCCCAATATAGTGGTGGTTCCAATCCACAATAGTTTGAGGTAGCTGATTAATGGCCATTTAATAAGACCTAAAGAGATTTCAACATCTTCAGGGAGAAGTCAACAGGCATGCTGACAATACGCATTTCCCAATTCTCTAAATGAAGTTATCCCTATACTCCAGAGGGAGAAATAATCAACTTCCCAAACAAAAGTTCACACCCTGCAAGCTCATCAACTTGAACCAGGAGCTCTCCTGACCAATGCTCTACTTAGAGATTACAAGAATCTTACAGGACATCTAATCAGACACTCTTGTTTTACAGATGAGGAAAGTGCCCCAAGAGAAGTAAATAATTTGTGGAAGGTCACAAAGGCAGTAAATGACAGAGCTTGGATTTGAACTCAAGTCCTCTGACTTTGAATCTAGCATTCTTTTCACCAAACTGTGGTGCTTCTATGCATTAGATAAAGCCTGGATCTCAGGATGAAGTGTTAGGGATGACTACAGTATGAGTGGCTGGCCATCTCCATTAAACTCTTTGAACTGATCAGTGCATTGGTTGAACACAATAGCACGGACATTCCTGGTTGCCGTTCAGTTGTTTGTGTCTGATTCTTTGTAAGAATGGATTTTTCTTGGCAAAGATACTAAACTGATTTGCCATTTCCTTTTCCAGCTTATTTTATAGGCGAGGAAACAGAGGCAAACAGGATTAAGTGTAATGTCCAAGGTCACACAGCTCATAAGTGTTGGAGTTCACATTTAAATTCAGGTCTTTCTGACTCCCAGCCTGGTGCTTTATCCATTGCACCATGTAATTGCCTTTATATTCCTGGCTAGTGTCATTAAATATTATTTTTTTCTTACTCTTTTATTATTTGATATATTTAATTTCCCGGGTTAATTTTCACAGGAGTTTGAATTACAAATTTTCTCCCCATTTCTACCCTCACCCACAATCCAAGATGATGTATATTCTGGTTGTCCTGTTCCCCAGTCAGCCCTCCCTTCTGTCACCGCACTCCCCTCCCATCCCCTTTTCCCTTTCTTTCTTGTAGGGCAAGATAAATTTCTATGCCCCATTGCCTATACATCTTATTTTCTAGTTGCATGCAAAAACTTTTTTGTTTTTGTTTTTGAACATCTATTTTTTAAAACTTTGAGTTCCAAATTTTCTCCCCTCTTCCCTTCCCATCCACCCTCCCTAAGTCAAGCAATTCAACATGGGCCACATGCGTATCATTATATATAACCCTTCCACAACACTCATGTTGTGAAAGATTAACTATATTTTGCTTCTTCCTAACCTATCCCCCTTTATTGAATTTTCTCCCTGCACCCTGTCCCTTTTCAAAAATGTTTGTTTTGGATTACCTTCATCCCCATCTGCCCTCCCTTCTATCATCCCCCTTTTTATCATCTTCCTCCTTCTTTCCTGTGGGGTAAGATACGCAATTGAGTATGTATAGTATTCTCTCTTCAGGTCAAATCTGATGAGGGCAAGATTCACTCATTCCCCCTCACCTGCCTTCTCTTCTCTTCCTACAGAACTGCTTTTTCTTGCCACTTTTATGTGAGATAACGTATATCCATTCTCTCTCTCCCTATCTCCCTCTATCAATATATTCCTCTCTCATCCCTTATTCATCTTCAACTCACCCTGTGCCAGCTCTCTCTCTCTCTCTCTCTCTCTCTCTCTATATATATATATATATATACACATATATATGTATAAATATATACACACCTACATATATACGTGCATACATATACACACAAACATATATATAAATAA
>CM053622.1:522008267-522039538 GCA_028646595.1 Phalanger gymnotis
TACCCTTTGATAAACCCAAAGAATTTAGCTTCTGGGCTAAGAATTGACTATTTCACAAAAACTGCTGGGAAAATTGGAAAATGGTTGGGCAGAAACTGGGCATAGACTAATATCTTACACCATACACCAAAATAAAGTCAAAATGGGTTCATTATTTAGGAATAAAGGCTGATATTATAATCAATTAGGGAGAGCAAGGAATAGTTTACCTATCAGATTTATGGGAAAGCAAAGAATTCATGACACAAGAGATAGAGAGCATTACAAAATGCAAAATGGATAATTTTGATTGTGTTAAATTGAAAAGTTTTTGTATAAAAAAGCCAATGCAACAAATATTAGGAGGGAAGCAGAAACTTGGGAGAAAGGCCTCATCTCTAAAATAAACAGGGAGCTGAGTCAAATTTGTAGGAATACAAGTCATTCCCCAATTGAGAAGTGGTTAAAGGATATCAACAGGCAGTTTTCGGGGGAAGAAATTAATGATATCTATAGACATATGAAAAAATATTCTAAATGACTACTGATTAGAGAAATGCAAATCAAAATAAATCTTAGGTACCACATATTTCCTGTCAGATTGGCTAAAATGACAAAACAGGAAAATGATAAATTCTGGAGAGGATGTGGGAAAATTGGAACACTGTTACATTGCTGGTGGAGTTGTGAACTGATTCAGCCATTCTGGAGAGCAATTTGTAACTATGCCCAAAAGAATATAAAAATGTTCATACCCTTTCACCTAGCAATACCACTTCTAGGGCTGTATCCCAAAGAGATCACATAAGTGGGAAAAGGACCCATATGTATGAAAATATTTATGGTAACTCTTTTTGTAGTAGCAAAGAATTGGAAATCAAAGGGTTGCCCATAAATTGGGGAATGGCTGAACAAGTTGTGGTATATGAATGTAATGGAATACTGCTGTACAATAAGAAATTGGGAAAATACGGACTTCATAATAACCTGGAAAAACCTACGTGATATAATGCTGAGTGAGGGGAGTAGAACTAGGAGAACATTATACACAACCACAGATATATGGATTCTGTGATGACTAACCTTAATAGAACTTGCTCTTTTCAGCCACGCAAGGTTCAAAGACAACTCCAAAGGACGCGTGATGGAGAGAGCTATCTACACCCAGAGAAGAAACTATGGTGTCTGAATGCAGATTGAGGCAAACTATTTGCTTTCCTTTTCTTTTTTCTCTTTTGTTTTTGTTTTTTTGTTTTTGTTTTTGTTTTTATTGGTTTTGTTTCTTCTTTCTCATGATTCAATCCATTGGTCATAATTCTTCTTTACAACTTGACTATTGTGTAAATAAAGTTAATGTGAAGTTATATGTAGTAAATACATTGGATTCCATGTCATCTTGGGGAGGGAGGGGCAGGGGGGAAGAAAATCTGGAACTCAAAAATCATGTGGAATTGAGTGTCGTAAACTAAAAAGTAAAAAATCTTAAGTAAAAAAAAAGGAAAAAAAGAAGAAGGAATGGTATGTTTCGACCTAAACTTTATCAATTTGATAGCTGAAGAGGATGGATTGAAATGGAGAGACTTGAGGTTGGGAGTCCAACCAGAAGGCTAGTATGATAGCCCAGGTATGAGGTGATAAGGGCCTGTACCAGGATGATAGCAGTGTCAGAGGAGAGAAGGAGGCCTTTGTAAGACATCTTATGAAGGAAAAATCATCAAGCCATGGCATCAGATTAGATATTGTAGGTGAGAGTGAAGAGTTAAAATGGTACCTAGTTTGCAAGCTCAGGTGACTGGGAGAATGATGGTACCCTCCACGGCAAATGAGAATTTAAGCAAAGGGGAGTATGGGTGTGGTGAGGATGATGAGTTCAGTTTTGTATATGATGAGTTTAAGATGTCTTTAGGAATATGCTTTAAAGGTTCAATACATAGTTGGAGATGTAAATCAGTAGAGCAGTTATGACTGTTAAGTAGATATGAAATCATCTTCCAAAGAGATAATGATTGTATCCAAGGGATACCCTGAGATCACAAAGCAAAAGAGTATAGCGGGAGAATAGTAAAAGACTCAAGAAAAAACCATGGGAGACACTCACTGTTGGTAGGCATGATCTGGAGGAAGATCCAGCAAAGGAGACTTAGAAGTACTGATCCAAGGTAGAGGAGAATCAGGATACAGTAGTGTCACAAAAACCTGAAAAGAAGAGAGTATCAAGGAGAGTATGATTAGCATTGTCAAAGATAGCAAAGAGGTCAAAAGATCTCTTTAGGAAAGCCAAGAACAGAGGCAAAAGGGCAGGCCACATTTCTGCACTTGAAATAGAACTCAAAACCATATCCCATCACTCATCTCTTCACAGAGCCTTGGAGACAAAATCTCCCAAAAATAAATCTTTTATCACCAGCAAGACAATTCTTTGAAATTTCAGTGATAGGCTAGAGAACTGAGGAACAGAGAGAGCAGAACAGGAAATTGTGGCAGGATATAGTTTTTTATCTGCGTGTGTGTGTGTGTGTGTGTGTGTGTGTGTGTGTGTGGGTATGAGTATGTGCCTGGATGGGTGGGTGTGGGTGTGTGAGTAGAAGAGGAGGGCAGGGAGGTCCTGGCAGTCCACCAAACCTGAAAGAAAGTAGTGAGCATCCAGTTGAACCCAGTTCTGTCCACCCAAAATTCACTTAGGGTAGAGACCTAAACTAGTGAACCATGCATGGAAAGAGGCTAAGATTCTTTGAGATTCAGCCCCAAACAGGGGGGGAAAATCAGAGAGAAGGAGTAAGAAAGTCAAAAAGTGAGCAAAAGGGGAAAATTAAAGGGAGGAAGACTTGTACTATCAAAGATCTCAGGAAGAAGAAAACTCAAAGACTTTGAACATAAGCATATAAGTTAACATGAAAATATTAAGTAGTTCAGGAAAGAAATGAGACTTATGCCAGGAAATTTATGGCCCAAACAGCAAAAGTAATGTGAAGAATGGAAGAATTGAAACTTACAATGGCAAATTTCACCAAAAAAAATGAGAGAAAACAACAATTGGGAATGCAAATACAGAGAAATGAAGGACAATCTAGAAGAAGAGAAGGGAAAAACCCATAACATTAAAAGAAAATATGCTTACTATGCAAGCAAAACATATCTTGAAGATAAGATGCATAGAAACAACCTAGGTCTCCTAGAAGAATACAACAGGAAAAAAATATAATAATACAGAAAAACTGACCAGAGATTCTGAACAGAAAAAAATGAAATATCAATTGAAGGAATTAATAGATCACCTGCAGGGGAAAAAAGGCTGCAAACTCCAAGACACATAGTGGCTAAATTTAATAATTCACCTCAGAAACAAGTTCTGTAAGAAATCAGTAAAAAACATATACTTCAAATTAAAAGGGAAAAAAATTCAAATAACACAAGACTGCTCTGTACTCACCAGAAAGTGTCACTGTCTCTTCCATCTTCAAAAAATCTTGCTTAATCTGTTCACCCTCACTAGATATTAACAGCCTTCTCAAGAAGTTTAGCCACAAAGGGGAGGAGAGATATGACATAACAGCTACCAGGGGTGGGCAGATAAAGTTGTTTTTTTTTTTTTTTAAGATGGAAGAGACAATGACATATTCTGGGGAAGTAGGGAGTCAGCCAATATAGAGAAGAGATTGAATCTATGTGAGAGAATGACAGAGGGGACAATCCTCTGAAGAAAACAGGATAGGATAGGATCATCTGTGTATGTAGAGGCATTTACGTTGGCAAGAAGAAGGGCCACCTCTCGGCGTGAGACAAAGGTGAACGATGATGATGATTAACATTTATATAGCACCTACCATTTTCCAGGCACTGTGCTAAGCACTTTGTAATTATGTCACTTGATCCTTACAACAACCCTAGGAGGTAGTTGCTATTATTATCCCCATTTTATACATGACAAAACTGAGGTAAACAGAAGTTAAGTGACTTGCTCAGGGTCACACAGCTAGTAAGTATCTAAGGCTGGATTTGAACTTAGGTCAGCCAGGCCCAACGATGTATCTACTGTAACACCTAGCCTCATCTCTATGAGACAGAGGCAGAAAATGTCTGAATGATAGGAGATGAGAAGGAAGGAGAATAGCTTTAATTTTTCTAGTGAAGGATAAGGTAAGGTTCTCAGCCAAGAAGGTAGAGGAAACGGGGCCATGGGAGGTCTGAAAAGGAGTGAGGAATCCATGAATTGATGTAAAATGAAATGAGCAAAATGAGGAAAACAAGTGTACAGACGAGCAGCAATATTGTGTGATGATCAAATGTGAATGACTTAGCTATTCTCAGCAATACAGTGATCCAAGATAATTCCAAATGACTCATGATAAAAAATGCTATCCATCTCCAGAGAAAGAACTGATGGAGTCTGAATGCAGATCAAACCATACTTTTTTTTAACTTTTTAAAAATTTTTCTTGTTTTTTTTTTTATTTAAAGTCTGTTTTTTTCTTTTATAACATGACGAATAGGGAAATATATTTTGCAGGACCACATGTGTACAACCTTGTAATATTAATTAAGGTGGGACTTTTTCTTACTGTTTTCTCTTTGAGAATGCTAAAGTCATCAAGTGCCTTTGATTAAGTCTTACTAGGTGGTAAGCCCACACCTTTTTGCTGACTAGGTGTGAAGACTTAGGTCTCTAAGAAGGGTATATAAACTCAGAATTCAGCAGTTGGTTTGGGGCTCTCGCTCACTGGAAGAATGTTGGTGTGAAGACTCTGGGTAGCCGCTGGAGCCCCTGGGCTTTGAAGAAAACCCAGATGTTGGTGCATCTCTTTTTGGTAAATATGTATGTAATGTCTTGATCAGATAAAAGCTGTCTGTTGAATTGTGTTATTTGATCTGTTGATATTTTCTGTTTGTAATTTCTATTTGCATTTGCTCTGAAGTTCAGGGTGCTGGCTTTTTCCCCTGAACTAAGTGAATGATATATGTATATTTGATTAAAGTGAGATTGTTAATCCCCTGAAGTTGCTTTCCTTAGAAAATCAGATCAAAGAACCTGTGCTGGCAGGTTTTCTGTGTGCTGGTGTTTTTGGTCTTATGCCCCCAAAGCAGCTGCTGGCAACATTATTGTTACAAACCTATAACAAATCACTTGCCTTCTCAATAAGCGTGGAAGGGAAGGAGAAAAAGAAAGAGAGAATATGGAACTCACAATTTTTAAAAAAGTTTTTATGTGTAATTGGGGAAAAATAAAATATTAAATAAACATTTTTTTAAAGAAAAGGTATGAGAAGCATGAAAATGTTTTTAAAATCTACTGTATTAAGTGGGATAGTAAATTAATTAGGTAAGGCACTGCCTCGCCACAGTGAGGGCCCAGTTGAGCTTAGACAATCTAAACTCGCTGAGGTCCTACTCAACAAGATTACTTTTTCAAGCTCAGTCAACAACATGAGTAAGAACAAAGACAGTGGTGGGAATAGCCCAATGTTGAGGTTTGATGGGAGAATATCAGCAATGAAATAAAAGGGCAAGAAACTCTAGAGAAGAGGACAGTATAGAGATGCACTGGTTCATCAAGGTGACAAATAGGGACTTAATTATTTCACAGATTAAAATATTTATTACTGAATGAAAGTGAATTGTAGAAAGTGATATTAAAAAAATATATTATGACAGTAGTCTGCCAAATAGATCTTTTTTGAAGTACAGTGCCAAGGGAAAGGCAATGAGATAGAAAACTGCTGCTGTCATCTGAATGAAGTAACATAACCTATATTTGAACTTGGAGGAGGGGTTAAATGAGATCTCTAGTTTCATTGGTACAGGGAGGAAATTCCCTTTACTAATCAGGCTAAACCATTGCTGTCATTGTACAGCCCATGAATGGGCTCAGCCCCTGGGGGACTGAGAGTTAAGTGACTTGCTAGTATGTGTCAGAGGACTTTAACCCAAGATACTCCTGGCTCCAAAGCTAGATCTCTCTCCACTATACCATATGTCCCTTGACTTTTTATGATGAAAATGAACATCAAAAAGAAAAATTTTTATAAATAAATATTTTTGAAGGAAGAAAAAATTACTTCATGACAGACTGCTTGTAAAGAAAAAGGAGAGATATGGATTCTAAGATTACTATTCTTATACATCAAGGGAAAATGGAAATAATGACACTTCTATTTATCTACTAATTTCACGTATATAAAATATTTTCCTTACATCAATGGTATGACAAGGATAGTACACATATGATTAGCCCATTTTACAAATTAGGAATCTGAGGCTCCAGGTAGTTAATAATCAGAACTAGGATACAAATCCTGGCCTCCTGATTCAGGGTACAACATATTTCCTGATCTACTATTGATCTCTAGTCATAATATTTTTACATTCAGTGTAATCATCAATTCGAATGTACAAGCATTTATCGCATGATTCCTATGTGCCAGGCATTGTGCTAGGTTCTAAGAATACAAATACAAGCAGAAAGATAGGCCTGGCTCTCAAAATGTTTATCTTCTTTTTTAAAATATTTTATTTTCCCCCAATTATATGTAAAAAAAAAAAGAATTTTTTTTTTAAATTTTGAGTTCCTAATTCTAGCCCTCTCTCTCTCCCCTCCCTGGGATGGTAAGCAATCCAATATAGGTTATTCATAGACAATTATGTAAAACATTTCCATATTAGTATTTTTGTACAAGAGGACTAGAACCAAAAAAAAAATCAGAGAGAGGAAGAAAGGAAAGGAAAAAGGGAAGGAAAGAAGGGAGAGAGGGAGGGAAGGGAAAAAAGAAGGATGGAATGAAGGAAGGAAGGGAACAAGGAAGGAAGGAAGGAAGGAAGGAAGGAAGGAAGGAAGGAAGGAAGGGAGGAAGGAAGGAAGGAAGGAAGGAAGGAAGGAAGGAAGGAAGGAAGGAAGGAAGGAAGGAAAAAAACAGCATGCTTTAGTCTCTATTCAGACAAAATCAGCTCTTTCTCTTGAGGCAGATAGCAAGCTTCATCATAAGTCCTTTGGGATTGTCTTGGAACATTGTATTTCTGAAAATAGCTAAGTCATTCACAGTTCTTCGTGGTACAATATTGCTGTTACTTTGTACAATGTTCTCCTGCTTCTGCTCACTTCACTTTAAGATGCCTACCTTCTAATGGGAGGAGACACCACATAAAAGGGAAGAGAAAAAAGGGGGCAGGAGCATGGTAAAGAAAGCCCGAGAATCAGGAGTAGAGCCTGAAGATAAGACAAGAACAGCTTGTGCATTTTCCTTTAAAATGTAGGTTCTGAGAGGAACTAGTCAAACAGAGGAAGGTGTCTCAGGAGCAGAGAGTACTTCCAGTGTCAGAAGACATGGAGATGTACTTCCATGTGAAAACATGAGTCAGATCCATCAGTTGCTGTTGTACTTCTAGCCCTAGTGAGTTAGGAAGACCTAATGTCAAAAAACAAAACAAAAACATGAAAGAATATTTATCTCTAGGCATGGATCCCTGGTAATCCCAACCTGTCCATTATGTCTAGGATGGTGAAGGGCCTTGGGTCCATTTCATATGCAAAGTAATTGAAGGAATTGGGAATCTCCACCTGGAGAATAGATAAGGACTAGGCCTATAATTTTACATGTATAAAGAACTTCTGCATGAGAAAACCACCAATTCAAGTCAGCATCTTTGCTGCAATTTATGGTCTTAGAGAGTTGCCTAGAGCACTAGGAGGTTAAGTGATTTGCCCTGGGGCACACAACTAGTATATGTCAGAGGTAGGACTTGAACCCAGGTATTTCTGGCTTAGAGGTCAACTTTCTATCTACTATACTATGGCACTAAATAAATAAATAAATTATAAAACTACGTAAGCACAAGGAGAATAAGGAGACTGACATAGATGGATGTCCTCTAAACATGTAAGCGTAGTTGCCAATGGTTTATCACTTTTTATCATGAGGTAAAAAAAAAAACTAAGGATGCTTATGAAACAGACAGAATTATTTTTATTGTGTGTTTAAAAATTCAAGTCAAGATAATTAATATGTCAGCACCAACATTTGAACAAATGTCTATTGCTTCTAATCCTGCTTTTCCCACTTCAGCATGCTCTAGGAAGAAGGGAAAAATGGGGCAATTACCCCCACCCACCAACTGAAATCTCAATAAATATAAATTAGTTGCAGAGTTGCAGGTGAACAGCTTACTACAAAGTCAATTTTAATTTTATGAGATGAAATTGGCTATTTCCATACCCTACCTCCTAAAGTGCCTTGCTTCACAGCTTGCCATGTGGGAAACTATGCAGTCTGACTTAAGGAGTTAGTCCAATCCTGATAAGCACCTGCTCTTTGGGGAATCCAAACTTGAAATGCCTCACTTCTAAAAGCTAGCACTGCTTTCCTTTGAAAGTAGCATTTTCACCACTACTCTTCCCTCCCCAGGCATCTCTCCCTCCCTCACCCTTGCAAAGTAGGAAATGAACAACTGTGATGTGTGATTCAAAGACTTTTGGAGTTTTGTGATGGTTTTTAGAGAGAATTTTGTGATGAGACTTCAAAATCAGAATTTATTAAAAAGTCTCTTACCTAAGTTGCCCCAAGCAGTTTATGGACAATGATTATACCTAGTGTTTTCTTTACTATGCCCAAGCTTCTTTGGATATCAATGTTAATTGATAAAAGGGACTAATTAAGTCCCTAGCATACACTTAAGTTAAAGATTCTAGTTCTCCATTAGTGCTGACACATAGAACTTTATCTCTAAAGTTACCATCAAACTTGAGATTCTCACATACCATGATTAAAAAAAAAAACCTTTCCAATTTCAAAATAGCAACTGAGAAGGAGGTCACTAACTACCACCCACAATGGAGCACTGAAAGTAGTTCCCTATGTACCAAAGAAACCCAGCAGGAGAGGAACAAGATCCTTGGCTCACCACGTATCCTGGGATACTCAAGAGAAGAAGAGAGAAATGCAGACATCAGTGGAGTATGTTTCCACATATTGACCACATACAAACTTATCTGCTCAAGAACAAAGATGCACTCCATGCTAAGAGTCTACTTATGCCAGCTTCACTGTTCAAGTACAATTTGTCCTAGAGAAAATATTATCCCTGTAATTCTACCAGAGCCATTGAATTTTTAAGTTCACTCCATGCCCAAAGAGCAGGTTGCAAAAGCTGGACCACCTGCCTTTTCAGAATATTTTTGTATTCCTTTCCTATGTCAGGGTAAATAACTTCTCAATTTGCACCATTGTTTTCTTGTTCCCCACCTTTCAGACCAGCACTGCCTAGTCAGCCCCATTAGATGTCAATTTAACCTCCACTGACATGAAAGTGTGGCTGATTTGTTGAAATAGAATGTCTATTTCACATACTATGTCCAAGTAAGCCACAACAATCCCCATAAGAGAGCTGTATAACTTCGATCATTAATAATCGTGTCCTCTGAGGAAAGGAATTTACTTTTTGAACTTGAATTATTTATGTTCTCAGTTGCTACCCCCACGTTTTGGCGTTGTGTTGGAAAAGTTATTTGTTGACACTACACTGTCCAAAATGTAGAGTTCAGCAGTTTCTGGAGTCATGTCTAATAGTCATCATTCAAAGATGAAATCAAATGGTATTTTAACTCCTTGCAAAACAAAATGAACTTCTTACCAAGGCATATTTCATCTGATATAAATGTGTTTATATAACAGTAATCCTTATCAAAACCACATTGATTCTATTGTCAAGAACTGTACATGTTCGGATCTCTCTTTTTCTCCCCTTGCCTTATTTTTATGATTAGTATTATTCTCTCCCTGTCTCTTTTTTTAGTTGCATAGTTTATAACTGACGTTCTCTGTTTGCTGTGCACTTTTAAGTTAGCAAAGCAAACAGAAAGTTCCAGGAACAGCTACTTTCATCATTGTTCACCTCGGGCCAAGCCCAGGGAACATTCTACCAAAAAAAAAAAGGAGTCAGCCACTCCTTCCCCTGGGAAACAAGGAAGGAAGGGTACAAAAAGTGCGGGAACTTTATTCTGCTGAGATAACAAATACCAGTGAATCACTGGTATGAAGCAAGTTTTCTCTTACCTCTCCCCCATTCTTCCCTATAAAATGAGGAAGTCATAATGGCTTAACTAGTCCAAATCCACAAGAACAAAGGTAGATGTTATGCCCAGGCGGAATACATCCAAAAATAATAATGGGGAGGCAAACAACTAATCAGGAGTAGGAGGAATGTGGTGGTAGACTGTGAGAAAGAAATTAATTAATGGCATATCTGGGCCCTAGATAAATTTTAGATATCACCAGTAAGTCATAGTATCTACAGAAAAGTGACCAAAAGGGTTAAGGCAAATGATATATCTTATATAAGAAGTAATGATTATTGATTATTGTCTCTTTGCCAGATATGGTTTCAAAGCTAAAAATGACCTGAGATATTACTAAGTCCAACCCCCTTGTTTTACAGATGAAGGAACTGAAGCCTAGAGATTTTAAGTGATTTATCCAGATTTACTCAGGGAGTAAGTCAGAATTATAATTAAGGTTCTTTTTACTCCAAATCCAGTAATGTTGTATTTTAACATATCCTGAGTATAGATGTGCCAGAGTCAGAATAAAGTAAGATCAGAGGCATATTGTATGTGTTTGTGTGTTTGTGTGCATGTGTGTTTGTGTGTATGTGTGTATGAAAGGAAGAGAGACAGAGACAAAGACAGAGATGGGCAGAGACAGACAAGAGAGAGATAACATGCACACACATAGGAAAAGAATGATAGATTTCAGTGAGACTTTGAAGATCAGGCTAGGTTTGTCATTTTATGTATGAGGAAGATGCTACCCAGAGAGTTTGAACTGACTTGTACAGGTTCACACAACTAGGAAGGGGCAGAACTAGGCTTTGCACCTAAAAAAAAGCAGATAGTTGTCTGTGGCATGAGAAGTCCAGGGAGAGGTCAACTGTAATCACCAAAGAAGCTGCTTATATTAAAATCCACCCAATGGACATAAGATGTAAGATTTTGGCAAGATCTCAGTGAGAACCCTTTTTAATGAATTTTCTGTGTGGGCTTTTTTTTGTTTATTACTTTAGGTTCTATCCTATTTTAAGAGCTCAGTTTCAGAATCTTCCAAGTACATCTCTGAAAGCCGGCATAGTATGTTATGCCAAGATTATATACATACCTGTAGAGTACGAGTAGAGCCATTTATAAACTACTAATGATATGAAAGCTTGCTCCTGATAGATTCTCCCTCTGCTCTTCTATAATGAAAATCATTTATCACCAATTCATGTTTTCAAATGGAGGTTTTAGCTTCAAAGTTCTTCAAATTAGTATCTTTTCTATGTTAGTTAAACAAGTCTTAAAACATGTTTGTTTACTTTCTGAGACCACACTGTAGAATGGGTGCCCTAAACACTCTGGGGTGTATGAAGTTAATTAGTAAGTTAACAGGCAATTAAAATAAATTAGGATTGACTTGTCTTCAAAGTGGTTTAGCAATATAAATGGCTCTTTTCCCATTCCTCTGACCTGGTCAGATCTATAACATTGTTTTTGCTTTCAACATATTGATGTCATTATCTACATTTATATACATATAGGTGCATATATACACATATATAATTTATACTTATGCATGCGAATGCATGTTTGTATAAGTGCATATATATACATATATACACGTGAATGCATACACACATACATATATATGTACATATAATGGCAACATTTAAAACTCCACTAACTATTGATTCAAAATTATAGATGATGAAACAAACTTCCCACCTCTTAACTGAGAGATAGGAGATAATAGGTGTCAAACACAAGGTCATTTCTAGATTGGTTTTACAATTCTTCTTCTTCCTTTTCCTTTTCCATTTCTTGTTCTTCTCAATGCACTCAAAAGTCATGTACTCAAAAGTTTAATCATGGTTATGTCACACCTCTTCTCAGAAAGATGATACATTAGAGGTATAGAATCAAATGAGTGGCTGTGATATTAAAAAAAATAAAACTTATAAAAATGAAAATATTTTTATGTGCTGTAGGATGAAAAAAAAAAACATTCCTTTTGCTCATGTTAGAACCAGGACTATAATTCACAATTACCAAACCTTTTTAAATTAATTTTTGTTTTTAATGTAAAAATAGATGTATTGCTTTTCTCTAACAATGAAAGTGCAATATTATTAAACTTGAAAGAAGAGAACAAAAAGGTACATGGTCAGCATCCATGTGATGGGAAAGTCTGATTATAGATCTCGCTAAGAGTTTATACCCCTCCTGATGCCCTACCCCCCCAAAAAAAAGAATGGTTACCAATGACTTCTAGGAATATGCATTCCATTTTGATCACTGATTTAGAAAATTATTAGGTTTCTGAAACATACACATGTATACATGTACATACAGACATATATGTATACAAAAATCAGAAAATACTTCATATTTTTTTCTATTTCACAGAAATCCATTTGAATCTTCCACAAAAATATTCTTTCAAGATCTGCCACTTTGAAAAAAATATTCAAGTAAATAGAGCTATCAATTTAGTGTATGGGAGGTGGTGTGGTGGGAAAATATACATATTAAAAAGATTCAGCTAGATTCAGTCAAAAGTTGGGAAGCTGTAAACTTAACTGCAGGAGAATTAGCAGAACTCAGGGATGTAGTTTCTGCAAAGGAAACCAATGATTGAAAGACCACACTGGTTATTCTGAAATTTGCTCTTAAAAGCTCTGGTCAGTATTGTGCCTCTGTAACTCACATATTCATAGCTAGAATAACACTAGTGATAATTTGAATGTATTTGTATGTCTAAATATGAAGAAAAGACAAGTTGAAAATCAAAGGGGAAGCAAGAAAGGGAGGGAGGGAAGGAGGAAAATAAAGAAGGAAGAAAGGAAAGGGAGGGAAGGAAGGAAAGGGAGGTGTGGTAGCAACCAAAGTGGGACTTTTTGCTGTTTTTTTCTTTTTGAGTACTTCTTAGCACTGGGGCAATCAAGTGCCTTTGCTTGAGTCTCGCCTTTGTTTGAATCAGGAATCTTTGATTGAATCAAGAGCTTTTGATGACCTGCTTACATCACAAGAAAGTCTAACTCACATGAGTTTGAGTCACATGGTTGTGACGCCCTCTGACCCTAAAGAACCATATATATACTTGAAGGCTGGCATTTTGCTTTGGAGTTCACTCACTGGAAGGCTATTCATGTGATTTGGCCAGATGAGAGACTCCAGTTAGCCATTAAGGAGCTCCTACACCCCGGCTTTGAAAACCCAGATGTTGGTGCTCCTCTCCCTGGTAACTATGTATATATTCCTGTGGATAGACAGAATCCCTGTCTGCTGATTTGTGTTATTTGCTCTGTTTACATAATTTCTGCTTGTAATTTCTGTTTGTGTTTTCTCTGAAATTCAGGGTGCTGACTTTTTCTCCTGAACTAAGTGAATGATATAGGTATGTTTAATTAAAGTGAGATTATAAACCCCTTAAAGTTGCTTTCCTTAGAAAAGCAGATCAAAGAACCTGTGCTAGCAGCCCTCCTGTGTGCTGGTGTTATAGGCCTTATACCTCCACAGCAGCTGCAAGTAGCATTGTTGTCACAGGAGGGAGGAAAGGAAGGAAGAGAAAGGGAGGGAGAGATGGAGGAAGGGAGGGAGGGAGGAAAGAAACAAAGGAAGAAAGCAAGGAAGGAAGGGAAAGAGGTAAAAAAACAAGGAAATAAGAAAAAAGGAAGGAAGGAAGAGATGGGGAAGGAAAGAGAGAAAAGAGAGAAGAAGAGAAGAGAGGAGGGAACTGATTCAATTCAATTCGCTTATAACTTATTAAGCTTCTACTACATGTAAGATATCATACTGGCTTCTGGGATAGAAAGACAAAAAACAAAAACAGCCCTTGTTATGAAGGAGCCTACATCCTATTGGGAAAAAATATGTATGCATAAAAGTGAGTACAATATACATACACACATACATACACATGTATACATACAAAGCAAATATACAGATATACAAAATAATCAGGGAAGACCACTAATATCTAGGTAAGTCAAACATATCTTGTAGAAAATGGTGACTGACTTGAGGGAGGGTTGAAAAGAGAAAGCTTTTCATGTTTTCTCTCTCTCTCAAGAGAAAGCTTTTTGTCATGGAGACAGAAGATGGAGTGTTGGATTCAGGGGACAGCAAATAGGTTGGTTTGGCTGGAACAGAGAGGATGTGAAGGGAATAATATAAAGTAGTGTGGATAGGTAGGTTAGAGTTGGATTATGAAAGGGAAGGAAAGGCCAAAAAGAGGAGTTTGCATTTTACCCTTGAATCAATAGGAGACCATTAAAGTTTATTAAGCAGGGAAGCTTCATGGTCAGAACTGTGCTTTTACGAATATTACTTTGGCAGATATGTGGAGGATGGTTTAGATAAGGGAGAGACTAGAGTCAGGAAATCTAATTGGAAGGCTATTACAGTAGTCCAGAGAACCTGAACTAAGGTGGTGATTGTGTTTAGAGAAAGGAGACACATCTAGGAGGTGTTGTAAAAGTAGAGAGAATTGATAAAACCTAGCAATTGATTGGGAATACAAAGAGTGCAAAGTCAAGGATGATTTTCAAACTGAGTAACTTGTACCCTCAACAGTGTTAGAGAAAACAGAAAGATGGATTTGTTTAGGGTTTTTAATCTGGGGTATACAAACTTGTTTTAAAAAAAATATTTTGATAACTGTATTTCAAAAATTCCTATATATTTTATCATAGGCATATAAAGATGTCATTTTGTGAAGAGATCCATATGCTTCAGTAGACTACCAAAGGGATCTATAATGCAAAAAGCTTAATAATGAGGATGATAATAATAATGACTAGCATTCATATGACACTTCAAAGTTTGTAAAGCACTTTACACAAATATTATCTCGTTTTATTTTTATAAAAGTTGGTACTATGATTTTCCCAAATTTGGGGATGAGGAAATTAAACTAAACAGAGTTTAAGATATTTTACCATGGTCACCCACTTATCTGAGACCATCTTTATCTCAAGTCTTCCTGATTCCAGTTCTTAGAATCTATCCATTTAGCTGTATGATTAGAGGGAAAGATAATGTTCAGTTAGACATTTTGAGCTTGAAATGCTTATGGACAACCAGGTGGATATGTCCATCATATAGTTAATGCTGTAGTTATTTGTGCTTAAGAGGGAGATAAGAGCTAGATATGTAATATTTGGAGTCATATACATAGAAATAATAATTGAAATCATATGAGCTGATGACATAATCAAGAGAAAGAGCATAGAGATAGAAAAGGTCCCAGGACAGGGCCCTGAGATTTAGCAACTCATAGCAAATGAGTGGTACAAGGATTATGATACAATTCAATTTATAAGAATGATTCAGACAGTCCAGAGGAGAACCAAGAGAACACACAAGAGGAAGGTGTGGTCAATTGTGTAAATACTCCAGAGAAGTCAAAGACAAGAACTAAGAAAAGGCCATTTGTTTTAACAATTAAGACATTGTAATGGCAAGCAAAGTGAGACTTTTTGTTGTCTTTTGTTTTTGAATGCTTCTCAGAACTAAGGCAATCAAGTACCTTTGATTGAGTATTGCTTTTGTTTGTAGGAAGGTCCACACCCTTTTGCTAATTAGGTCACTAGTGATGTGAAACCCTCCCGAGGTGTGAAGCCCCCTGACCTTGAACAAGTGCATATATACTACGAGATTAGCATTTTGTTTGGAGCTCACTCACTGGAAGAGGGTCATGTGATTTGGCCAGAGGAGACTCTGGGTAGCCATTAAGGAACCCCCCAGCTTTGAAAAACCTAGATATTGATGCTTCTCTCTCTGGTAAATATGTATGTAATGCCTTAGTCAGATGGCTATAAGCCTGTCTGTTGATTTGTGTTATTTTGCTCTGTTTATATAAGTTCTGCTTGTAATTTCTGTTTGTGTTTTCTCTGAAGTTCAGGGTGCTGACTTTTTCCTCCAAACTAAGTGAATGATATATGTATGTTTAATTAAAGTAAGATGGTCAACCCCTTAAAGTTCCTTTCCTTAGAAAAACAGATGAAAGAACCTGTGCTTGCAGCCTTCCTGTGAGCTGATATTATTGGTCTTATACATCCACAGCAGCTACAAGCAATATTATTGGATCAGATATCATTGGAAAGCTTGGACAAGAGGTTTCAATTGGCATAAAAATCTAGGGGAGAAAAATCAGTTTTCCCCTTAGCTCCACAAAAGTTAATATTTAATTTTTTATAAAGTAAATTTTATTTAATTACTAATGAATTAAACTGGAGAAAAGGTGGAAGAATCCTCCTCCAATTTCAATTTCAACTCTTCCCCCACCAGCTTTGGCATCTTGAAAAAAATATGGCATGACTTTATGAACAAACTAAATCACACTTAGTACATCATGTAGTAGGCAGAATATAGTATCTAGAATTAGCAAGACCCAATTTCAAATACTGCCTCTGACACTCACTAGTTGTGTCATTTGGGGAAAAGTCCCTTAACCTTTCTGAATTCTAGTTTTCTCATCCATAAAATGTGGAAATTGAACCAGATGGCCTTTAAGGTCCCTTCCTGTTCTGGATCTATGATCCTAAGACTTCAAAGTCATAATATGCTAGTCCTGTGGAGTACAGGATCTAAATACAAATACAAACCAGGGTGAGGCCCAACTCCAAAAAATCTATTCCGTTATAGACCTAGACCCATTCCACATCAGACCCAGATTCCAAGGACTCTAGAAATCTGGAGTAGTCACTGGGTTTGGATAAGGGATGGTTTTGCAAGTCACTATTGATAAGGGCATCATCTCTACTATCCCCACTCCCACATGGCATTTAGTTCTTTGATCATAAGTAATACTATTTTTACCTAAACTTGCATAGTTGAAGAATATTATCCACTTACAAAAATTCTCATTTTGTTCCTTTTTTAAATAAAGTTTTAGAACATCTTCTTTAATCTTCATGGCATATTTTTTTTTCATCTAGCAAATTTTCTTAATATTGGGGAACAAAAGAATAAAATGTTGATCACAAAATAACAACAGCAAAGGATGTTTGTTCATAGTCCAAACTAAAGTGCCAATACTACCTAACACACTAAAAAGTACCTATGATTTTCAAAAAAAAGGGAGATTTCCTTTGGAAAGCTTTCTATATTCCCATTTCTGGTTCCCTTGATACATTCTTTCTGCCTCATTATAAATAGCAAAAGTGTTGGCCAACTTGTGCATAAGCAGACTCTAACTTTAAGTACTTTCTCCAATTATTTTTTTTGAACTTTTGACATGATGAAGGAAATGAGGCCCCTTTCCAATTGGATAGTTTACTTTTCTCCCACCCTCATTTTAGAGGAGGTAAGGAGGGAATGATAGCCAGCATGGTCTCATTTTTCTCTTTTTGTGGGCATCAGGCCAGAAAGTCAGCATGTCTCCGAGTTAAAAAGAGCTAAGTGTGTTATAAAGCATGTTTCCACGTTCTTGCCCTTTTGGGGTTGAAAGGAGGGTAGATTGTCTGTCTCAGCAGAGCCCAAAGATAGTTACATAAAGAAAGAATGAAGTCTAAAAAATCTCACTATTACAGAAGAGTATCTTAGCCACAAGACTGACTGATCCATAATAGGAGACAAGACTTAATTGTGAACTACACCTAAAATGTTGGAGAAAGAAGGGCAAGCTTTTCCTCATGGTGCACGTTTCTTGGAAATGTGAGGGAACCAAGTAGGACTTTTCTGGTTTAAATACACTCACTAGTGGACCCTAGGCAATGTCTACCTTTCTCCCACTGTGCTAGTTTCCAAAACAGACATTTTAATTCACATAGCAGCCCACCGGTCCTGATGACAGGGTCAGTGGACTGCATCATCCAATTAAACAGAATCCCATTTTCACTGCTTTGTTCCCCCTACAGGCAAATTGACCAAAAAATGCAGAAGAAAGTGAAATGGGCATGTTGATTTGAAATTCACCACTAACTCCATCAAAGCCAGGCTGTCCCCCAACCCACCACCCCCGTCAAGGAAACCATTTTCTGCTGTGCTCTACACCTACCTCATTCCCAGTCATTTCAGCCTTTGAAGAATAAATGTCTTTATTTTGCCATACCGATTTTTTTTTTAAATAATACTGATGAACTGAAAAAGCAAGGAAATGGAATCAAGGTTGCTCAGTCTTTTTATTTTTTTTTTTCTCATCACCCATACCAGACTATCTTGAAACATTTCACAGGTTGTGCAAAATATTATCCAGAAAAACATTTACTGAAATCAATTATTATGGTCTTTAGACATGAAAGTTAAAAAAAAATAGATTATAGTCAGAGATTAAAATTATAACAACTAATTATAATTTTCTCAATCTTTAATAACTTAAAGCTGACATTTATCACTCACTTATCAAATAATTTTAGAGTGCCCCATTGGGCATCTATTCTAAACTACAACAGAAAGATATCCTTACTATTACATAGCCTGACAGTTGGTAGCCCAACTTATGCTTGAGGACTGCCAAAATGGGTCTAAATGCACCACCTTTTAAGGTAGCACATTCCACCTTTGCACAGCTCTGAGTATTGTTTTTTCCTAATGCCAAACCTAAATTTGGCTCTTTGTAACAACCTCCCATTCCTCCCAGGTTCGCCTTCCAAGGCCAAATAGAATAGGATTAGTTATTAGTTATTCTTCTATGTGAAGGCCCTGAAAATATTGAAAATAGCAATTATTTCTCCTTTGAGTTTCTCTTGAAAAGGAGATACCTCATTCCTTCAGCCTACCCTCAAATGATGTGGAATAAGGCCCTCTACCATCCTAGTTTTCTTTTTTTGAATCCACCCATTTTAGTAACCTCTTTCCTCATCCTTTCACTATATTTGATACATTTCCCAATAATCCTTACTTTCTACCCTCCCACAATCCACTTAATTTGGTTTATCTCTGCTAAGAACTCTCTTTGCCATTTGTTTCCTAGCTGACTATTGTATGTGTCCTATGTTCCCCAGTCTTGTTCTACAATGGGCATAAAATTAGTGTTGTCATTCTCTCAGCAGCTATTTAAACCATAGAAGTAGAGCAGGCCTGATGGGTGGTGCTCACCACCAATTGTGTGGTGCCCAGCTTCAATAGGATAAAGCTCAAATAATGAAGCTACGCATCACAAAATGGCTTGATTCATCAAGATATGGTCATTTGGCCAGAGAAACTCTTAGCTTCATTACGTGTTGATCAGGGGAAAAAATGGATTGGCCATACGGCGGCTAAGAAATGACCTTGTGTATTGCATTATTATCCACACACAATGTCAAGATATAGATAAATAGATTGATATATACATATGGATATATAGAGAGGGAGAGGGAGAGAGAGAGAGGGAGGGAGGGAGATGGAGAGAGGGATAGGGAGAGGGAAGAGAGAGAGAGAGAGAGCGAAAGAGAGAGAGAGAGACATTGAGGGAGAAGGAGAGGGAGGGAGAGAGAGGGAGAGACATTGAGAGAGGGAGGTGGGGAGGGAGAGAGATACGACTGATTCCCCCTTTGGGGACTTAAGAGAAGATGTAAGAATCACACAAGACAAGAGGATAGGAATTAGTTGTTAATTGCATTGATAGAAGAAATATTCACAGCAGCAAAATCACAATCTCATTTTAAAAAGCTATAAAATTGTTTTTCTCTTGCCTATCTCACATAAAAATTTTGGTATGTCTCCTATTCATTCATCATATAATATTACATAGTATGGTTATCTCTCTTGGTATCTTATTCTCCTCTAGGTTGTAAACTGCACGAAGGCAGGGAGTAATTTTTTTCTTCTAAATTGTGTATTTACCTAAAATATCAAATAAGTTGGGACTTTTTTTTACTGTTGTAAAATGATAAATTAGGTGTCTTTGATTGAGCCTTGTAGGGGCAAAGCCCCAAGCCCAAACTCCTATCTACTAGATACTAAGACTATGTGGGTGTGAAGCCCTCAGGGCTCTAAGGGGAGTTACTTAGACCAGAGCCAATAATAAGAGCTTGAGTTCTGATCTCTCAGATAATGTTTGATGATGGCTAAAGACTGTATAAAAAGAGAGAACTGAGCTATTTTCTTGGGGCTCTGAGTCACAGGAAGAGTAGCCCACGACTCTGGGCCAGCCATTGTTATGAGTTTCCCAGCTCCTGAACTCAGATGTTGATGGCTTCTTGGTAACGAGGAATTGTTTTTGGTCTGTTTATAATGTATGTTTGGAATTTGTTTGTATTTGCTCTGAAGTTCAGGGTGCTGGCTTTTTCCCCTGAACTAAGTGTATGATATTTGTATGTTGGACTGAAATAAGATTGTTAACCCCCTAATGTTACTTTCCTTAGTAAAGCAGATCAAAAGAACCTGTGTTGGCAGCGTTCTTATTGTTGGGCTTGTGTTAGACTTTTACCCCCACGGTAGCTGCTAGACGAATTTTTGCAACATTACCCTAAAACTCATACATAGCTTTACATTATAGATATTTAGTATTGTTGGTTTTTTTTCATTTTAGAGGCAAAAGCAATAAATAGCTTAGAGGGAAAACAATGTACAAGACACTTAAATGTCTTGGGTATGAACTGGCTCGCTCTTTTACACAAAATCAACAGAAGAGAGTTGTCTCTTCAACCAATCCAAATAGACATCCTTTGTGGAATCATTTTACTTCATTCACTGGCTTTCAGAGACTTCTACGTTGATTAAGGACTCTTAAATTGATCAAAGACTTTTCACATTTAGACTATGATTTATTCAATAGGGATTTCTAGATTTTTAGATCTATTACTGATTATAATTTTCATTTGAAAATGGTATCAGGGATAGTGACTTTTCAGAAACTTTAAGTGGGGTGCGACAACTGATCATCTGACCCTCCCTCTTACATTTAGAGGAGGAAACTGAGAAGTAGCATGATCCTGTGGAAAGAGATGAGTCCCAGCCTATGTGGGCCTCAGTTACTTTATCCATAAAAAGAGAGAGTTGAACTAGATGGCATTGATGTCTCTTGACTGGAATGTATTATACATGAATGGCAATAATGTGAAGTAAGTCTAGAGAAGTAAGCTGCAGCCAGAGTATAAAAGGATTTAAATGCTTGTTCAGTCTTCTAGCTTTATGTCCTGAATTTGGACTTTGTGATAAATTGAGGCTCTGCATAATTCTGGACAGAATGTTGAGACCTATTTTGGTCCCGATCTTTACAATCTATGGTCTTGTGGTTGTGTTCTCTGCATCTTAGGTGCTTTGTTCTTCAAGGATTTCATGGGCAACTCAAACCAGGAAGCTAAAAACCTCCAGAGGGCCCTAAATGATCTGATTTAGAACATGGTCTGATTGTCGTCAGTATGAACTGCCTTTTGTGAGCTTTGTTTGTTGGTTTGGGTATGGGCAATTGTCTTAACATAATTTGAGTGAGTTTCAAGATTCCAGGTTTCAATACAAGATGGGGCTGGAGCACAAGACACAGAACATAGCCCAAGAAGGGGGTCAGTAGATAGTAAGCAAAGTAAGCCAATGTTATTGAGAGGAAATACTTACAATATAGGGGGCAGTCAAGGAGGATGGAAGTTAAGTCAATTGATCTGGGGTGTCAAGTAGAATAGGATGCCAAAATTTTATGGTGTTCTTACCTCTTACACTAGGGGGAGGGGGCAAGAACCTGGATCTATTGTGCTGTTCATGGTTCCTGTATTGATGCTGATTTATACTGTGAGGTGGGTGGGAGGAGTACCTGAGGAATTGATGACTAGTGGACATTCAGACGCCCTATCATCCAGAAATGGGACTTACAGTTGTTACTATAGGCCTGTTTCTGTCTGGGTAACTCAGGGGATTGGAGCTTTCCCACCTTCTTCATTTACAGGGGTGGAAGACTACTGAGGTCCTTACCGAAATACTATTATAGGCTTGACCCTGGTTGAAGCTCCAGTAGACAGCTGATGGCCCCAGCCTCTTTGTGATAGTTGAGAGGCCCCAAATTTTCATATCTGTACCAGTCTCAGCAATAGGCCCCAGCACAGGTCTATGGGCTAAATCTTTGATCCTGCTCCAAAGTCAGAGCAACAGTGATACAGATCCACTCCCGGTTGCAGTCCCTCACCTATTTTCTTACCTGTGGGCTAAATTGGTTATCTTGGGCTAGAAAGATGACTCTGTTGTTTCTTTTTGGATTTCCTGTGTATTATGCCATCTGGTACTACAACAGTCTTTGTTGGAGCAGTTGGGGAAAAAAAACTGAGATGTACTCCTTTCTCCTACTCTGCCATCTTTTCCAATGTCAACAGACTGAAAAAGACTTTAATTGAAAAATTAAGGAGTTTATATTTTATTCTAGAGGCAATAGGGAACTGAGGAAGATTTTTGAGCAACTTAGTAATGTGGTCAATCTTATGCTTTAGAAAGATTATTTTGTGGCTATGTAGAACATGCAATCTTCTTAATACTAATTAATTAGTATAACAAACTATATTTGGTTATTACTAATTTATGTGACGATTTACACTTAATGAGTATAGTAGGGATACAGTCTAGACTTGAAATGTCATTGATATTGAAAACTCATTTTACCTTCTCTATAATTTACATAACTTTTATTTATGTTTGGTTGATTTCCTTTTGTTTTTTAAGATTAAGTTGACACGTGTTGCCCAAGCTTAAAGTGCAGAGACTATTTATGAGCTCAGTTCTACTGCTTATCAGAGCTTTGATCTTCTCTATTTCCAATCTGGGCTAGTTCAGGACCTCCTTAGACAACCTACCTCCTTACCCCCACCCCCACCTTTTCTTTGCTGCTTCAAGGAGCTCATTATATAAATATCAGCCTTTTTGTGGAAACCCAATCAGTTTTGGTACTACTGCAGCTCAAAACTCCTGAATTCAAGAAATCCATAAGCCTCATCCTCCCTAGTAGAAGGGATAAGAAATATGAAAAATTTTTAGTCTTAGAAAAATCTTTAGAGCAAAAGTGTCAAATTAGAGCCAAAGTATCAAATTCATGGGCCTGTAACACTACTGTGTATAACCTGGGACAGATTAAAATATAATTGGGAAATCTTTAGCAAAATAAATAAAAATACAATAAAATATAGCTAATCGTAATTTGTCATGTTCTCAGTCAACATGCAGTCCACAGGGATCCTTATATAAACTTTCTATTTGAGTTTGATGTCACTGTCCAAGAGCATCAGAAATAAAGGACTTGCCTTGTGTCATATAGCCACAAAACCAGTTTTTTTATCTACTATCCCTCTGATTCATACTATGTGTATAATATGTAGAATGTGTTGTATAATTCTAATTTAATTAATATAATGAGAGTATTGATTGCAGGAGATTAGAAAGAGAGGATTCTTAGGGAAAAAAAGAACTTTCTACATCTTGCTATCTACAAGGCTAGAATGTAAAACAATGCATTACCTAATGAGCTTTAGAATAAGATTCTTTAAATTACAGCTTCCATTGTCAAACACGTGCCTAGAAAAGATGACTCTTGCTCTTTCCACATCTTACACTTTCATATTATTTAGTCATCAGGGGCTTAATGATTGGGGCACTTTTCTCTTTATTGAGAGTGAAAAGCTGAATGGTGAGGCTCCTGTCTCAAACAGGTTTTCTGAATATCCAATAATTAACATTTCTAAAGTGCTCTGAAGTTAAACAAGCACTGTACTAAACATGTTATGACATTAGAGTTGTGAATTTAAGCACACAAATTGGCAGAGTCAATGGAAAAGTTCGTGTTGCCATAGGAATGTTAACTCATCCCCATGGCACATAAAGTAATGTACATTAAAATGTATTTTTAACATGAAAAGTATTAAAAAAAAATTCAAAGAGTGGGCCTGGTTCTCAATCTCTTCCTGTAACCTATTGTTTCTTTAGTAGAGCTTCATTCTTGATGCCTATGCTCCCCTTGAGAGGGGCGACACAAAGTATGCTCAGGGAGGATTTTACAATTACCGTGAATTACTAGATTCTGCTGATAGTTGCATATATTATTGTATCATGTAGTTTGGCGGCAATTGAATATGGATTGTCAATACTCTCTATTTATAAAGGACGGTTTTCTAAAGACCTCTAAATGGCTTATAACTACCCTCTGGTTAGGCCCAAAACTATTTCTGAAAGGTAGACAGAATTATTATCACAGTTTGGTACATTGTGGGACAAAGGGGAAAACAAAGATACTAGAGCTGGGCAGTTGGATATGGAATGGGTAATCTACACCTAGTACAAGAAAGTGGTGGAAAAAAATTATTTAAATAAAAGCCAATCCTTGAATACTTCACAAAAGAGAAAAAAGTGAGGCAGCTAAGTCGTACAGTGGATAGAGCTCTGGGCCTCCAGTCAAAGAAACAGAGTTCAAATGCAGTCTCAGGTACTTTCTAATTTTTGACCATGGGTTGGTTTCAGCTTCTTAATCTATAAAATGGATACCACCTATCTCACAAGGTTGTTGTGACAATGAAAAAAGAGATTAAGTGCTTTGCAACATTTAAATCATTATATAGTCCTAGTTGTTTTAAATTGTGTTTGTTTGTTGGGTGGAGTTTTGTTTTTGTTATATAAGCCTAAATATTTAATTTTATTTTTGATTTGTTACATAAGCTTAGCTATTTTGAGTGTGTGTTTGAACCGCCAGTGAGTCAAACAGCACTTTTTACACACTTTGCTATGAATCAGGCATGGTGTTAAGTTTTGAGCCTACAAATAAAGGCAAAAGATAGTCCCTTCTCTCAAGGGGTTCACAGTCAAAACGAGGAGACAACATAAAATTAGCTATGTACAAATTGGGTAAGTTGGAGATAATGTCAAAGGGAAAGCTTTGATTGCTACAGAGCACTGGGAAAGAACTAGAGTTGTCATTTTATTGATGTTTGGGAACTTTCATGAAGGATACTCCCTCTACCTAACATGGTGTAACTGCTCCACAACTCACTAACATAATCTTAGTTACCTGGGATACTATTAAGTTACTTGCCCAGGGTCATATAGCCCGGATGTGTCAAAGGCAGGACCTAAAAATTAATAATGATTGCTAACATTCATATAGCATTCACTAAGTGTCAGGCACTATGCTAAGCACTTTATAATTAATATCCCATTTGTTGCTCCTAACAACTCTGGGAGGTAAGTGCTATTATTATCCGCATTTTAGAGTTGAGGAAACTGAAGCAGATGAAGGTTAAGTGACTTTCTCAGGGTCATACAGCTAGTAAGTGTCTGAGGCTGGATTTGTACTCAGGTCTACACTAATTCCAAGCCTGGCCCTCTATCTATTGTGCCACCTACCTGCCCCTAAATAAAATCCCAGGTCTTTCTGACACTGAGGAAAGCAATCTCTCTGCTACCTTAGGCTTAGTCTCTATTCACAGACATTCACGGATGTGCTACCTTTTATTCATTTACAATACATAAAAATACAAGGCTGAGTTGCTAATCATTTAGTTTTAGTACTCCTATTTATAAATATTTGAAAAAATACATTTTCAAGCAGCAATTCTTCTTAGTTTCAACAATGTAAATAACCTGTTCCATCCCCCTCCCCTATTACTGCCATTTTTTTCCCCATGGGCAAAATGATAATTTTTTAATTGTGTAGCTTATTTGTTTTTTTGTTTTGTTATCTTTTGTTGTGTTGTGTTTTTGACTGGGTCTCTGATTTCATTGGCATAAGTTCTCAGAGAGGAATTTCCTCTTCCAAAGCAGGGCAGCACTTTCTCTGAAATTACCTAAATCTGTGTTTCTATAAAATCAAGAAATTTTCAATTTGTCTACAAAAATTCAATATATTAAAAAAGAGAATTTTATTAACTTTTTCCCTCCTATTTAACTCACCAAATCACCATTCTGTAAAGCTGGGCTCTCAACTAGTGTGAATAATGAATCCTGTGAAGTGATATTATTAGAATTTACATTGGAAATTGAGCTAGAGGCTACTGGGGCAGTAGATAGAGTGGATAGAAGAAGATTCATCTTTGTGAACTGAAATGTGGAATCAAATATTAACTAGCTGTGCATGTCGCTTTACCTTGTTTACTTCAGTTTTCTCCTCTATAAAATGAGCTGGCAAAGGAAATGGCAAACCACTCCAGTATCCTTGCCAAGAAAACCCCTAATCCGGTCACAAAGAGTTGGACACAACTGAAAATGACAGAACAACAACAATAAAGAAGGAATTACCTTAGTTTACATAATTACAACTCCAATAAAATAGTTCAGATACATAACTGCTTCATAGGAATCATTCACAGTCAACAAGATCCTAGCTATAGATAAAATTACTTGATGCTACTCAAAACTTCATTTATTAAAAGACCACTTGAATGCCTCATTGTGATGTAAAGGTCATCCTGTGTGCCTAAAGGCTACACCAGTTCAATACAAGCATTGACAGGTCCTACTAAGCTGGAAAAGCTTTCAATCAAGGGTCTGTTGGTGGACTGGATCTATTGTGCCAGAGAGCAGCCTAGTTAAATGCTGAGGGGCTCACTAACAGAACTAGTCATAAAATGCTAGAATCATAGATTTATAGCTAGAATGGACTTCACAAGGCATAGTTCAACACTTGCTTTATAGATGAGATGGTGATTCTCAGAGCATCCAAGTGACTTGTCCATTTGAATTCAAGTCACTTGAGTCTGATAGCTGTCACAATGGATATTGTAAGACAGGAAGTCCTGATTTCAAATCTGGCCTTAGACACTCCTTCCCAGTAAGACCTAAGCAAGCTACTTGATCTCTATCTGCTGCAGTTTTCTTAATTATAAAATAGGGATAATAATAGCATATCCCTCCCAGGCTTGTTGGGAGGGTCAAGTGAGATAATATTTGTTAAGCACTTAGTACAATAATGGGTATTTATACTAAACATTAATGAAAACAGTGTAGCCTGACTAGAAACAGAAAAAGTTGGAAAAGCCTTGGTTTTAATTCTTTTTTCTTTTTTATTCTATTTTTTGGTGGTTTGAAATTCCTTCACAGATGATTCTGTCCCATGCTGATCACTTTTAAAAGGGGATGAAAGAATGGAGTAATTTCAAGGTGCCTGAAATAGTTGGGTGTCTTCAGTTATGACATCTAGGCATACACAACAAAAAGAAAAAAATTAACTTTTTTTATCTTGAATTTCCATATTATTGTATTTTTTAAATGTTTAGTGATTCACTCATAGCATGAAAATCATTATTCAAATTTTCTCTACTCAAAAAAAAGAGAAAGCATTAAATTTTTTTGAGCCTGACAATTTACCTGGATCATACAGATAAGTCAGTATTAAAACTGACAACTCAGTCTAAACTAAAGTCTGGTACCACTTTTCTTCTTATATAACATCACATTGCTAATCCCAGAGGGCAAGGTTCTCCCCAATATTTATCTCACCTACATAACTAGCCTTACTTTCAATATTTTCTTTCACTTTATTATCTAGTCAGTTGGTACTACTGGATCTCCCCAATCTCACCCTGCCCTCTCCTATATCCATGAATTTGTGCAAGCATGCCTTGAAATGGATGTCTTCCACATGTCTGCCAATTGAAATCCTTCTCTTCCTCCAAGAGCTGATTCAAGGGACAGTGATTCCTTAAAGGTTTTCCTGACTTCCTACCACAGCATTGATGATCCTTTCCTCCACAAACTTTCTTCTCTTCTCTTTCAGACCTCTCCTATGCTCTTATTATATTCTAACTAGTATTATAGTTAATCGTACACGTCTTATCTTTTTGGCTAGATTGTAAGTTCCTTAAACACAAGGACTGTATCACCTTTTGTGCTTTTTACTGCCAGTGCCTGGAGCATAATAGCTCCTTAATGTTGAAGCACTGAATCACTAATGCTCAGTATGGTACAGCACAGCAGAAGGAAAGAATGGGCCTTCTAGTCCATTCCACACTAGGTCATCCTCCATGGATGGCAGCATTGCTAGGTTTCAGACATTAGTATACATGCCATTACTCATGAGCACTAAGTCAGTATTTTAACACATTAGCTCTTCTCTAAGTTTCAAATTTCATAGGATGATTACAGGGGATAGAAGCTTCTTCACAAGCAAGATTGCTGTTTTCATACCAGTCATTTTATAATAAGCCATAATAATGAGTTCAGACTGAAGATGCTAAAGGAGAACATAGCAGCTGCTTTTTAAATCTTGATAGCTCAACTAACTTTTTTTCCCAAACCAGCTTATTAGAGGCAGTGGCATTAGGTTTTCTTTAAAACATTTCAAAAAGAATATTTCAAGCATTTGGAAGAATAAAACAACCTCCAAGCTTCTTACCAAACTCTGGCTTAACCTTTCAACACAAGTGGATTTTAGAGAGAGAAAGGAATCCATCTGTAATTCTGATTCACTTATCATTAACTTATCCAAATGTTATTATATGTGATACATTTGTTTTTCATGGAAGCTTCTGTTGTCTTCTTCTACATTTCTTGTAACAAAATTGGTTCCCTTTAAACTACCACAAGTCTAATTCATGGTTCAAAATTTGAAATCCTGACATGGCATGAGGTTCAGGTAACTGATTATCTAACAAGAGAGTTGGGTCAGATGTTAAGAAGTTTCTGACTTGAAGGGTTCTAAGACAATGACTATGGCAAAACTTTCCTGGGAGGCTCTCTTCTCTTTACACATGTCACACAGGGGCTCTTAACCTGAGGTTCATGAGCATCAAACATCAAATTTTTTAAAAATTTTGATAATTGCATTTTAATATAATTGGTTTTCTTTGAAATTTTATATTTTTAGTTTTATGTATTTGAAAAACGGTTCACAGGCTTTGTTGTTTGTCGTTCATTCTCAAAGAAGACCATGACATCAGGAAGGTGATGTTATGACTTGCAAGTGAATTGGATTTAAGTGAGGGAGGGCTGTGCAAGGTCAACAGCCTCATTTTCTCCTCCAGAGCCATCTGAGTCCAGTGACAAGATGTAGATCAAGATGACTGCGGATGACCCCCTCACAGGCTTAACTATAATCCCAAAGAGGTTTCTGACATAAAAACATGATTCAGACTGATAGATAACATATAGATAGATGGGTAGGTAGATATACATATAGATATAGATATAGATATGGATATAGATAGAGATGTACATATATACAAATACAGATATGTGCATATATAGATATAGACATACTTAAGGTTAGATATGGAGTGAGTACAATTATTTTTGAAGTACGATGCTAAACTTCCAGCCAAATGATTTTTGTCTTTCTGCCACTTTAGAAACCAAATACAAGAGAGCCACTAATGCTAAGGATTTCAATATTTTGTCACATCCTTCTGAATGTGACTAGGTTGCTTAGTTTCTTTCACAATAAATTGCCTCATGCTCTGCTCAGCATGTTGTAGTAAAGATTGACTGAAAGCAGAGACTTACACATGTTTCAACTACCCTTCAAAAAACACAGTACTCCAAAGGGCAACATAAAGGCCCCAGACCTTCGACTAGCTAGTGTCACTAAAAAACATCCCCATGATCTGAGACACATCAAATGTTTCAGCCACCACTCTGACTTCCAAATTAGGGTACTGAGAACCAAAATATGTCTACAAAGAAAACCTATCAAAAACAAAACAAAAGGTCGCTCTGTATTCTGCCACAAGCTTCTATCAAACTGAAAATAGAATCATTGAGTCCTAGAGCATGGACAGGTACTGGAGAACCTTTCCAGTCTAATGCTCACTTATTTCAGGGGAAAAGTTAACTCCATATAAAAAGATTTCAGAGACATGAGATAATGGAATAACAGTTCTACTTTACTCTAGACCTTGGGGGGAAAGTGCTTTAATTTACTACAGTCTGCACATACCAAAGATATATGCCACTGTCGCAATCCCTTAGTTCCTTCCTTGGTGCTTGCTTCTATCCCTTGCTTCAGGGACTCAGGCATCTGCTGCCAATTAGGCTCATCAGCACTCCACCATGGCATCCCTGCTGATCCACTAACAAGAGTTAGTGGATCAGCAGGGGCATATGGCTGCTTAGGATGGAATTTTAACCCCCTTCCTACCATGCCCTATGCAAGACCACTGCAGTGAATGGCAAGGCTAAGCACCCGGGCACATCGAGGTTTGGATGCCATGGTAACCAGAGAAGGGAAAAAGCCGCCAGGAACATAGCGCTATAGTTAGAACTTTTTCACATTTTCATGATTGCCAACTGAGACCTGCAAATGCTATTTCCTAAACACCACCTATGAATGTTGGGATCTGTCAGGCTCCTGAAGTATCTCAATTTGGGAGAGAAACGGCTCCCATTTTTCAGTTTCCCTCCCCCCACCCCTTTAATGATTATTTGTGGGATAATCCTCAGCAAATGCATTTTGATTGCAGTAGGTGTGCTCGATTAAGCTCACAGTCAGAATTCTGGCCAACTAATCAGACACTGTCACAAAACAGTCATTTTATGTTTAAAATTGCAAATAAAAATGTAATGTCCAGCATCCACTTTGGATACATGTCTATTACGACATTAATAATAATATTTTGTGCAATGTTTGGAAAAGCAAAACCATGTTATTGTCATTTTCATTAAAGGAATATTGAGTAGAATGTGGCTTTTTAGCTGACTATGAAACTTTGTTTCTATTGTTTCAGGTGTTTTACAGATGGGAAGACTAATGTGCAGACACTGAAGAATCTAGATCAATTTTGTCTAACCATTACACTTACAGCTAGAATCAGAACAAACACACTCCAGTCTTGGGGTTACAGACCAGTACAACAAATGCTCTAGCTTTTCCCATAGCAATAAGTGTTAATTATTCAAAATGTTATGATACAATAAGCTCTTATTAAGCACCTACTCTATCCAAGGCCTTAGTTTCTGGGAGTACAAAGACAAAAATGAAACAGTCCCTGCCCTAAGGAAACTTATATTCTAAGGGAGTAAAATTTTGCTGAATTTTACCAAAAAAAAATAGATAAAAGGCAAAGTGTGTAATAATGTCTCCAATTCATGTATTCTGTGACAATTTCCATGCAAATTGTTTATTGAAAACCTACAAAATTACAAAGTTCACACCTCTAGAAATGGATTGCTTACTAGCCAACACATTTGAATACATCATGGTTAGTGAATGGGAGATGCCAAGTTGACTGATGCAACCCTTCTCATTACCTTTAATTCAGAAGTATCCTCCACAATTCAATTCCTAGTGACTCAGTGATTGTATAAGAGAGAATATCTTTGAACAAGCTGAGTAGAAGGTACAAGTAAAACCAAGGTTTTAGTTAACACATAGACTAAAAAAAAATACATCCTGAAAACCAGTGTTTACTACACACTTAAACCTAGTTTTTAGATATAATTAAGTGGAAAA
>CM053622.1:522040038-522062059 GCA_028646595.1 Phalanger gymnotis
TGATTGTATAAGAGAGAATATCTTTGAACAAGCTGAGTAGAAGGTACAAGTAAAACCAAGGTTTTAGTTAACACATAGACTAAAAAAAAATACATCCTGAAAACCAGTGTTTACTACACACTTAAACCTAGTTTTTAGATATAATTAAGTGGAAAACAGTTGACACTTGAAAGTAAAATGTACCTCAAAGAAGACACACACATTTCATCACATTCCCTAAGAAAACTTAAATCAAACTGCAGTAGTTTTAGCAAAAACAAAATACCTCAGCTCAGTGATTAAGTCCCCTGATTGCCAGTCACCTTCACTGAATCTTTTATTCTGGAGACATATGCAAGAACTATGAAAACAAGTAACTTGAATAATTTTTACAAATCTAAAATTGAATGAATGAAAATGTTTCTAGTCACCACAGTGCTCATGGTATTCTGTGTTCTTCCCATTTGATAAAATACAAATTTGCTAAATATTCAATATCACTTTTTTTATTTGGATCTGCTCTCTGTCTGTGTTTTATGTATGTGTTTTAAAAGTTAAATCCCATTTAAACAGTTAATGTTGGGTTTCATTCATATTTTGGAAATATTTGAGAACTATATAGTTTACCATTTTGGAGCTACAAAAATAAGAATATATATATGTATATATATACATATACATGTATAATATATGCATGTATGAAAAAGGCCACCTCTGCCAACAACGAAAGAAGTGTAGCACAGAATGGGAGAACATATACTGTAAGAGAAATGATAATATCTTTACTGAAGCAATAATCTCATGCTAGAATACTCTTTGTCCCATCTGTGAAAACACAATACAGAGGGCATTTTAAAAAGCTTCTCTTCATAACTTTCTGTCATTACTCATAATTTCCCTAGTCACCATATACTGTAGAATTTCTATTTGTATATTTGAAGATTTGTTCATTTCCTCTTTACCCTTCTGCTTTTTAAAAAAAAGATCATTCTTTTAATCTTTTTATAAGGTTTTATCAAGCCATTGGCATAGTGTTAGAACCTCTTTGTCATTCACTGACTTGAGCAATCAATAAACATTTATTAAATGCCTACAATGTGCCAGGCACTGTGTTAAGCACTAGGAATACAAAATGAGAAAGAAGACAGTCCCAGCAACAAAGGAGCTCACATTCTAAAATGATAGACAACAGGCACATAGCTGAAATTAGCTGTATAAAGGTTAAATTGGAAATTACCAATTGAACAAATTCACTAGAATTAAGAGGGATCAGGAAAGGCTTCCTATAGAAGGTAGGATTTTGGCTTGGATTTGAAGGTAATTGGGGAAGCAAGGAGCCAGAGAAAAGGAAGGAGAGCTTTCCAGGCATGGAGCACAGTCAGTGAAAATTCCAAGAATAGGCAGACTATCAGTAACAGTAAGGCAATAATAACAATGCAGATGATAATTGTCAAAATGCCTATGTAGTTCTGTATTGCAAAGTGTATAAGACTCTCCACATAGAAGGTAGAAGAAGTAAACTATTTATTTAGACACCAGAGAACCATATCCCACAAGCCATTTATCCAGTCTATCAGAGCAGTAAAACATTCAATACACAATATCACAACATGGAGCCTCACCATCTCAAAACTTCTCCAACTCCCTGCTGGGATCTTCCCACAAAACAATCAAAACTTACAGCATAGCTAAGTCAGCCTGTTTAGCTCCAACTGTAATGATGGTGGCCATTAGCAGCCATTAGCCACCATAACTGCTCTACTGCTCACTCTCTCTCTCTCTCTCCCTCCTTCTCTCTCTCTCTCTCTCTCTGTCTCTCTCTGTCTCTCTCTCTCCCCCTCTCTGTATTTCCTGTGACATAACTTCCTCTTCCTGTCTGGAAGCTCCTCCCACCACACTTGACTTAGACTTCTTGTGACATAAGCAGGTCACATGGCCTATTAATGGGTGGGAAACATCTTCAAATCTAAATTGCTACTACATCATCTCCACCAAGAGGGTCCTATTCATGCAGTAGTAAGGAGGAGAGTGTCACTGATTCTCAGAGTAAGCCATTATGAGTGAAAGTGGGTGTAAGGTGTAAGAAGAAAGGGAAGGTGTATGTGTTGGGGGGGGTGAGGGGAGGGGAGGAAAAGTTATGAAGGGGTTCGAATTACACTGAATTTTTATAGTTGATCCTGGAAGTGCTAGGGAGCCACTGGAATTTATTGGATGATGAGGGTGGGAGGTGTGACACAGTCAGACCTGAGCTTTAGAAAGATCACATTGACAACCAACTGGACTATTTGCTAGAGTTGGGGGGGGGCGGGACTTACATCAGGGAGACCAAACAGTAAGCTCTTACAACACACTATTTATGTGGTGTTCCCTCTAGTTCTTTCTTTGAAGTGTATAATCCTCCATTTTCCCCAATGTAAACTCATTCCTTTTGTGCCTAACAGCTTCTCCAACTTATCAAAGTCACATCCTAATTCTGACTTTGAGGAAGATACTCATTCTTCCTAGCCTTGTGTCCTGACAAATACAGCAAGCATGATGTAAAATTGAGGAAAACCACAAAATATCTGCATACCCAAAATCATGTGGGATTAATAATTTGATATTCGTGAGGAATTGTACAGGAAAGAGGACAATAAGTAAAAACCAAGACTATTAGACAAAAAAGAACTTGTTAAATCCCTACATTCTTAGGGCTGGTCCTTACTGATGTCTTAGTTGGGTCATGTGAACTAACCGTTTTTCCTACTTCCTACAGGGAAGGCTCCTTCCTACAGGTGGCAAATACACTCACTCTACTACTGTGATGAAGAGATTGTGCAGATTATAGCTTTCACACTCTTGTTTTGGCTTTTAGACATGCTCCCTCAAAATAACTGTTCATGCTGTGGCCCCCTTAAGGGACCTCATTTTCCATTATCTGCTTGTACGTTTTTATCTGTCAGGTTGAAGAACGCACCATCAATTTGAGTATTTAGTTTGAGTCCAGGCCACTTGAAAGAGAATATATTTCTTCCTACAGGGCATTTTTTTCAATGTAAATAATTCCTGAGTAATTTATTTTTGGAGAACTGAAGCATACTACACATTACTCTCCTAGTCAGAGGTATAAAACCCATCACATGAGAATCTATTCTTATGAAATTTGCCAGGGCATAACTGACTTACAGTTCAGCCCATTATCTCTAAGAATTCTAGTCTCCTAAGAAATAGTGGACTTATGCACAAACCTGGTGAACTTCACATGGCTTAACACTGAATGTGTCAGATTACAAAGCATTAAAGAAGCATTGAAAGAAGTATTGAACTTTAGCTATTAGTTATGGAAGAAAAACATTAAAAACAAGATATAGATCTTGTGCATTTTGTCCCTTACAAAGCTTATTCCATGCACAATGAAACCTCTAGGAGATTGCCTGTCATCTATAAAAAGCAATGGTTTCTTACTATTGGTAAATATCATAGAAATAAAATATATTTAAAAACAAATAAGTAACATCATTATTATCATATTATGAAGTATTCAGTGTCTGTTCAGTAGAATTCATTATTCA
Source organism: Phalanger gymnotis (assembly GCA_028646595.1). Taxonomy (NCBI): domain Eukaryota; kingdom Metazoa; phylum Chordata; class Mammalia; order Diprotodontia; family Phalangeridae; genus Phalanger; species Phalanger gymnotis. The sequence continues at coordinate 522,043,569 of CM053622.1, forward strand.
AATTATTCCTTTAAAGTTCCCTTTGTAATTTGATTATTTCTTTAAATACCTTGATGTACCTTCATTATCTCATTCATATAGTCATATATTCAACAAACTTTTAAAGGCTTCCTAGGTTAGACAATGAGATAAAGAGTTTAGGTAAAGATCCCTGCCCTCATGGTATTTGCAATGTTATGGGATTTTAAAATTTTAGCATTTCCTAGAAATTCTGAAGTGTGTAGATGATCTTATAATTAAAATGTTTAGAACCACTATCAATTGGTGGTCACTCAGAAATAAAGATGAAAACTTCTTTGAAGTACAGAATTATAAACTTTTTGAGCCTGAGGTGACAATGATTGATGTCTCATTCATCATGGTTTATTATATATGGAAAGTTAAAGTTTATTGAATGTCACAGACTAGCTCAAGCTCTCATGGCTCATCAGCAACAGAGAAAAGACTAGGACCCAAATTTTTGACTATCACTTAAGTGTTTCTTCCATAGCACTATAATCTAATGAAAACTAGGTGATTTTATACGTTGATACTAGGACAGATGTATGATCTCATTGATGTGTCTGGCACAACTTGAACATAGATCACTATTAATCCATGCCTTTTCATCTCATCTCATCATGAGATTTTTATCCATATCCTTCAAGTCTTTCAATAGTTCTTCCCCAAAAGAAAGTACTGGACATATTCTACTATGCCTTTTAAAAGATCAAGGATGTTATTGTAGTATTCAGGCTGCGCATTTTTTATCTTTCATTACATGATAGGCCTCCTTTTCTAATTATGTCTTTGATGATATATTTTATACAACTTCTTACCCACAAGATGATTTTGATGAAACGCTACAACCAACTTACACCCACCATTTGTGTTTCCATTGCTCTTTTGGCCATCTGTAAATCTGAGAATATGGTGTTTCAGAGTTCACAGCTAAAACACATCATATGAAAAATAACCATACTGAAAATATGGACTTTTCAACAGGGAATATCTTGAAATTATTAAAAGCACTAAGTATCTCAAATTGTGGTTTTCCTTCTCTTAGTCAATTCTTGTTCTGAGGCATTGTCCATCTATAATGCTTGTCTGAAACTTCTGTGCTTATGGACTAATTCAATAGGTTACATATCCAACTGTACATCATAATCTTACTAAAACATATACTTTGACTACTTGTTTTTATCCTTTTGTGAATTGTAAAGTCAATCTCTTAAGAAAATCAGGTGTCATTGAAGAGACCCTGTAGCATTTTGATGTCATCAGCTCAGGGTAATGCACAAGCAAAAGCATCTTGACAGCATCACTATCCAGCATATGAATTTCTTGGCTCTTTAGGTTTAGTGTGGGACATCCTGTACGACATAGTATAAACCTTTGGTGATCTCATCTTTCCTTGTTTTAAGTCTCACATAACATTGATAAGATCACATACCAGGAAAAGAAGTTCAACACCCTCCTTTTGCAGGGGAGGAATCTGAGGGCTTAAGAGGTTGAGTAACATGCTCAATATTTCACACTAGTAGTAAAGGACTTCACTTGAATTTAAACCAAGGGTCTTGGATTCCAAATACTGAACTTTCAAAGTATCATTGAACAAATTTATTTCTACCTTTGCATCTGTCAAGGAGATGTGTAAGGTCTTCTCATATGCATAGAGCCTTTAAGAATATACTTTGCTCTACCATATCATATCAAATCATATCATATTATACACACATACATATGTATGTATAATTAATAAATAATTTTTGTATTCTTTACCCTCAGCAAATTGTATGACTGCAAAGAAGTGCTCTGTTTAAAATATGGTCTACAGAAACTTGTCTGTTTTTTTGAATTTGTTTAATTTTTAATTTGTTAATTTAATGTGTTTAACTTTTTTTAATTTTAAGGAGATAAAGTAAAAATACAAGTGGGAAGGGATAAATCAGTTTTCAATATTAGTTAATAGTAAGAAGAATAATTATTGGTAATAATTGATAGCTTACATTTACATAGGGCCTACTATGTGCCAGGAACTGTGCTAAACAGTTTACAAATGTAATCTGATTTGATCTTCACAACAATCCTGGGAGGTAGGCACTATTTTAATCCCCATTTTACAGTTGAAGAAACTGAGGCAAACAGAGATCAAGTGACTTGTCCAAAGCTACTCAGTTAATAAATGTCTGAGGCTAGATTGTAATTCATGTCATTCTGACTTCAGCCACAGAGCTTCCAGATAATGCTCCTATTATCAGTACAGTATTTTCTGTTATTGTTCAGTTGTTTTCAGTTGTTTCTGATTCCTCATGACACCTTTGAATGTATTCCTGGCAATGATACTGTAGTGATTTGACATTTTCTTTTCCAGCTCACTTCACAGGTGAGGAAACTGAGGCAAACAGGGTAACATGACTTGTCCAGGGTCCAGGTTGCATTACCACCTTAAAAATTAGATTGGAGCAAGTGGAAGCTAGTGCCTTTATGAGAAACCAAGAAATTATACAATAGAACCAAAGGAATGAAAAAAATGAAAGACAATGTGAAATATCTCATTGGAAAAACCACTGACCTGGGAAATAGATCCAGGACAGATAATTTAAAAATTATTGGACTACCTGAAAACCATGATCCACGAAAGAGCCTAGAAATTATCTTTGAAGAAATTATCAAGGAAAACTGCCCTGATATTCTAGAGCCAGTGGGTAAAATAGAAATTGAAAGAATCCATAGATCACCTCCCAAAAAAAAAGATCCCAAAAAGAAAACTCCTAGGAATACTGTTGCCAAATTCCAGAGTTACCAGGTCAAAGAGAAAATACTGCAAGCAGCCAGAAAGAAACAATATGAGTATTGTGGAAACACAATGAGGACAACACAAGATCTAGCAGCATCAACATTAAGGGATCAAAGGGCTTGGAATATGATATTCTGGAGGTCAATGGAGCTAGTATTAAAAACAACAATCACCTACCCAGCAAAACTGAGTATCATGCTCCAAGGCAAAATATGGATTTTCAATAAAATAGAGGACTTTCAAGCTTTCTCAATGAAAAGACCAGAGCGGAATAGAAAATTTGACTCTCAAATGCAAGAATCAAGAGAAGCTTGAAAAGGTAAACAAGAAAGAGAAATCATAAGGGACTTACTAAAGTTGAACTGTTTTGTTTACATTCCTATGTGGAAAGATGATGTTTGTAATTCATGAGACCTTTCTCAGTATTATGGGAATTGAAGAGAATATACATATATATAGACAGTGGGCACAGGGTGAGCTGAATATGAAGGTATGATATCTAAAAAATAAAATAAAATTAAGGGGTGGGAGAGGAATATATTGAGAGAAGGAGAAAAGGAGAGATAAAATGTGGTAAATTATCTCACATAAAAATGGCAAGAAAAGGCAGTTCTGTTGGAAGGGAAGAGGGGGCAGGGGAGGGAGAATGAGTGAATCTTGCTCTCATCATCTTTGACTTGAGGAGAGAATAAAATACACACCCCTGTGGGGTATCTTACCCCACAGGAAAGAAGGGGGAAAGGGATTTGAAAAGGGGGGATGATAGAAGAAAGGGCAGATTGGGGGAGGACGCAATCAAAAGCAAACACTTTTGAAAAGGGACAGGGTAAAAGGAGAAAATTGAATAAAGGGGGACAGGATAGGATGGAGGGAAATACAGTTAGTCTTTCATAACATGATTATTGTGGAAGTGTTTTGAATAATGATACATGTGCAGCCTATGTTGAATTGCTTGCCTTCCCTGGAAGTGGGGAGTGAAGAGGGGAGAGAATTTGGAGCTCAAAGTTCTAAAAGCAGATGCTCAAGAAAAAGTTGGTTTTGCATGCAACTGGGAAATAAGATATAGAGGCAATGGGATATAGAATCTATCTTGCCCTAGAAGAAAGCTAGGGGAAAGGGGGTGGGGGGAAGTGGGCTGACAGAAGGGAGGGCTGACTGGGGAATGAGGCAGTCAGAATATATGCCATCTTGGAGTGGGTGGCAGGGTAGAAATGGGGAAAAATTTGTAACTCTAAATCTTGTGGAAATCAATGTTAGAAACTAAAAATATTAGATAATAAAATATGAAAAAAGAAAAATTGTATAGTAATTCTATTCATGGTAGCTAAAAACCTGAAACTGGCTATTGGCAATGCTAACCAAATTATGATATGTGAATGTAATCACGAGAAATGATTAAGTAGACAGTTTCAGAGGAAACTAAAGGAACTCTATGAACTGATACAGATTGATGGAAGTGGAATTAGAATAATTCTTATATTGACAAGACTATTATAAGGAAAAACTGCCTTGAAGGACATTAGAATTCTGATCAATGCAATGGTAATCCAAGATATAAGAGGTCTAAAAGTAAAGTACCTCCTCTTGCCAGAGAGGTGACAGACTTAAACTACAGGATGAGGCATCCATTTTTTGACATGGCCAAATGAAAATCTGTTTTATTAGACTATGTGTATTTGTTAAGAATGGTTTGTTTTCACTATTTAATTATGGGGGAAGGGAAGTGGGAAAGGTAGAAAAATGTTTGCAAATAAATAATGTATTAGTAAATAAATATACAAATACCTAAATTGCAAAAAAAAAAAAAACGGGCAGAAACAAAAAAATCAAAAATGGAGAACAAACTTCTTAAGCACTTCAATAGCACGATTTCACCAAAAGCAACAAATGTGCAGATAAGAAAAGGGCTTTTGAAAGAATTAAGACAAATCAGACTTTTATTGAATTTGATGGTCCTTTATTACAATTCAGTTTGAGTTACAGTCTGTATTAGAAAGTAATAAAAATGTATTTCTTTTTTTCATTAAAAATACAAAAGAAGCCACCCTCCAGACAAATTAATTTTCTTTGTATTTGGTCAGGTTAAGCCGTTTTTATTGGCTTTGTCTTCTTAAGAACTACTTATACTTATTTATATAACATATTGCAGTGTTAAAATCCTGACGTTCCATCCTCACTGGCCATGAGAGTAGAATGGTATTAAGAATAGATCTCACTAGAGAAACACTGGCAAGTCTATTCCTTTTCACAGATATTTGTTGTTCTTATTTTAGTACCAACTATAAATGTTCTTGGGATCATCTGGTTTTGTTGCATCTCACACCAAGCTCTTTGCCAGCATGTTTTCCCCTACACTGACTTTCACTGTTTCATGAGTGATATAGTTCACAAGTTTCTATCTTCTTTCTCTACTATATTTTGTAAATGAGCTCATATACTAAAGCACTGTTACCCTTTACTGTCACTCTTTATTTCAAATTCTTTAGGCTTTGTGAAGAGATCAAATGTTTGCTTACTGACACAGTTCCCGGACTATTTGGATCTTCTCAAGAGGTAAGCTATATGTGACAGTGTTTAGAGTACTGGACCTGGAGTAAAGAGTTCAAATCCGGCCTCAGAACTTACTAGTTATATGTCTCTGATCATTTTACCTCTGTTTGCCTCAGTTTCCTGAACTGTAAAATGGAGATGATTATAGCACCTACCTCTCAGGGTTGTTGTGAAGATTGGATGAGATAATATTTGTAAAACACTTAGCACAGTGTGTGGCACATAGTAAGTGCTAACTATTTTTATTTTCATTGTAGCAAATACTCTACATCTAAGAAACTGGGATAATGGATGTCAATATCTTTACATTTATACAGTTAATGTTATCCATTGAAACATTTTCCATGTTTCCAAGTCAGCAACTTATTAGACATACCAAATTATAGCAATTACAATTGCACGTAGTATCTTTTTATCTTTATCCTTTCTTTTCTTTTATAATATGCTATTGGCTTTGACCTTTGCTCCAGCTAGTCAATGTGGTGACTGTACACCTGTAGTTGATGGTGAAAGGATGTCTATATAAGTAACCACTTGTTACCTATCTGTTAATATATAATCAATTTCATTATTTGTGATATACTTCAGAGCTTGCTACAGCCTAGGCATTTCAACTCTTTTCTTAGAGGAAATACACAAAATATATAGGAGTAAGGTTTTCAAATAATCTACCAGCCTTTGAAATTCCTTTACCTGAGACTCTGACTTCATGGTTCATTTAAAGAAATATATATTTGCAAACTTGCAAAAACAAATGGGAGCATAGACCAAGAAGTATACTGAACTTTGGGTCAAAGTTCTTCCTTTTACAAATAGGAAAACTGATTTTAAGATCTTTCCCACCCATTAATAGGCCATGTAACCTGCTTATGTCACAGGAAACCTAAGTTATATGGTAGGAAGAGCTTCCTGACAGGAAAAGGAAGTTGTGACACAGAAAATGCCGAGAGAGAGAGAGAGAGAGAGAGAGAGAGAGAGAGAGAAGAAAAGAAAGAGAGAAAGGAAGGAAGGAAGGAAGGAAGGAAGGAAGGAAGGAAGGAAGGAAGGAAGGAAGGAAGAGAAAGAAAGAAAGAAAGAAGGAAAGAAAGAAAGAAAGAAAGAAAGAAAGAAAGAAAGAAAGAAAGAAAGAGAGGAAGGAAGGAAGGAAGGAAGGAAGGAAGGAAGGAAGGAAGGAAAGAAGGAAGGAAGCAAGGAAGAAAAGCTGGTGGGCTAATGGCTGCCCTCCTGATTGTTAGAACTGAACAGGCTGACTTAGCTGTACAGTGAACTTGCTTTGGGGAAGACCCCAAAAGGGCATCTGAGAGGTTTTGGGATGGCCAGGCTCCATGTTGTGATATTCTGTGTTGAATATTTTGGGTTCCTTGCTGTTATGATGAAGTGGACAGACTGGCTGTGGGAGCTGAGCATTTGGTTATGCGATATGGTTCTCTGGCGTCTGATAAATGTTATACTTCTTTTATCTTCTTTATGGAGAGTCTCTAATACTTTGCAATACAGAACTACATAGGCATATTCATGATTATAGTTGACGTGTTTACTGCCTTACTATTTCATTTGGGAACTAGGAGGATGGGATTGCAAGGTATAAGATGTCTATTTAGAGGTAGAAGGGCTTTAGAAGAAGAAATGTTTGTCCCAGGATGGGAGGATGCAACTTATTGCTCCCTTGCAAAGGAATGGTCTAAGGGCACAGGTCTCTTTGAGGACTGGAAGCAGAAGGTACAGAGTGGAAGACATAGACATTTGGAGCGATGCCTCAGAAAAGTTATTGTTAAGCCAGTAATGGGGATCCCAAGAGCAATCTCTAGACAAGGCTGGATTTTACTCACAGCCCATCGTATTGTATATGAACAGAGACAGACTATTGAGAGAGAGGAATCAGACAGTTGATGAAACATCTGAAAATACTCAGCCTGTAGCACAACAGGATGGAGAAACTCAGGTGGCAGAACAGCAGGATGCTAACAGCCTTGTTGTAAATTCACCTGCAAGGCAGAGGGAGCCAAGGAGGTCAAGAGCGCCCCTCGGTTCAGCCCAGGTCCCACCTAGCAGGCACCATGGTTACCATGGTAACGGGGGCAGAGACCCTACACAGGAGGATACAATGTCAAAACTTCTGGCACAAAGTGTAAATTTGTTGCAAGCTACTTCTCAGAGAGACAGTAAGATAGTACCACACTAGACTTCTCAAAGAGAAGTGCACCCCATAGAGTGGAAGAGGCAGGAAACGAAAGATGATACTACTCGGTTTAGGCTAGTTTTAGAGGATTTTATGCAGCAGGAAATTACAGATATCTTGAGTAGGTTCACCCAGAGAATGAGAGAATTGTTAATATCTTGGATGGTGAGAATCAGTGATGAAGGAGCCTCAGGAGTGTCTGTAGATTCTGTGGATTGTATGAGATTCATAAATATTAGTCAGAATTCTTTTGTACAGTAAGCTTTTAGGGATTGTCATTCTAAAAGAACTAATCAAGCAACCAATTTGCTCGCTTTGGCTGTGGCAGGCTATAAAGAGGAATATCCTGCTCATACCATGTGGCCTAGTCCAAATAGACCCTGGTATTCAATTAGGGATTGTATGAGAAAGTTAAAGGAGGAGGTGATGAAGACTGCTATTATGTCAGAGTACGCTGAAGTTTATTATGAAACTCCCTTGGGAGTCTCTCATAGGAATTTGATAGTTAAGACGTTACCCCCCACTTATAAACATGTGATTCTGATTCTGCTGATTGCAGAAGTAGGGAACCCCCTTTCAGAGGTGCTGGATAAGATATCACAGTTAAGTGACTTAGGAGACTGGGGAAATAAATTTCCTCAGGAAAGAAGGGTACGCAGCCAACAGATTCAACATCCAATGAATAGAGTGACAAGGAAAGAGATGTTTACTGCTCTATTGAAAGCAGGGGTAAATTTTAGAAGAATAGATGGTATTCCAACTAATGAGCTATACAAAATGTGTCAAGATAAGGAGCTTAATAGCAAACAGAATAGAGAAGTGAGAACTGCCCCTACAAATCCTACAAATCTTGAACCCTTGTATCCAAGTGAGTCACACTTACAAGGAGACTAGGGAATATGCCAAGCCCCAGCTCAAATTAAAGAAACACACATATGGGACTACAGACCCCATATTAATCTGACTATATATTGGAAGAACGGATCAAATACTGTAACTAGGGCATTGATTGACACTGGGGAAGAGGCCAGCTTGATTTATGGAAACCCTGACAAATTTAAGCATGGAATTCCTATTACCATCACCAGGCTAGGAGGGGCTGAAATATCAGCCAAACAAGCAAAACTGATGGTGAAAATTGGACAATTGCCTAAGAAAGAATGTACTGTGTTCATTGTACCCATTCCTGGATACATCATTGGAATAGATATATTGAAAGGCATGACTCTGAATTTGACCAAAGAGACATACAAATTTGCAGTAAGGAAGATAGGAATTAATGTAGTTTTGGTGGGGAGAGTAAAAATGGACCCAGTCCCTTTACCTGAACCTTCTAAAGTAATTACTTTGAGGCAGGACCATGTGCCAGGTGGGCAAGGTGAAATTGCCAGTACCATAAAGGAATATATTGAAACAAGAGTGTTAGTCCCTACAACAAATCAATGGAATAATCCTGTATGGCCAGCATGAAAGTCAGATGGAATGTGGAGAATGACAATAGATTATAGACAACTGAATAGGGCCTCCTCCGTTGCATTCTGCTGTTCCAGATACCATTACTTTAATATAAAAGATCCAGAAATATGATGGAACTTGATATGCAGTTATTGATTTTGCCAATGCTCTCTTTATGATCCCAATAGACTCCAAACAATGAGATCAGTTTGCTTTCACATAGCAGGGCCAACAATATATTTTTACACACTTGCCACAAGGATGTCTGCATGGCCAAACTATTTGTCATAGGATTGTGGCTGAACATTTAGATGAATTGAAGTTATGTGGTGTATAGCTTACCCACTACATAGATGATATTTTGATACAGGGAAAAGCTGTAAAAGCAGTTGAGAAAAGTTTGATACTTGTAGTTGAGCATATGAAAAGCAAAGGATGGGAAATTAACCCTGCAAAGATTCAAGGACCAGCTCAAACTGTAAAGTTTTGGGATAAACAGTGAAATAAAGGACTGTGAGAAATTCTCCCACAAGCTTGACAAAAAATGAAGATTTTCCTATCCCTACCAATAAGAAAGAGGCACAAAAGTTCAGAGGACGTTGGGATATTGGAGGCATCACATTCCACGTCTTTGACAAATTTTGAAACTCTCATATAAAGTTACCAGGAAAAGGAATGAATTTGATTGGGGACTTGAACAGAGTGAAGCTTTTGAAGAAGCTAAAGCTGCTATATAATTGGCTCTGGATTTATGGCCTATGCAAAGTGGACCTGTGGAATTACAAGCAACTGTACAAGATGACTATATGAATTGGAGTTTATGGTAGAAACAGCAAAGCCGAAATGTACTCTTAGGATTTTGGTCAAGGAAACTACCTTCATCTGGATTACAATATACATGCTTTGAAAAGCAGTTGTTAGCTGCATGTTGGGCTTTGGTAGAGATTAAACAACTGACTCTGCATCATGAAATGATATTAAAGCCTGGAATCCCAATTATGACTTGGGTAATGAGTACCCCAGCATCTCCCAGAATTGGACATGTGCAAGAGGCTAGCATAATTAAATGGAAATAGTGTATTCAGAATAGATCCAAAACAGGCAAAAGTAGAGTTTCTGCTCTACATGAATCTGTAGCAAGCATCAACATTGATGGAAATGACAAAACTCCTTAACCAAGGCAACAGTTGGTGCAGTCCTTGATAAAATGGAATGACATATATGATGGATTGACTGAAGAACAGAAGAAACATGCATGGTTTACTGATGAGACAGCAAAATATTTGGGACATAAAAGACATTTGAAAGCAGTAGCCTATAATCCATGTACTAAAAGAATGTTGGAAAGTACTGGGATAGGTGGAAGTAGTCAATATGCTGAACTTGTGGCAGTACATCAAGCTATTAAAAAAAAGAAAGGAGGGCAGTGTCATATATCCACTGATTCATTGGCAGTAGCTAAAAGGTTAGCTATGTGGATGCCAATGTGGAAAAACCATAATTGGGAAATTCATGGTAAACAATTTTGGGGCAAAGAACTGTGGGAAGATGTATGTGACATGTCTTTGGTTACTAACTTGTCAGTTTTTCATGTAGATGATCATGTGCCCCTCACTATGCCACAACGTGAGTACTGTGCACATGCTGATAGACTAGCAATGATTGCTACTGAACATATTATCCCTACTCTGACAGCTGATGATCCGGTACTAGCAAAATGGGTCCACCAAATGGCTAGCCATGTAGGGGTCCAGGCCACACACCAATGGGCACAAGATCAAGATATCTCCTATTCATTGTTAAAGGAAGTAACAGAGGAATGTCATATATGTGAATTGGAAAAGGAATGAACTGTTCCTCAGGTAGTACCTGGAGAAATAGCAAGGGGGAAAGTTCCAGCCCAGATTTGGCAGATACAACATATTGGACCACTACCCACAGATAAAGGATACAAATTTATATGTACTTGTGTTGATACCTATTCATTTGTGCTACTGACTTGTCCGTATAAGAATACAACCCAGAAGAACACCTATAAAACTCTAGATATTATAAATCTATATTATGGAGCCCCAATGCAGATTCAAAGTGACAATGGGTCACATTTCAAAGGTAATGAAATGAAGAGATATTGTGTATTGAACAATATAGAATGGATATATAATATTCTATATTATCCACAAACATCTGGATTGATAGAAAGAATCAATATATTGTTGAAAGAACAGTTAAGAAAGTGAAGTTCTAATAATTCTTATCAGCATTGATATGAAGGATAATTTGTTCACTGTTTTATGTAATTTGAATAATAGACTATTAGGAGGAAGTACACTTCTAGCCAGATTGATGACCTCCAATCTGCAAATTAGAAAATAGCAATCACATAAGATCCAAAATATTGAGTATTGGACTGTGAGGGAAGATGTACCACCACCGTATCCAGGAATACCTGGTTCAGCAGGATATGAATTACATTGTTTAGAGAACTTTTGGTTGGATAGAAAAGAGATAAGAAAAATCTCTACTGGGATATGTATCAGAGTCCCTAAGAATCAATTTGGATGGATATTACCTAAACCAGGATTAGTGGCTCAAGGAATACATATATTGGCTGGAGTGATAGATTCTAGTTATCAAGGATAGATTATTGTGACACTCCAGAATTTGGGTGAAGAACCTACACAGTTGTGTAAAAATGACAGAATAGTTCAATTGGTTATTATTCCTTGTGAAAAAAATACCTCTTGTGAAAACTGACCCTCCTTCCAAAATAACTATGAGAGGAAAGGAAGGATTTGGTTCTACTGATAGAATAAAATTAGGAGCTAACATATGGGTAAAACAGAAGCCCAGCGATGTTCCAAAGGCTGCAGAAATTATAGCACATTGGAAAGATAATACTGTAACAATAGGCTACCCAGGAGAAAATGATTATGAAATTGTACCCTTAACTCATGTATTCTATCATGAATGATGATATGATAGTTTCTTTGTTTCTTTTTGGCTTTTGTCTCTTAAATTTGTTTGTGAGATTTGTTTCCTGCAGGCTTAGTACCATCTACCTGCAGATGCCTGATCACTTAAACCAGATGTCACTCATCCTCTGATGTGTTCGGATGTCATCCCTGGACCTGGCATCAACTGAGTTCCAGATACCAGCTTGGTAAAGAACTGACCTCTCAAATAAGACTCTTTATCTTTTTGGGGTAGAGAAAGCTCTACATCCAATTTCAGCAGGAAGCAGCTTTGAAGGATGATACCTTCACCCCTTACCACGAGATTTTGAGCTCCATTTGTTCGGGGCATGGGGAGACATGACGGCATTTTTTACATACCTACCTTATGTTATCCCTGTTATATTGTTGTGTAAAGTTCTGTTGACACCTGTTATCCCAGAATTCCCACTGCCCTGTGTAATGGATAAGAAAGATCTTGGGGCCAAATGTATTAGAAATTTTGACTTGAAGATCTTTCCCACCCATTAATAGGCCACGTGACCTGTTTACATCACAGGAAACCTAAGTTACATGGTGGGAGGAGCTTCCTGACAGGAAATGGAAGTTGTGACACAGAAAATGCTGAGAGAGGAAGAGAGAAAGATGTTATAGCTGCTGGTGGCTGCTAAGGGCTGCCCTTGTGATTGTTAGAACTGAATAGGCTGACTTAGCTGTACTGTGAGTTTGTTTTGGGGAAGATCCCAGCAGGGAGGCTGAGAAATTTTGGGATGGTGAGTTTCCAGGCTGTGATGTGGTATTTTAAGTTCCTTTCTGTTATGATAAAGTGGACTGACTGTCTGTGGGAGCTGAACATTTGGTTATTGGATATGATTTTCTAGTGTCTGAATAAATTTATATTTCTTTTACCTTCTTTGTGGAGAGTCTCTCATACTTTGTGATACAGAACTCATAGACATGTTCACGATTATCATTGATGTGTTTATTGCCTTACTGTTTCAGGCATAAGAAATTAAGTGGGAATTTTTGAGGAGTTCGGGGGAAGCCATAGACAGCATGCAAAGGCTACCACACACAGAAGTTTAGAAACTCAGAAATTCGTAAAACATTTGCATAGTATCACATAATATCAACATATTTTATCTTTTGATACCATAAATATACCAGAATTTCATAATAAGGAATTATAAACAGCCCATAAAAGAAAAACAAAAAAAAAATTAGACTTCTTCTTTGGTAGGAAAGGAAGGCCAAAAAATTTTTATGCAGATTTTCCAGATTAAGGAGGTGCTGCACCCCTAACTTCCGTAATGTGGAAGGAATAACTATATAACTATAATCACATTTTTGAAAATTATATATGTATTTATGTACTTGTACATAAATATGTAAAATATGTGTAATCTCTTCATATGTACAAACATACAAAATATAGATATATATAGATAGATAGGTATTTCCTCCAAAATCTGATTTTTATCACTTTATCATTGTTTATCATTGTGCATATTATGTTAAACAATACTCTCTATAACTTTGTATGTTTTCTGAGAATTTTTGTGGCTTAAAAATATCACCTGGTGGCCAGACTTTGTTGTTGAGCCTCTCCAAATTTTTAGGCCATTACTTGGACAAAAATAGGGTCTGTCACCATATCTGGACTCAGAGCCTTTCCTTCCAGATAGAGCTTAGTAACATAACCTGTGAGAATCCAAGTTTACCTTCACACCACAGTAAAGCATTGGGGAAAGATTATGGTGAAAGAAATATGTAGCCTGTATTCACGTGTATATAGATTGTATATGTTTATTATGTGCATAAATAGTATATATTATAAAAAGATTTATATACGTATATACACACATACATTGTGTGCATATATTTAACACAAAATATATTTAATAAATTTATTTTCTTAATAAGATCATTCTTTGTTTTTGAAAATTACATACTTCTGGTATCTTTTATATTATTTTCTTCATTATTATTTCTTACATAATTTTTAGGAAAATTGATATGACATCGTCCAAATAATGCTACACCAGGAATTGGAATACTGAAATCTTTCAAGTCCTCAATTCATTAGTTGTTATACTTTGCACCAGTTATTTGTTCCCTCTAAATTCCTGATATGTAAAATACAAAGAGTGCCTTCCTTCTTTATGTCAGGAATGAAATCCCTTAAAAATCTGTAAAATGTCATAGCTGCAACAAGTTATGAAGATTGCTTGTATGAGGATGAGCAGTTATTGAGTTACTGTAGATGGCAGGTTTAAGAATCATAATCCTTCTACTCTAGCCACTGTCTTTGGCATGTAGGATTTACCAATATTTTTCAGCCGCTCCTCTTTTCTTTCTACCAGGTGTGACCTAGTCTCAATCTTTCTACAGGAAAAAAAAAATTCTCTTCAGGTATGTGGAGAGTAATAATGGAGAAAATGGAATGACCTGATAGACCATTAGTCAGCCAAATGCTGGTTTTAGCATTAATTTCACTACAGGAATAGCATCAGATCCATTCCTTTAACCCAATTTTGGAAGTTTATAAAATATAACAAGAATATTCTCTCATATAGCTCAAGTATCCCCAGACAAGGTAAAATCCTAACAATTCAGAGAGAGTGAGAGCTGGTGTTTCCTAGCCCTTTCATTTGCATCTGTTTATCCTCAATATTTCTGTTTCTTTTGTAACTTACCATTCATAAAAAGACATATCTCTCCAATACGCCTATAATTTAACAAAATTTAACAAGCCAGAAATAAAATTGATGAAACAAATTGTAAATATAACTTTAAAGAATAGAGATAAACTTTGGAGGGCTCATTGTCTCTAGTAGAAGAGATAACTGGAGTAGAAAAGAGAACAGTATCCCTACTGTCCTCAACAAACTCCAGCAATCACAGTATCTTTTCTCTCATTGCTGGTTGTCATCTATATAATTTGTACCACTGAATCGCCCTTCTCTAATCATGATAATGGCAGCAGCTTCAGATGCAGTAAGTGTTCCCCCGTCAGGTCCATGGCTCAGTTGAAAGTATGAGCATAGTACCTTGTATATTTCACTCCTATGTCCTCATCGACATTCTGCCTCATTAGACACCCTCTCTTCTAGCATGAAAAGGAAGCATCAATGACCCTTAATACACAAACCTTTTTTTGTCTGTGAGTCGTGTAGACTGATTAACTTCCAATGCTGGCCAAAAGCACTTTATTTCCAAGTATATATGCCCATGGCAGAGGGAGAATACAAAATTATAATGTAACTTAACTGCTCATTGGTTTGTCTCCCCAAATAATTAAAAGATACTTGGTGGCAAAGATACTATTTTATGCTTCTCTTTTTCCCCCTATAGTACCTAGTCCAATGCTTTACACATAGTAATCATTTCAATATTTTTGATCAAAAATAATAAAGAGCAATTCATTATGCTAAACAATATTATCTCTTCAAAGACTATTTTTTTTTAAAAGAGTGTTATATAGCACTGTAGGTGGTCTCCTTAAGCAGATTTCACTGTTGGTATCTGATGAGAGCTTCTCAGAAATGTTGGTTAACGGGTTTTACCTAATCTTTCCTAATGAGTGACAGAAAATGCTTCTCTGATAACACCACTTTCGAAAAATTGTAATTTGCCCAAAATGAACATAAAGAAGTAAAATTTATACAAATCAGACAAATATTCCATTTCACTTACTTAGAATTTTTGTTCCATTACTACTTTTTCCACTATGCGCTAGACTTGAGTTCAATATTCACCTAATTGACTTATTACATGCCATTTGGGTAGCATTTGGATAAATAACCTTCTTGTTCATAGGCATGTTGCTCTGTGAAAGCATATCTACTCTATTCATTTTATTCTGGACAGTTACCCCAACCAAAAATAGCTTATTGATATGAATGAAATGAGAATTGCCAAGTAAAATTTTACTAGTTAGGGCCAGAAAATTGAAAAATCTAAGGCAAGGAATACATTTTTCTAAAGTTTGATTTTTTTCTATAAAGTCCTAATTTCTTTTCAAACTACCTACCCCTAAAAATGAACAAAAAGAAATTGGTAGAGAAATGAAGGATAAAAGCACATGTTTTTACTACTTACCTACAGATATAGAGATATATGTAAAAAGAATTCATGATAGGAAAAATACTCCTTAGATTTCTTTACATATGATGAGCAACATGAATGTTACTTTCAAGGTCCTACTTATTAAACAAAGTTGTATGAAGACTATTCTATCTGGAAGTCTACAATCTAAAATAAATCATAGCAATGGGTACATAAGTAAAAATGTCTGCATTGATGGAAAAAAATGAAAAATGGAAATAGGTAAAGGCTTTAGATTATGTGTAAAGAATATTTGGTACAAAGTGATTGAGGGATCATCATAATCATCTTGGTCAAAAATGATGTAGTTTAAGAAAGAAACTAATCTCAACTTGAAGACTTTCAAGAGGAGGTATGTTTTCAAAAATTGTCTGAATGAATAAGAGGGAAGTTTTGATGAGTTGGTAGAAAGGACACTATGAATATATTACTTCAGGGAGTCTAAGAGTGGGCATGTGGTGTGACTGAATTAAGGGCACATTGACTATACTATTCTGGGAAGAATAGAAGGAATTTAAGACAAGACAAATGAGGTCATGAAGAGCTTAAAGTAGAGAGATCTTGGTCTTGATCCAGAATGTAATGGGAATTTACCATCTGTCCTTAAACGGGTTTGAGGCAGGGTGAGGACCAGGTACAATGATTTTATCAGCAGCATTCAATATTAGCTAAAGAAAAATGGTGCTTACTAGTGGGAATTAAAGGATTAAGCTTTTAAAAGTTCAGGTAAAACATAATTAGTGCTTGGTTAAAAACTATAGTTTTAGGGAGTTAAGTGGATGGATTCACAATCAAGCTACGAAGGTAAAATGAATAGGATTTGAGGGATTCAAGATGAAGAATACATGCCAAAAGTGATGCAGAACATTACCATTTGAGAGAGAGGTTGGTGAAGGATTGTGGAGGGAAGACGACTATCTCTGTCTTTGTCTTGTATAATTAGATTTTGGAATAGGATCTATGAGAGGCGATATGATACAGTAGATTCCCAGAACTTCTGGATCACAGAAGCAGTCCAAACAGAAAAGAAACATATTTCAAAATGTCTTAAAGCTCTGGTCTTTTCATGGTGAATCCTTGAAATTACAAAGATGGCAGAGTGGAGAAGCATTCAGCTGAGTTTTTCCAATATTTTCCTCTAAACAACTTTAAAATATTGCTTCAAATCTACTTCTAGAGTGACCAACAAAAGGTTATAATGAGACTTTTTTTCCATCCCAAGGCAGCATACAAGGTTGGAAAGAGAGATCTGCAACAAGGAGGTGGAGATTGGCTGGGAGTTTGCATGATTGAAACACCAGGGCTGGGACTAAATGGTGATTATGGAAGCAACAGTAGCTTTGGGAAATCTTAAGCCAGAAACAGTTAAGGGAACTGGCAATTGGTGAGAAAGAGATCATAGGGGACCCCTATGCTAGCACTGGACACACAAATAGATGCTGTTTGATAACACCATTGCTTATACCAACTTCTGGCTTATAGTCGAAAGATGGAAAGGAACACTTTTAGTCAAGAGGGACTTGAAGTCCTGAGTGGCAGTATCACTTCCGGTCCCAAGGAATAAGGGACCCTAAGGAACAATATCATTTCCAGCCATAAGGGAGGAGGGGCCATGGGAAGCAATACAAATTGCAATCCCAAGGTATCAGGGGCCCTTTCTGGTTAAGGATCAGACTGAAGAACAAAAGACTGGTGACTACACTTCTCCCCAGATCACACCACCTTGAAAGAACAAAAAACTTCCAAACTTTCACAAGTAACTCTGAAAACAGCAGTGTGAAAAAGCCTGAATTTTGAGACAGTGCCCTTCCCAGCCACCACCATGCAAGGAACAGAGCTCAACATTATGTTTCCACAATTTGGCTAGCAGCTTCTGTGGGGGGTCCAGATCCACCCACAGCCAGCACCCAGAAAGCTTCTGGACAGCCAGAAAGCCCAGGTTCTTTTGATATGCCTTAATAAGGAGAGCAAGAAAGGGGTTGGCAAGCTTACTTTAATTCAGCACACAAATATCATTCACTTAGTTCACGGGAAAAAGCCAGCACCCTGAACTTCAGAGCAAAATACTGGCAAATTGCAAACTTCAACAGACAGACTTTGTCTGATTCAAATCCCAATACATAGTTACCAGAGTTCAACATAGTCTCAGCATCTGGGTTTTACAAGCTGGAGGGCTCCTTAGCTACAGCTGTCCAGAGTCTCAACATAAACACCATCTCAAAAGCCCTTAAACAAATTACAAACAGACAGACCCAATACAATTCATAGTTACCAGTACCAACATCTGGGTTTCAAAGCTGGGGGGGCAGTTTGCAGCTTGCCCAGAGTCTCAACACTCCTTCCATAAGTGTGCCCCCAAAAAATCAAATGCCAAGCTCTCCTCAGTTATATCCAGTTTTTGGAGACCTGAAGGCTTTGACCTTACCCAGGCTGGGTCTGGGAAAGCTCTCCATCCCCAGGATCACAT
>CM053622.1:522062559-522087813 GCA_028646595.1 Phalanger gymnotis
ACTGCCACTAGGCTAATGATTGAATCCATCAGTAATGTACTGAAATTTCCAACAAAGGATAAGTAGACAGACATCAATCTGGTCAGGAACCTGAAGAGCTCAGACCAGGAAGATAGTGAACGGACAGATCCGGAACAACGGATCACATCACGTTGAAATGACTGCAAAAGGATGTAAAAGGACAGAAGCTCAGCCCAGACATCCCTACTCCAGAAGTGCAAAAACGCCAGCACTAACATAAGGTCAAAAGTCAAGAAGTAGTCTAGAAGAATGAATAAGCAACAACAAAAAAGGACCCAAACCTAAAGCATTACTGTGGTTATAGGGAAATTTAAGAACTGAGCACAGAAAAAGATGACTTGACAATATTTACAAGCAAAGTCCCAAAGAAAAATAGCAGCTTGCACACATGTCCATCAAGAATTCCTAAAATATTTCAAGCAAGAGTTTAAAAAAAGAGCTAAAGATGTCTTTTAAAACCAACTGAGAGTGAAGGAGGAAAAGTGGGAAAAGAAGTTAAAGTAAAAGAAAAAAAATATGAAAAGAAAATTATTAGCTTAGGAAAAAAGGTACCAAACCTTACTGAAGAAAAAAAATATATTTCTTTGAAAATCAGAATTGCCCAAATGGAAGTGAATGACTCCATGAGACAACAAGAAATAATAAACAAAGTCAAAATGCCAGGGGAAAAAATAGAAGAAAATGTGGAATATCTCACGGGAAAAACAAGTGACAAGGAAAAAAGATTGAGAAAATATAGCATAAGAGTCTTTGGACTACCTAAAATCAATAATAAAAAAGCCCTAAACATCATATTTGAAGAAATTATAAAACTTTCCTGATATCTTAGAAGTAGAGAGAAAGATAAAAATTATAAGGATCTACCACTTATCTCTTGAAAGAAACTACAAAATAAAAACTCCCAGGAATATCACACCCAAAATGCAGAGCTCTCAGGTCAAGGGGGAAAATAAAGAAAGAATTCAAGTACCTGGCGCCACAGTCACACAACACTTAGTAGCTACCACGATAAAGAAATGGAAAGTTTGGAATATGCTACCTTAAAAACCAAAGGATCATTAGTTTAACAATCAATAATAAGGTACCCAGAAAAAAAAAAAACAATATAATCTACTGGGGGAAAATGTACATAATATGAAATAGAGGATTTCCAAGCATTCCTGATTTAAAAAAAAAAACTGAACTGAGTCAAAAATATGGAATAAAAGCAAAGGAGTCAAGAGAAACATAAACAGGTAAACATGAGCTAGAAATCATAAGGGACTAAATAACGTTAAACTGTTTACTTTCCTATATGGTGAGATCATATACATATACCCTCACAACTTAATCATACTCAAGGCTCATGAGAGAAGTCTAATTGGCCAGAGGGAGTGTGTGTAAGTCTATTATGGGTGTTATATTTGGATGATCTCAAAAGAAAAATTAAAAGGGTAAATAAGAGGAATGTACTAGGAGAAGTGGAGAGAGAGAAGTGAATGCGAAAATTTATCTCATATAAATGGGGTACACAAGGAGAAATTTTTACACCAGAAGGAGCAGTGGAGGGGACAGATAACACTGGAACCTCACTCTCTTTTGAATTTATGGAGGATGGAAGAATACACATATTCACAGATGGATACACAGAAGAATACACATATTCACCATACCCAAGTGGGCAAATAGTTGGGGAAGGGTTAATGTAAAAAAAAAAAAAAAAAACGGGAGTATGAGGAGGGCAAATTAAAGCAGACATTAATCAGAAGCAAAAAAAAAAGACTTAAAGAGGGGGCAGGGGAAAATGAAGAAATAAGGTAAGAAAACAGAGGGAACTAATTAGCAGGCATAACTATGAATTGTGAATAAGATGAACTTATCCATAAAATGGAAGAGGATAGCAGAATGGTTTAGAAACCAGAATCAAATTATATGTTGTTAATAAGAAATGCATTTGAAACAGAAAGTTACACACAGAGTTAAAATAAGAGACTGGAACAAAATTTATTTTCCTTCAGTTAAAGTAAAAAACAGCAGGGGTTGCAATCAGGATCTCAGAAAAAGCAAAAAGCAAAGAACAAGTCTAATTAAAAGAGATAAACAGGGAAGCTACATTTGCTAAAGGGCACCATATACAATGAAATAATATCAATATTAAACACACAGGCATCAAATGGCAGAGTATCTAATTTCTTATGTGGGCAATGAACCAAGAGAAATGAAAAAAACTCCCTGAAAGGGATTCAATTTATTCATGCCAGGAGAGCCTCTGGCACGAAGGTAACACATTTGTTAAAGTACTATTTTATGTCATAGTTATTTGTATATTTTTGAAAAGCAATACAGTACAGTAAGAAGTTTGATAGACTTAGAATCAGGAGACATAGGTTCAAATCCCTATTCACAGACCTAATAAGTGTTAACTGTATTAACAACTGCCTTAACCACTCTGAAACTCTATTTTTTAATCTACGAAAGGATAATAATGAACCACAACCAGTATCAGCACTGAGAAAAAAAGCTTCAGTGAGAAAGCACATTGTGAACCTTAAAGGAATATGTAAGTTTATTGATGTAGTATATTTCCATCTTAAAATTTGATTTCCATGAAGAAAAGGACTGTTTCATTTAATTTTTCTATTACAATACATAGAATAGACTCTAATTTGAAGATTTCCTATTATCCCCTCTACACACACACACACACACACACACACACACACACACACACACACACACACACACAGACATACACACACCACCTCTAAGCACAGTATTTAGAGTTTGCAGAAGTTCAAGTTTGCAGGACTTACAGTTGAAAATGAATAAAGGAATGAAATGACATAGAAATTGGCATTGAAAATACCTGTTGCAGGTTGCTCAGTGTTTGTTATGTGGAGTGGTTCTGAAAACAAAACAAAACAAAATGTCCCAAATAACACAGAAATTTTAAGTTCAAGGTCCCACTTGAGTTTGGTTGGAGATATGACAAGCAAAAAGCTCTGACATTCTGAGAGTAAGGGTAGTTTAAAATCAGATGCAGAAAAACTTTTAGAAAAGCTCAGGATTTTTAAAAATCAGGTCTAACATGAGGTCTTAATGAGCTAGCAACATTGGAAAACTTTCAGGATAGGGCATGCAAACCTGGAACACTAAGTTATGAAAGATATGCCTTAGCACCTACATGATCATGGGAAGGACATATAATTCCCCTAGTATCAGAAACTCCCTCCACCAACACAGGTAGACAATAACTCAGTTGTAAGCAAGTCTTATGGAGTTGTTGGGCGGGGGGGGGGGGGTTAAATAGCCAAAGTTCACACAGCTGCTAAGTGTCAGAGGCCCAGCACTGTATTCAGCAGACAACACTTCTGCCTTATACACTACTTAATAACTATTCATTAAATTGAATTTTAAAAGTTAAAGAGACACGATTTGAGAAATGCAAAAGTCCTTGGAAAGAACATGGAAGCTAGTAATGTAAATGGCTGGTTCTGTGCTCTTTGATCAGGCTGACCTTTTCTCTGTACATCTTAAATGCGTACCGAATTTTAAAGGTTTAATCTTATATAAATGTTTATGTTTAACACCTTAGGATAGTGTTTAGCAGGTAGAGAAAATAGATTTCACATTAAAAATAAATATGAAATATCTGTTTATCCCAGAGGTCATACAGATATACTAGAAATACATCTCATTTTTTTAAACAGCTCAAAATTCATACTTCCCAATAGAACATATTGGTTCGGTAAGCAAATGATAACCTTTCTTTTATGGAGTCTAAATTAGTTAATGAAGTCATTAGTTGGAAGACCTTTAAGCAAAAGTATCTCAATAGTTTATATTAAGCTCTCAGAATGTGAGTTGAACTGAGACAAAAATTTCTAGAATTACTAGAATGGGAGGAGAAGCAAATCCCCGGGAAAATAAAATTAAATTGCAGAGTGAAACAAAGGGATTATAAGAAATTCAATAATGATGCATGAAACAGAATAGAGAACAGTAGCAATGTTTTATAAATGTTACTCATGGTTATGTTTATCCCATGTTCTATGTTCTCATGTACATTACCACCCACAATTCCAGGCATTCTCTTCCAAAAATAAGACTATAACAATTCTGAAAAAGCCTAATTCAAAAAGGACTAGTCATACATATACATACATACACACACATGCATGTATGTATACGTGTATATAGGTGTGTGTGCATGTATGTGTATATTTATTCATGCATGTGCTATTTCCCCCATTAGATTATAAGATCCTTGGGGGCAGAGACTGTTTGTTTTCATTTTTGAACACCCAGCACCTGGCATAGTCCATAGCACATAAGTGTTTAATAAATGGCTGTTTATTGATAGGTTAATTGATGCTGTATCCAAATGTCTCCCAAGGTTCTTCTTTAAAATACTATGAAGTCTATAGAAATGCCATCAGATGTAAAACCAGACCCAACTCTTTGCCTCTAATTTATGCAATGATTTTGTGTATACACACACTGGTAGGAGGATGGGGTAGTGACATTAGGCTCCATCCCTACCTCCAGTCCTTTTTAATCAAAGCTCAAGAGAGAGCTATTTTTCTAGCACTCAACATCTCAGCTTCCACTCTCACTTGTACCACTTACTGAAGTGCTGAACTTCATTCTATTGACACCTACTTCTACCATATCTATTCAAGACCTCTCATACTGAACTGATTCAAGTTCACTCTACAATGCTCTTATGCAATATCCCACATTAATCACTTTGTTTAAACACAGAAACTTTCAGCCCCTGGATCCTTCTTCACCACCATATCACTTTTTTAGCAGGTTACTTCCTGACTTCTTTAAACAAAGCTAGAGAAGGACATAGGGAATAATTTGTATTTGTATTCCTCCAAGATTCAGCTGCACAATGGATTCCCCACATCCAGCCTCTTCAATCTCTGATATCATTCCCTTTATTAGGCCCATCCATATTTCCTTGTTGTTCTTCAGGGAATGTTGGGGTCAAATATGTCTTACTGGTCTGTCACTAATCTCTGAATTGAGTAGGTTTAGGTAATGACAGCCTCAATTCATGTTTAGGTGGTCGTGTCTGTTGTACCTCCTCCATCCTGCCCTTCTCACAGGACACTTAAAATTACTAAGATGTGGACCAGTCTTTTCACACAGTTGTTGGTATATGCTCCCATTCCTATAGAGTGTCTTTAAAACTGGGTTGCCATTGTTAAAGAAAGACCAGAGGGGCCATCTCTACCTGACTCCTTGTGATGTCAGAAGAAGAGCATGGTTCAGACTTCCCATCAAGGCAGTGGCTAATGCCATTGATAAACCAAATTCCCTGAGTGGG
Source organism: Phalanger gymnotis (assembly GCA_028646595.1). NCBI lineage: Eukaryota > Metazoa > Chordata > Mammalia > Diprotodontia > Phalangeridae > Phalanger > Phalanger gymnotis. The sequence goes on from CM053622.1 coordinate 522,067,898, forward strand.
GGAGTGGGGCAGTGAAAAATAAAAACAAAAACAAAATGTGGGCCCAGATCAATTGACTCTAGACATTGCATGAGGAGTTTAGATCTCTAATCCTGAGTGACCACTTTCAGCTGTTGCTTTTTCCTAGATTCTGCTTTCCTATCCTGGGCCTAGTTCTCACTACACTGATGGACTAGATGGTCGTGGATTCCATGCTGAGAATAGAAGCAATATGGCAGATGGCCCACAGTTCTATAGGCTTCCAAACATGCTCGCATGTCTCCAGGTCAATCTCTAGTGCCTCTGGACACATGCTCACCCCTTCCTTAAGTGTTACATTTTGTCATCCAGTTGGATGAACAATATGAAACTTACTAGGTTGTCAAGGGCAGTGTGTCCTACCAGACGTTGTTCAGTGTGCACTAGAAAATTCCATTAAGGACACCATCTCCAAGCCCAAAATGGCTCTTAAATTGTTGAATTCTTTCACCTCAGATATATGTTCTGCACTAATATTACAAGTCCATCTTATCACTCCTCTACTTAATAAACTCCAGTGGTTCCCTATTGCCTCTAATATCACATTTAAGTTCCTTTGGGTTTTATTAACCCTTTGGAAACTGGTGACAACATATCTTCCCAAGTTTTTGATATGGTATTTTTTCCTATACTATATTCTAAAATCTAGCCAAACTAACCTTGTTGCTCATTACCCATTACTGTATCAATGCACTAGCTCTTCTCCATGCCTAGAATGCACTCATCTAGACCTCCTATAATTCCTTATTTCCTTCAACACTCTGAGCAAGCACCACCTTTTACATGAAACCTTTCCTGATTCACCTCAAATATTTAATGCCCTAGCTTCCGGAAAAAAAAATCCCATTAATTTTATACAAATTTTGAGACATCCAAAGCAGTGTGGAATAATAAATAAAGACCTGGGCTCAAAGTTAGGAAGATCTAGGTTAAAGTCCTGACTCACATACTGGATATGCAATGGCAGACAAGGTTCAGTGAATAAGGGCAGGAGAAAGAGAGAGACACCGAGAGACAGAGAAGGAGAGACAGAGAAAGACAGAGTCAGAAAGACAGAGTCAGAGAGAGACAAAGTCAGAGACAGAAAGATAGACAAATTGAAAAAAAATAGATAGATTTCTATCTCCATGTTAACGTAGCTATTGCTCTTACTAACTTACTTACAATCATGAATCCTATCTACCCAGAATCCTGAATGGCTTTTCCTTTCATAGGCATTTACTTCCCAAAATATAACTGGAAGAGCCTAGAAAATGCCCAACTCAAAGAAGTGAAATAAATCCAAATGCAACCTATTCCCTCTTCTCACTGCTTATCCAAGCTTAGCTATATAATGGGGAGAAAAGGTTTATTACTCAATATAAGCTCTTCATCTTTATCATCCTCATCCTCATTGAAGTTATATAGCATTTAAAGTTTTGTAAAGCATTTTATTGCATTTGGTCCTCACAACTCTTTGAGGTAGGTACTACTACTACCCATTCTCTACAGATGAGGAAACTGAGGCTGATAAAAAAGGAAGCTATTTGCCCAGGCTCACACAATTAGCATATAAGGAAGGATTCAAACTTCCTTACTTCACATACAGCACTCTATTCATCACATCACCTACACGTTACTGTGTAGTATATCAGAAAATCATACAAATGCAAGGCTGACCAGTTTTGTGTTGTCATTAGCTCTCCCCATCTCAATCCTTTGTGTCTGGGCCAATGTCTGGATCTGTTCCTGAGGCTCTATCTCTCTGCATTTCAATCTCTCTGTTTCTTATAACACTGAATAAGTCATCTCCTGTAAAACGATGATGATGCTGCTGCTGCTGATGATGATGATGACGACATTAGCAGTTGTGTTGTATAAACCACTTTAATGTTTGCAAAGTACTTTATATAAATTACCTCATTTGATGTTTACAATAACTCTGTGAGGTGGGCAGTACTCAATCCAAATTTTGGGGTGACACAATGTCACCCCAAATATAAGGATCTGAGGCAAGATTCACGCCAAGGTCTTCCTGACTTCAAGTCCAGAGTTCTAACCAAGATAGCCATGTTCTCTCCACTCAATCTTTTGAGGCTGGTCACTACTACATCCTTCTGACTTTCCAAATGACCACCACTACTCCATGCTTCTACTCTAGATTCTTCTTGCATCTGTCAGATTTTCACCCCATGCAGCAAATGGGCTGGCCACATTGTTCAAATGCAAAATATATGTTTGACAAAAAGACTATTTTATGAATCACTCACACATGGCAAGAGTTCACATGGTGATCAGAAGAAGCAGTACAAGGACGCTTTCAAGGTCTTTCTTAAGAACTTTGGAATTGCTTGTGTGACTTGAGAGACCCTGGCACAGGACCAGTCAGCATAGAGTGTTTTCATTAGAGGTGCCATGCTCTGAGTGAAGCAGAATTGAAGTAATTCAAAAGGAAAACAAGATGTGCAAATTTAGAGAATCTACCCCAAGTGTTCACATGGATTATCTGTGCCTGACCTGTGGTAGAACATTCCAAGCTCCTATTGGTCTGATCAGCCACAGTCCAACACGTGGTAATTTGACTTTAACATAATGATGTCATTTTGGTGCTCTTTGAGAACTAAGGACAACGGCCACTGCCACAATCACTCTGACCCCAAACACTCATTCTCAAGTCAAGGATACTTCTTTCATTTCACTGAGGCAGGGTTCTAATGAATAACCTCATTACTAAAAGTTTTGAGAAATGTCTTGAAGTTGGATGTCCTCCCAGATGCCAGCATAGGGTTAGAATTAGGGTTAGGGAATTTTTTTCTCAGCCACCTCACTCTTTGAGACAAGATGATTTGTGAAAAAAGCAAAAACTTCCAGAACCTAAAGTTAATAGGAGATAAGATTATGCCTAGTGAAATTCATACTCTAATTTTAGCTTTTCAGATATTGTAGTTCAATATAAAATGCTGGGCTTGGAGTTAGAAGTCCTGCATTCAAATCCCAGCCTTTCCACTAGTTATGTGACATTGGGCAAGCCACTTTATTGCTTTTCATCTTCATTTATCTTTAAAATCAAATACAGTTCTATTAGTTGATCTCCATTGTCTCTTTCTTATTTTAATAGTTTACAAGTCTATAATTCCAGTAATAGGAGAGAAAATTCCTTTGGATGAGTAAGGGTATCAAAAATTTTCCTGTGTGATAAATCTATGGAGGTTTTACTCAGGTACTTTTCACTTTTTCAAAGTACATTCATATTTCTTACTCACTTTTATCCTGAAAGCAACCATATAGTTGCCTGGACAATTTTATTGTCTCTATTTTAGAGATAAAAAGTTAAAAGAACAAACAGACAAAAGGTTAAAAGTCTTCCATTTCCTGAAGTTGTGATAGTATGTTGCTAAAACTGTAGAAGCTCAAAAAATTCATTCAGATAAATAGGGATGGGGAAATGGACATTTGGAGTCACAAAGACTTGGGTTTGAATGCCACCTCAAACATTTACTAGTGATACTTAAACTTTCTACTCAGTTTCCTCATTGCAAAATTAAGAGGTTAGACTTATGGCTTCTAGGATCTCTTCCAGCTCTAAAACTATGATCCCATAAAGTGGCTTCATCAAGATTATTACATGAGCTAAAGCAATAAAAATCAACAATATTTCAATTTATTACCTACAAAAAAGGAAAAAAATGACAGAAAGTAAAATACCATTCGCTGCACCCAAATGTTTTAGTTACCTGCTCAAATGTGCAAAAGACCCATAAAAAGACAATTTACTTTAATATTAAAGATTGGAATTATGTCACTATGAGTAGATAACAAATTATCCATTGCTTAGTAGTTGGTGTTCCATCCATCAACCTACAACTAAAAGTGATGATGATCCTCTCTGAACTTGGATTGGCCATTATTAACTGAACCACAGTAATGTACTCTGCCACTTCCTGATTAGTAAAACCTTTCAGAGCTTACTACGTTGTAGCACAGCTTTTCATAATCTAGGCTAACCTCTTCATAAAAACTAGGCAAATGTGGTAATAATCACAAAAAATGAATTATAAAACAGTAAGATATTACCTTATACTGATTAAATTGAAAAAGATACTATTGGAAAACAATAAAATTTAATGTTGGTGAGACTATGGAGAAACAGGCAGACTATTAAACTTCTGGTGGCATTGTGAATTTTTGTGATATTTTTGGTAAGCTATACAAAGCCGCAATATGGAAACTATACTGATCATTTGGAAGCAGTGATTCCAATATTAAGACTACATCTGAAGGATTTTAATGGAAAGGAGAAAAACAGATGATCCCTTGGTACAAAAATATCCGTATCAGCATAATGTATGATAATAAAAGTTGGGCACAACCAAAATGTCTTATTACTGGGCATATGAATGGAATAATATATTATTGTGACATGCCCAGCTTGGAAAACAGAGAGAAATGTGAGATGATACAGACTGAAGAATGCACAGAACAATGAAATCCATGCTAATTACAAATGTTATTGTGTAGCAACAGAAACAGCAGTAGTAGCAGTAGCAGTAATAGTAGTAGCACTAGTAGTAGTAGCAGCAGCAGTAGTGGTAGTAATAGTAGTAGTAGTAGTAGTAGTAGTAGTAGCAGTAGTAGTAGCAGTAGTAGTAGCAGTAGTAGTAGTAACAGTAGCAATACTAGTAGTAGTAGCAGTAGTAGTAGCAGCAGTAGTGGTAGTAGTAAACAAACATAGAAACAAATAAGATATTTTGCTATTTTTTAGGTAATATAACAATGGCAACAACAATAGCTAACATTTATATAGCACTTACTCTCTGCTAGGCACTATGCTAAGTGCTTTGCAAGTATTGTCTCATTTAATCTTCACAACAACCCTAGGAAGTAGGTGTTGTTATTACTCCCATTTTACAGTTGAGAAAACTGAGCCAAAGAGCAGTTAAATGATTTGCTTCTGACTCCAGGATGGGTGTTTTATCTGCTGCACCACCCAGGGGTCTCTAATCACATTTTCAATGAATTATAAATATTAGAATTAGTTAGAATCAATGTATGTATATGTACATACATATATATACACATGTACATATACATATATGTATTATATATAGGATTTGTGTACACACACGTATGTATGTATATCAGTGGCAAGCCTTGATCCCAGATCTTTGCCACTCTCTCTCAGCCTAATTCCACTGAAATATGTGCTAATTAGATTCACTATCACTACTGTTTATGTCTGTCTTCATTCTGCTACTACAAAATTGCAACAGCACATGGAATTTTCCCAGGAAATCATCCCTAGCTAGAACTGCAGGTTGATTCTGAGTGGTCCAGAGTAGTTAAAGTTAACATCATTTTATCTCAAGACGAAAATGAAAGCTAGAAACATTTGCACATGTAAATGTGTAACCAGAAACCTAGGGTAAGCACATCTCTGGCATCTTTGATATCACCAATCGTGAGTAAGCTCGATCAGGATGAACATGAGGATTGGTAAAATACCACTGGCGTTCAGGGGCTGCACTTATGAACTCATCAATTGTTCTAACTGTTTCTGTCTACAGTAAGTGTCCTTTCCCCTCTCTCTGGAGAAGGGGCCTACCCTTACCAGTCTGTATCAGGATATCTGCTAAAAAAATACCAGGCCAGTTTACAGGGGAAAGTTCTAGGAGGAAAGTAGGGGCATGTTTCTTGTGAATTATCTATGTTGTGTGATTTTTAACTTATTTCCAAACTCCCGTGTAGCATCTACAGAGCAGATAGTGATGGCTTAGCAATTCTACATTGATTTGAAGAGCAGAAGTAGAGAAAATAAAATATAACTTGAGAAGAAAATCACTTCGGGAAGGAATAGTTCCAGAGCAGGTGGCAAAGAAAACAGGGAGATAGGGGGAAGGGAAGTAACTCAAAGGCAATCTGTGGCATTTGCATCTGAATGAATTGTGAAGAGTTCACATTCTCTTGTCTGGCTTTCTGGAATCCCTACTATCCTACATGATCCTGCTTTTTAAGAATTATCTTCCACAGTAGACCTTGCCAACCCTGCCCCCCAAACATGATGTGAATTTCCTTGTCTCTATGACTATACCTATAGTGTCTTTCTTCCCCCATCCCTTCGCTATTTAATTGCTAAATAACTTTCAAGTTCCACCTCAAATGCCACTGCCTTCATGAAGCTTTCTAGTCTGTCATCACATAATACTTCATTATGCTACTCACTAATGTAGTTATCATCTGTCATTGTGTATTACAGTTATCCATGGTTTTACCTTATCTCCCTGTCAGACTATAAATTCCATGAGGTAAGTGACCATGTCTTATGGAAAATTTTTATTTCTCCCAGTGCCCAGTCTAGCACTCTGCTAATAATAAACACCTTAAAAAGTATTTAATAAATTGGCATTAATTCTGGGGGCAAGTATGAAAATGTAAATATAATTTATAACATTATTTCTAAGAAGAAAACACTTTGAATTCCAGACACTCGTTAGAAACAAACACTTGAAAAACAATCTGCTCATAACTTTTGAACTGTTGACCCTCGGAAAAATCATTAAAATCTATCTGCAGCCCCATCAAAGGGACTGAGGAGCCGAGAATGATCAGCAGAATTCCACAGAGAACGTATCAGTTCAGCCAAATTATTTTCATTCATAGTAAAGCTTATGACTTGTCTGTGGCCAATGGATCAATCATTCCACAGGTATTTATTAGGTGTCTGCTTAAGGCATCATACTAGTTGCTGATGATACAGATACAAGATGGAAAAAATAATTACTCTCAAGTACTTTATATTCTTTTGGGGGAGACAACATGTGCATATATAAGCACATACAGAATATTCTTAAAAAACCAAGGTATGGATGGAAGACACTAGCACGTAGAGGAATGAGGAAGACACTAGCAAGTAGAGAAATGAGGAATAATTTTTAAAAATGGTGTTTGAGTTGTGAATGAAGGAAGTGAGGGATTCTATGGGGCAGAAGAGAAGAGGGAGTGAATTTTCAGCATGAGAAATGACCAGTTCAAAGGTACAGAAAAGGAAGATGGAGTACTCTGTGTTAAGGACAGCAAGAGTTTGCTTAGACCAAAGAGTGGGGAACCTGTGGCCTTGAGGCCACATCTGGACTTCTAGGTCTTTTGGTGTGGCCTATGATTGAGTCCAAGTTTTACAGAACAAATCCTTTTACTAAGGGGATTTATACTGCGAAGTTTGGATTTAGTCAAAGGTCCACATTTGAGGACCTAGAGGGACACGTGTCCTCAAGGCCACAGGTTCCCTACATTGGCCTTAGACTGTAGCTAGGATGAGAAGTATTGTATAATGAGACTGGAATGACAGGTTGGGACTAAGTTGTCAAGAGCTTTAAAAGTCAATGAAATGATTCCATATTTGATCCTATGGTTAATAGGGAAGCACTGAAGTTTTTATAGGGGGAGCTGACTTGCTTTTGGAAAATCACTTTGCATGTTGCATGGAGAGTAGATTTTAGCAGGAAGAGGCTTGAAGTTGAAGAAAGTCAATGTACAGCGTACAGTATAATGTGAAAGGCGATGAGGGCCTAGACTAGGGTGGTAGTTATGTGAATGGAGAGAACAGCTATATAAGATAGATTTTGTAAAAGTTAAAATGAAAAGATTTTGCAACATATCAGATATAGAAGATGAGTACAAAGCAGGAATGGAAGATAACATCCAAGGTTTGAAACTATGGAACTGAAAGGGAGGTGGTGCCTTTGGCAGTAAAAGGAAAAGTAGGAAGAGGGTAGGATTGGGTGGGGGGAGATACTGAGTTATGTTATGAACATGTTGAGTTTGAGGTGCCCAAGGAACAAACAATTAGAAAGATGATTTAGTTGGATGGGGATAGACATCAGAAGAAATATTAGAGCTAGATATTTAGATCTGAGTATGTAGATTCTCTCTAAGTTTTCACTATGTCAGCCAACAAAGCAGCAGTTCCATAACTTCTTGGATCCTTCTGCCTTAATCAATAGAACTAGAAGCAAACAAAAACATAAAATGATTTCATTTTTTCCTTATTTTTCATTGTCAGGAAATAAGATTAGTTTGATATGAACTATACTTGATAAAACTTGCTTCTTGATAAAGGTAACTGCTTGCTTCCTCTTCATAAGCATTACTTCCTTTTTCTAGATGTTTATAACTTGTTACTATGTCCTAGAATTTTGACAAGAAGAAAGATGAAAGTCATGTGAGCAACAAAATGGAGGAATAGGCTTTTATTCCTTCAGATCCCCACAACCTCTCAAAGTTCTCCAAAACAAAAATGATGGGCCAAAAAAAAAGCTGTTTCCATGGTCTAGAATACCGAGAATCTAAAAAGAAGTTGAAAAAAAAAAACAAGAACTGATCTCACTGACCTCATTCAGCACCCCCTCCCCACTTCCCATGCTTGTAGAAGTCAGGCCTCACTAGCAGACCCAAGAACATGACCTAGGCTTACATCAAAACCTACCACAGCACCTCTTCTCCTTCTATCTTCCAGTGCTGTAGATATCCTGGTTCAAGGTTATGGAAGTTTGCTTTGGGCCTTGACAGCCAGCTTACCTATAACCTTTTAGGATAAAAATTCTGCCAGGGGCTGCAGACGTGAAGAACTGGTGCTACAAAAGCTCTCAGCTTCTTGAACTGGGCAAATCAGTCTCTGAACTGCCAGTGCTGAGGAAAGCAAGCAGTCATTATCAAGAAAATCAGGCCCTGCTGGTGCCAAAGAAAGTAGGCTCTGAATTGCTGGTCCCAGGCCAGAAAACTAGGGAACACAGGGAGTGGAACAGGTTACCAAGATAAGACATGATGAGTATGAAGAACTATGCAGTACTCTATCTAACATGAGGGAAAGAGCACGGCATCAAACTAGGGCCTGCTCTGAGCACCCAAAAGTGGGGTGGAGACCTAGGCTGGTGACATGTGAATTGCTTAGTATGGGAGGAGGTTGAGACCATTTGAAATCTAGCTCCCAAGGAAAGCATAATCAGAGGGGAAGAATTAAAGAAATGAATAATAAGAAAAATATGTGGGAGGTTGGGGAGGGGAGGCAAGGGGAGAAGGGACTTACAAGTACCAAAGATTTCAGGAAGAAGAAATCTCAAAGACTTTGAACATAAATAGATACATCAACAGATTCAAAACATTAATAGAAGGAAATACGGTCTCCAGGCCTGGTAAATGAGTTGAAACATCTATGAATAAAAACTACAAGATGACAAAAAATAATCCAACAACTGATGCTAAATAAATGTTTACAACATTTTGTAATTTGTGGTCTAAATACTATATGAGTCTTATCATGGTCTTCCCTGTTCAGACACTTAATAGCTTTGTGACCGTGGGCAAATAACCTCTGTTTGACCCAATTTCTTTATTTGTAAAAATGACTATAATAATAGTGCCTACCTCCAAGGAATGTTGTGAGAATAAAATGAGAGATAATATTTTAAAATGATTTGTAGCCCTCAAAGTGTGAAGAGTGCAGAGTGCAGGGTGCAGAACCATGGAAACAATATACACAGTAACTACAACAATGCAAATGGAAAGAACAGCCATATATCAAAAACTCAAAAGTAAATGAAATAAAATTATAAAGATAAAAGGGGACTTGAATGAAGAGATATGAGAAGACACTACCAACCTACTCCTTCATGGAGGTGGAATGACCACAGGTGTTAAACATTGAACGTGTTTTCGGACTTATTCAATGTATAGATCAGTGGTGCTGACATTTTTCCCCTCTAAAAAAATTACCATTTGTCATAAGGGATGGATGGATGAATGTAATACTATGTTAATATAAAAAGCAAAAAGTACCAATAAAAGCTTTTTAAAAGAAGAATAGTGATTGAGTTATAAGATTGTAATCTCTACTCTCTTTCCTTTTCTTGAAAACAAGTATAAGATTTGTTCTCCACTCACATTCCTGTGTCCTAGTCTTCACAAGCTTTCAAACATCAGTCTGCAATCACACTTACCAATACTTTCCTTTCCCTAGTTTATCAGTCGTTTATAGTTTATCTGGAGTTAATATCTTGAATCAATCAAAGGCGGATTGCTAGGTTCTCTCTTTCTGTCTTGCCACTTATCTTGGATTTCAATCATAAACATCGTTATCTTCATCAAAATATCAATAGCAAAATTTAATAATATTGGAAAATGTTCTAAATCACTAATTAGAAAAATAAAAGTAAACATGAAGATTTGCACTCCACACAGGATATTGGCAAAGATGACAAAATTTGGTAATAGTCAATGTTGGGAGACTATGGAAAGACAAAAATACTAATAAATTGTTGATATAGCTATTAATTGGCTCAATTGTTCTAGAAGTCAAATCACATTTAGATTAGCAAAAGAATAAAATGCCCTTATATTGAGGAATCCCACTCTTGGACATATGCCTTAAGAATGTCAGCAACAAAAAGAAATTCTTTGAAGACATTAAAATATTGACTGTATTGATATTTTTCTAATGTAGAAAAGACCCAGGGGGAAGTAAATATCCATTGATTTAGGAATAGCTAAACAAGTTGAGAAACATGAATATAATATAACATTACTGTTCCATAAGAAGTAAAAAATATGAAGAATTCAGAGAATCATTGGTAAACTTATGTTAGCTGATATAAAATAAAAAAGTTAGAAATACATTATATACACATATATTCTTATATATGACATATATGGTAACTACAACAGTGCAAATAGTGGAATAAAATGAAACTAAACTCAGTGTAATTGTAATTAACCAACCAGGGTCTTGAATAAAATTAGAAAAAAAAAATGCACCACTACCACCACCACCTCTTCCCTTCATTGCAGGGAATAACATGTGTGGAATATTGTGCATAATATATGTTGCTGATGATGGTTTGGGCCAGCTTTGTTGAGGTGTTTATTTTTTCTTTTGAATATTTTTTGTGAGGAAGGTTTGATGGATAGGGTAGGGTGGGGAAGGGGGTTATATTCAGAAGTGAATGATACTATATCTAAAGTGTTTCATAAGCACTAAAACACTATATGTTAATGGTTATTGTTACTGTTGCTATTACTGTCTCATGACACTAGAGTAGCATTGTGGAACATCTCAGACACCTGGAGTAGCTTAGACATAACAAGTGAAATCCTGGTAGGCTTTTCTTGCTTAAATCATTCACAATGACTGAAAAACTCCCTCCCCCACTTGAAACAAAATGACCCATCTCCCTTGCTTCCACTCCTACCTATCTAAAGAACGCTGTCCTTTTACAACATCAGTTTTCTCTGGGTCCTCACTAGGGAATAATGTATGTAATATATACATACATACAAACATATGTATATATATACGCATATATATATATACATATATATGTAAGAATTCACCTCTTTTATCAATTGCCCTGGCATCTCTAATCCCATCCCTGTTTTGCCACCCTAGATACCAGAAGTATAACAGCACCTGCACTCTCTTTCTCAGCACATGCAGAATCATAACTTGAGGAGAACATGCCATTCTGAATAGCTCTAGGATGTGACTTTTGGCACGTAAACTCTCTTGTCCATGTTGCCAGCATCACAGAGAAAGAGGGATGCACAGACAGATCAGACTGTAATACTAGGACTGAGCAATAAAAGAATGGCTTGGTTGATGAATAATAGCAAGGGCTACCTAGTCCTGGTGTGACAATCAGTGGGGATATTGTGGTACATATCTGGTCCCTGCAGGCTAACAAAAGAGACAGAGAAAGCTGGAGGAGAAAAGAAACAGCTAAAATGACAAAAAGTTTGAGAGATGAAATGTGTCGAGAGTGACAGAGAGGGCACGATGTATCTCCACGAGTCCGAGTCCACAGAAAGGAAGACTGGCTGATACTTGAACAGTCTATAAATTTAAGTTAAAAATATAAACGAAGGAAAGGAGTTATTCACAGTCTCAGAGGGTAGTAGGGAAAAGATCAGTGCCCTAAAGCTAAAGAAAAGAAACGTTTGGCTTAATAGTTGGAAAAAAGGTTCTTAGCACTTCAGGCAGTTGAACAACGGACTAAACTCCCACAGTGGTGATTTTGAAGTGGTCTCACTGTAGGCATCCAGGGTGTAGGTCAGATGAGGTATCAGCAAGATCCATGCATTGAGTAGTTTTTAAAATTGTAGGGACAACTGAAATGATCTCTACATTCCTTGGCTATCCCTGCTTAGATATCTAGAATGCAAAGGCTTTTTTTGGTTTTGGGTTTGTTCATTTTTTGTTTTGTTTTTTTTTAGATACCAAATGCATAGTTTGCTTGCTCAAACATAATGACTCCCTTGGATTCTTTTAAAGTTTAGTGGGTCAACAATGCACCTTCCAAGTTCAAATTTAAATGTGCGTGAACGATCTGTGATAATCCACTGGATATAAATGCACACCTAGAGAATTTTGCAAAATGCATTGTGCACAGTGATGGAAAAAATCTCTAAAGGTTTAGCAAGGTACCCAAGTGTGAATATAGTTTATCAGAGCTTTTCTAACTGCTATAATCCATCTACTTTCACATGCATATGACACTTTTCCCTCCCACATACTATATGTGCTGTTTTCATGTGTTTGGTACAGCCTGTACTTTCTTGGCTGAAGACATACCAACAAATGCTACTTGTCATGATACTGTCTAGTGATTTTGACCAAAATTCCATATTCCATATACAATGTACAAATTCTACATAAAAATAATCAATCTCCCTCTCTCTCATACACATGCACACACACACACACACACACACACAAATTCTATTAAATTCTATTAAAAGTGAAATTAAAATTTTGGTTTACTTATTTTTGAGCATCAAATACAACGTACACAGATGAAGTTTAAGTATGAATGAATAAAAAAATAAATAAAAAGAATTTAAGTGCTTACAGTAGGAAATGCTAAACGTTGGGCATACAAATACAAAAGCAAGATTCCTAATCTCCAAGGAGTGTATATTTCAATAGGGAAAGAGCATAAAAGGGATAGGTTGCCATTCAAGAAGGTTTTAGTTTGCTTGTTATCCCCAGATCAAGACATCCAAAGCTGAGGGATGCAGGGGGTAGGAAGGAGAGGCTGGGAAAACACAAAGAAGCAGGAAGGATGGCAAGATGACTTTCAATTTGAAGAGCTGAATGGCATGTCAAGCATGTTTTTTGTGGGGTCTGGGACTCACAACATCAAAAATAGCATACCTTTGGACTGACTGATATACCAGTCAGGACAGCACAGTACTAAGGCAATGGACTCAAAGTTGAAAGTATTTCCAGCAAGGGAACAGGATGGATTACCCAGGACCCAGTGATCTAAAGGCAAAAGTGATGATAAGAATGGCAAGAAGATGGCCAGGGTGAAGCGACAAAGAGGCGAAGCTTCAGATATGCAGATAATTTTATGTCTGGAAAAATTTTGCAGAGTCTGGGTCTCCTTGCTAGAGAACCTGGAAATCAACACTCTCTCTACCAAATATGTGCATATGTATATGAAATCAGAGAACTCCAGAGTCACTAAATTTCTCCCTTGCTAAACAAATCTTTTGGTACAGTCTATAGTTAGTATAACTCTTATTGATATGCTTCAGTATCATATCAATGGTTATTTCTTAGCAATGTCTTTTAATGACATAAATGAAAAGGCAATTATTAAGGACTAAAAATATGACAGGTACTGTTCTAAGCAATGGGCATGCACATACAAAATAGAGGCAGTCCCTGACTTTAAGGATCCTTCAAGGATTGTAAAGGGGTAGGAAAACAGAACACAAAGAAATGGTGGCTACTTTGGTCTAGGAACTGACAAAGATGGTGAGTGGATGCATAAGACAGTCAAATAGTGTTTTAAGATGGCAAATGCCCAGGAAACTTAAAGTATCTTCACTTTTTTAGAAGGTATAATTGTTTCTTATCACTTATCAAATAAAACTTAAAGTCAGACTGGCATTGAAGATTCTCCAACATCTCACCCTTTATGTGTATGTAAAGTATACTCTTCCTTTAAGGCTTTTTTAATATAGAGATATTTAGTGCTAAAAATTGGAGAAAAAATAATTTTATGTAAGGGAAAACATTTATTTTAATAAAGGATGGAAGAGAATTCCACTGTTACAAATGAACATTTTGATATCTGAAAGGAATATGAAAAAGACCTTTGATTTAATAAATAACACAACTTCCAGAAGGAATTTGAGGAGTTTTGAACAGAAAATTTACTATTATACAAATAAAAATCACTCAAATAACTTTCTAAATAATGTAGAATATCTATTCATTGCGAAGGGTTTGATATAAAAAGGAATAGAAAAACTTATTTATTAGAATCTGGAGAAATATAGATGTAAAGAAATAATTTTATGGAACCAAAGAATGTATGGATAATGTTAAAGATTATATGATTGCAGGGCATTATAGTACCTTAGCTTATTTGCATATAACAGTTTTATCACTTGAGAGAGTAAAATTAAACTTTAAAAAATGAGAAATCACAAAAACATTTGGAGAATGAGGACGATTATGATATAGGGAATTGTGACTTTTGAAGTGAAAAATTATTCACTGAGAGCCCAGAGTATCTCATTTAAACTAATGAAATAGAAATTAGGTATAGGAACCTGAGAGAAGAAACCAAATTGAAGGGTTTAGAATCCTGGGAAGATGACTAAATTTGTCATTGTTCAATCATTTCAGTCACGTCAAACTCTTTATGACCCCATTTGGGGTTATCTTGGCAAAGATACTGGAGTGGCTTGTTGTTTTCTTCTCCAGCTCATTTTACAGATAAAGAAACTAAGACAAACAGAGTTATATGACTTGCCCAGGGTCACACAGCTAGTAAATGTCTGAGGCCAGAATCTAACTCAGTTCTTGCTGACTCCAGGCCCAGTGCTTTATCCATGGACCCACCTAGCTGCCAAGATTTGTTTCCCTGGTTTAAAAAGTCAAATTGAGGTGTTGGAGTTCCATTCTTACTGAACAATGCAGCATCTGGGTGAGTGAAAGAAGGAAACAAAAGAAGAAATAAAAGGAACAATTATCTATAAGCACCTATTAGTGCTTTACAAATATTAACCTATTTGATCCTTATAACTGTGAGAGGGGCAGCTAGGTGGTACAATGAGTACAGCACCAGCCCTGGAGTCAAGAGGACCCGAGTTCAAATTCCACCTCAGACACTTGACACACTTACTAGCTGTGTGACCTTGGACAAGTCACTTACTCGTAATTGTCCTGCCCTCTCCCCTCCAAAAAAATAACTGTGATTGTTTGGTATTAGTATTATTATCCTCATTCTACAATTGCAGAAACTGAGACAGACAAAGAGGTTGTGTGACTTATCCAGGATCTGAGAATGGATCTAAATTCAGGTTTTTCCAGACTCCAGGCCCAGTGTTCTATTTATTGTGCCATCTAGCTTCCACTAAAGGTTTAGAGGGTAGATAGGTCTAACATTGAGAGCTTAGATATTTATCTGGTCCACAGTACGGTATGAATTAAGAAGCAATGATCTAAGGGACAGAGAATTGATCTTGAGATCAAAAGTCTATTCCTGGTCCTTGACACTGACCATGTAACCTTCCCTAATTCAGTCATTCTAATCCACTGGAAAGGGAATAAACCCTAACCTGTATTATTGAATGTGTAATGAAACATGAAAATACATACACACACAAATATATGTCATGTACAATTCCTTTTTATTTTTAATTTATACCCACATAACCATAATGAGATAATATCTGTAAAGTGTTTTGCAAGCTTTAAAGAACTAAATAAATGCTAGCTATTTTTCAAAAGAGCAGAGTTCAGCCCAGAAACAATCCCCAAGGATTCAAGTATTTCCAGGTTGACTCTTTTCCTTCTCTGAAGTTCATATAAAAAAAAATCAGCAATATTTTTCACCCACTTGGGATCTATAACACCCTTCCTAGGGTCTTATTCAATACCAAACTTGGTCCTGCCTTGAAAGCTAAGCTCTCAGTTTCTATAAGAAGGCACTTCTGTCTTCCAGGAAACTAAGGGCACTTTATCACCAGAATTCCCAGCCCCTGCCAGCCTGGAGTTGGAGTGGCTTATTAAAAATTCCTAAGAGACTTGTATTAGTATAAATTAGTGGTTAGAGGATATAATCCAGCACAAAGTGCAAATTTTTATTCAAATAATTCTATTAGCATAATTATCTTTTTGAGGAAATTAAATGTACATTATTACACTTGATGTGCCACAAATTATAAAAGCAAAATTTTCTCTTGTAAGGTTCCACAGTTCTCAAGTAATTAGCCATGTTGCACCCTGCAAATCAAAATTAAACACATAAATTAAACCAGTGGGGAAGATAATAACATTATGGGGGCTTGGGTTTAGTACAGTAGATTTTTATCTATGTCTCAGACCTCCAAAAGTCATGACAAAAAGTCAGACAAAAGTTTAATGGGGTGTCTCTGTGTTGCTCTACGACTATGGAGATTGGTGTTGCTAATTATTTATTGCAAATCTTTAATTATTATGATATACAACTTGGATAGGCATCCCTTTTCATCTCTCACTTAACTTCAAGATTAACAACAAAAATGCTATTGCAAATTGGACATCATCGCATTGAAAAAAGCTTTTTTGTGTGATTTTTAAAATCTTCTATTAGGTCCACTTAGTGATATAACTCAGGCACAATTTATAAGCCTAGAGACTGAAATGCTCGAGCAGCTAGATGGTGCATTGGATAGAGCACCAGCCCTAGAGTCAGGAGGACCTGGGTTAAAATCTGACTTCAGACATTTACTCACTGTGTGATCCTGGGCAAGTCACTTAACCCAGATTGCCTAAAAACAATAATAAAAAATAAAAAAGGAAAGACTGAAACACTCTGCTTGTTATGCCTGGTGCTAGTTAGATGTATAGACAGCTCAGTAGGAAACTAAGCTTTATAATATAAAAGGACAAGAAAAGGTAAATTTTGAACCTCCATATGATAATTCCATCTTCTACATGTAGTTGCTACTTCTAATTATATGAAAGTTGAGTGGCATAATGATACTTATGTTTTAAGCATTATGTATTTTATGAATAGCTCCAGCTGCATATTCCAGGGTAAGGAGATACCTGGATGTAAACCATTGATTCCTATCACATATCGACCATGGAGTTGTTAAGTTTCTGAAGGTACACCTTCTATTTTAGTTTTGTTTTTTGTTTTGTTGTGGGGTCTAAACACATGACTTTACTTGTGTAAAGAATTCTCCAGGTCCATACTCTATTCCATACTCCAGTTCCATACCCTCTTTTGGTTCATATTATGAACTTTACTGAAAATCCTAGTTTCACTTGCCTGAGGTACTGAGAGATTAAGGAATTTGCCCAGACTCACATTTCATATGTGTCAGAGGAAGAACTTGAACCCAGATCTGCATGACTCTTTATGCTATGTGGTCTCTTCTGTACCTTGAACAATACATTGTTAGAACAGCACTCCATTCTTATAACCAATGATCTTCAGAAATTCATGTTTATATCTATTCAAATTTTCCTAGAAATGAATCCAGGTGTGTATCAGTAAGTCAAGCATCACAATAATGATGGTGACCATGAATATTCCTGTACAGTTCTATATCACAGAATATAAGAGACTCTCCATATATAGAAGGCAGAAGAAGTAAAACATTTATTCAAACACCAGATGATCAAATCCCAAAACCAATAACTCCATTTCAACATGCAGCAATTATATCCCAAAACCAGTAAGTCCACTTCATTAGAACAGCAAGGAACTTAAAACACAATGTCACACAAGGAGTCAAGCCATCCCATAACATTCCTCTCTTCTGGGTTCTTCCTGTAAACACTCACTGATAAATCCTAGCTGTCTGCTTGCCTACATCCTCTCTGAGTTCTGATAGAGAGCTTAATGGCTACCCTTAGAGTACATATAGCAGAGACTTCGCAGCTCTCATGACCTAATTAGCAAAAGGGTGTGGGCTTTCCTATAAACAATCAAGCTTTCCTTAACTAGCTCCACCTGAGACCTATTCATGGAATTAATGGGTGGGTAAGATCTTTAATCACACTAATATCATGAGGTGTCAAGCCAGAAAAATCAATGGTTGTATCAGTGATGAACAAACCAGGAACAATAGGACTAGATAAGAAGCCATGTCCCATTAACTCTAAAGCCACAGAGCAGAAGTGTCTCAGAGTTCTGATACATCAGTTGTTCCAATGACTCTTGCCCATGATCCAGATATTCTGCAGTACAATATATCCCTTCAAGGCACCTCTGGAAGTTTAGAACTAATTGTTACAACTTTTAGGCTCAGCAGCATTGCAATGACAAGCACAGTGGGACTTTTTGTTGTTTTTTTTGTTTTGGAGTGCTTCTCAGCACTAAAGCAATCAAGTGCCTTTGAGTCATGCCTTTGTTTCAATCAAGAGTCTTTAATGACCTGCAGGAAGTCACAGTAAGGCCTAGGTCATAGGGTGTGAGATGCATGGTTGTAATGCCCTCTGATGCTGAAGAAGTGTATATACTCTGAGGTTAGCATTTTGCTTGAGACTCACTCATTGGAAGAGTGCTGGTGCGGAGACTCTGGGTAGCCCTTAAGGAGGGCCCACCCCGGCTTTGAAAAACCCAGATGTTGGTGCTTCTTTCTCTGGTAACTATGTATGTATAGCTTTGGTCAGACAGCTAGAAGCCTGTCCATTGATTTGTGTTATTTGCTCTGTTTATGTATCTCTATTTACGACTTCTGTTTGTATTTGCTCTGAAGTTCAGGGTGCTGACTTTTTCCCCTAAACTAAGTGAATGATATAAGTATGTTTAATTAAAGTAAGATTGCTAACCCCTTAAAGTTGCTTTCCTTAGAAAAACAGATCAAAGAAACTATGCTAGCAGCCTTCTTGTGTACTGGTGTTGTTGCTTTTATTGTTGGCCTTACCCAGCCACAATAGCTGCAAGTAACATTGTTGTTCCAAGAATAAAAGGAAAATCTTCACTCTAATCTCTGACGTTGAAGTCACAGCCTAGCCCCATATTAAGAGCTTCTCCTTAGAGATTCACCTTAATGGCAGATTCAGATCTTTTGGGTTTCCAAGGCAGAAAGATTCTGGAAATCTTTCTTATAGTTTCTAAACCATAAAAGCATATTCAAGCTGCTGTAGAAGATAGATTCTGATGCCTAAGCATGGAGATGAACAAACAGAGAGGTAAAGTGAATATTATTATCCCTCTTTTTTTAAGCTTTTTTTTTAATTTAATAATTTTAGTTTTCAGCATTGATTTCCACAAGATTTTGAAATACAAATTTTCAGCCCATTTTTACCCTCCTCTCCACTCCAAGATGGCATATATTCTGATTGCCCCATTCCCCAGTTAGCCTGCCCTTCTCTCACCTCACTCCCCCCAATCTCCCTTTTCCATTACTTTCTTGTAGGGCAAGATAAATTTCTATGCCCCATTAAGAGTATATCTTATTTCCCAGTTGCATGCAAAAACAACTTTTTTTTTGAACATCTGCTTTTAAAGTTTTGAATTACAAATTCTCTCCCCTCCTCCCTCCCCACTAACCCTCCCTAAGAAGACAAGCATATGCCACACATGTATCATTATGTAAAACCCTTCTACAATACTCATATTGGGAAAAACTAACTATATTTTGCTCCCTCCTATCCTGTCGCCCTTTATTCAATTTCCTCCCTTGAACCCGTCCCTTTTCAAAAATGTTTGCTTTTGATTACTTCCTAAGTCTATTTGTCCTCCCTTCTATTGTCTCCCCTTTTTTATCCTCTTCCTCCTTCTTTCTTGTGGGGTAAGATACCCAATTGAGTGTGTATGTTATTCCCTCCTCAAATCAAATCCTATGAGAGCAAGATTCACTCATTCCCCCTCACCTGCCCCCTCTTCCTTTCCAACAGAACTTTTTCTTTTTCTTGC
>CM053622.1:522087913-522107964 GCA_028646595.1 Phalanger gymnotis
GTCTTCTTTGTCACCAAAGAAAGATTCCAAAGTCTGAATCTGAGACCATTTTCGCTGCCTGTTCATGTTCCCAGCCAACTACTTGACCTTTGTGATTTTTGTTGGGGTATGACTGCTTTTAGAGTAGAGAGTACTTTGTCCCAAGCTTGAGGGGCTATGCTGCTGTTTGCAGAGCTACTTCTACACAGCAAGCTCAGACACACCAGCACTCCTTCTCCCTCAAGAACCAACCAGGAGTGTGGCCCAGATCCAGGTGGGGCAAATCAGGCTTTGTACTCCTGCTCTAATCTGCTGCTTAATTCCTCCCACTAGGTGGGCTTGGGGATAGAAGCAACTGTAGCTCTGGAAGCAGCCTCAGAGCTGTACCACTTCCACTACCCCCAGGGCAGTGGCCGACCACGAACTCCTTTCATTCTGTCCCAGCACCTTTTCCCACTAACCTTCTCTGTTGTCTTTAGTGTTTTGGGGTTGAGAAGTCTGGTTACTGTCACAGCTCACTGATTCAGGGAGCTACACTTGTTCTGCCCAGCTTCCAGTCTGGTTGGTCCTGGTGTGGCCCACCATGGGCTCTCCCCCGCTCAACTCCCAGCTCCATGCCATAGACCCTTCCCAGTGACCATCTAGGCTGTCCTGGGCTAGAGCCCTATTTCCCTTTGGTATTTCGTGGATTCTGCAGCTCTAGAATTTGTTCAGAGCCATTTCTTATAGGTGTTTGGAGGGACCTGGGGGAGAACTTTAGCAAATCCCTGCTTTCCAACCACCATCTTGGCTCCACTCCGCTATCTCTCTTTTAAAGAAGAGAAAACTGAGGTGCTCAGTAATAATGTGACTTATACAAGGTCACATAGATACCAGGATTTTGGAAAGAGGTTTGAACCTAGGTCTTCTGACTCCCAGTTCAAAATAACACAATGTCACATTACTTGCTCAAGAATTCTTTTATATAATAAAATCTACTTGATTACAGCCTGAGGAACTGCAGGTGACTATGTAGGAAATAAGGTATAGATACTCAGGTCAGTCTCTCTTTAGCATGACTTGATATGTGTCTAGTCAGACTTAAAGTCAGGAAAAGCTGTGTTCTGATCTCTCTGATACCTGCTAACTATGTGACGTTGGACCCATCAATTCACTTAATCTATCTCAATCTCAATGTCATTTATAAATTTGACATAATAATAGGACCCATACCACATGGTTGTGAGGATCAGGTAAGATAATATATGTAAAGTGTTTTGTAAATCTTCAAGGTCTTTGTAAATGTCAGGGATTTTTTTTTTCAATTTTTAATAGTTTCAGAGTGTTTGGACACTCTTAGCCTAACCTCATATGTTTTCTGGATGGGCTCCAAGCATAACATCAGTTTCCAACTCAAAATTACACTTTCAGCAGCTATCTAAAACCAATTAATCATCTGATCATGGATTTCTTTCAGGCAGCTCTTCAACTAGTGTTATCCCTTACCCATACCAGTACCCATAACAAATTTCTCTCTTCAATTTCTGCTTTCCCTAAGTAAAATTTCACCAATTTTTAAATCTCCCTGGCTCCTTTATCTTGGCTTAATTGTCTCTGTTTCCAGTCCCTGTATTTTAAACAGATTCTTTACCTGATCATGTTCTCTCCTATCAGGCCCATCTTTCTTAGCAACCTCCCTTTTTATTGTCTTGATCCTGCCAGTTATCTTCTACTTCATCATGTCATTGTATCCATCATTCCATATTCCCATACAAATGATTAAAGTAACACTTTACATATAAAAAAATTGGGGAACATTTTAGATACCCATAAAGGTAGCAAGAGCTTTTCATTATACAGAAACCACCATGGAAACCCGTATTTTCTGCAAAGTCCTTATGTAAGAAGCACCAAAGTATAGTAGAGTGAGTATTTGGCATGGATGCAGAAAGATCTGGGTTAAGATCCTGCCTCTTATACTAGCTGCATGCCTTGCAACACCTTAGGCTATTCTCTAGGACATATGTACTAAGCCATAGATGACTGTGGTCTGACAGCTTCAATTGCACAGATAGAAATAATTTTTCCCAATAAAGAGTTCTATCACCTGGAAAAAAAAATTGTGTCTTCCCTTCTCATATTCGTACTATTTTACAAAATCTGAGATTTTGAGAAGAAAGGGACTTTAGAAGTCATCAAATCTAAATTTAAATATAAATATACATATTCTTCATTTCAATCTTCATTTACTTATGTTTTAACCCAGTTTGCATCACTTGTCCATCTGCTCATAGCTGTTTTCTCCCATTCTTTTTGTAGTTTCCACCTCTATAAACTGAAGTGAATATCTTACTACCTTATGCATTCGTATGAAAACCTGAACCATATTGGTTTCTTTTATACACTTATTAACTAGAGGGGTATAGGTATTGTGAAAACAGTAAAGTAAAAGTAAAGTTTCATCAGTAAATCACCATTTTAGTTGTAATGGTATCTAAATGCCAGACTCTGGGGGTGATTCAAATGTTGATCTTCCCCTTGAGTACAATGGTTCTAAATTAAGTGCAATTGTTTTGACTGGGCACCATTCCATAGGGAAATCAGGAAATTGACCAAAATCACCACTTTAGCATTCAGAAATTAAAAACTTTTGGCCATTTCTGAATTATGTGGGTTTTAACCAGTGATTAACCCATAGAAATCTTTTTATCCCATTACTGAGTTATTCTTTCCAAAATAGTACCAATTAAATCCTTTCTTTTTAATATACTCTTTATACCATTGTAAAAAATTATCACAAAAAAGTATAAAAGCCTAAATCAAAATTTAATATGTATCTGGCACTAAAGGACAACCCTTTTGCATTTTTTTTAATTATGTAGTCTTGTAGTCAAATTTTCAGTGGCAAATTGGATAGTATCAGAAATGATATTTAAAAGATGTATGGGACAGAGCAAAGATAGTGAAGTAAAGGCAGGGATTCACCTGAACTCTCCCAAATTTACCTCTAAAGAATGTTAAAATAAGGCTTCAAAATGAATTCTGGAGCAGCAGAATCAGCAAAAGAATGGGGTGAAAAAAAATTCAGTCCAAAACAACTTGGTAGGTCAGCAAGAAAGATCTGTACCATTGAGGTGAGAGTGCAGCAGTCCAACACTGGCCGAGGCAGTGCCGACTGTGACTAGCAAGCCAGCAGCAGACCTTCAGAGTGACTGAATTAGCAGTGGTGGTGGTTTATGGAGTTCTCAGACCACAGGTGTAAGGAAGTCAGAAAACTGGTCAGAAGGACATTACAAGGGATCTTTTGCTCGCATTGGGAGGAAGACTGTTGCATTAGCCACAAGTGGTACTGGGTTGCAGTTTCAGGGAAAGAAGGAATGCCAGTAGGAGCAGGAATCAGGGTCACAGTTCCAGGATGAAAAGAAGTGCTAGTGTTTACTCATGGACAAAAATACAGGTCAGAGGAGTAGTGAACACACCCTTCCTTAGATCATAGCATCTTAGGATAACTGAAAATTTGTAGACCCCCCACAGAGCTATCTCTGAAAATCAGCTGCATGGAAACCCTGAACCTCAGGATATAGTCTTCTCCACTCTGAGAGCAGAGTGAAATTTTAACATAAACTTAAAAGTCAAGAAATAGGCTGGAGCAATAGCAAACAACAGCAGCAACAGCAAAAGAATGTGATCACAAAAAGTTGCTATGGTGACAAAAAAGATCAAAGCAAAAACTCAGAAAAAGACAACCAAGTCAAAGCAGCTACATGCAAAGCTTCAAAGAAAAATGTAAATTGTTTCAGACCCTTGAAGAGCTCAGAAAAGATTTTAAAAATCCAATAAAAGAGGTAGAAGAAAAACTAGAGAAAGAAATGAGAGTGATGTAAGAAAACAATTTTTAAAAGAGTCAACAACCTGGTAAATGAGGTACAAATAAAAATACTGAAGAAAATATACCTAAAAAACAGAATAGGCCAAATGGCAAACGATATACAAAAATCCACTGAAGAGAGCTCTTTAAAAAGGGGAATGAATTGGCCACATGGAAAAGGAAGTACAAAAGCCCACTGCAGAAAATAAGTCCTTAAAAATTAGATTTGGGCAAATGGGAGCTAATGATTCCATGAGACATCAAGAAACAACAACACAAATTCAGAAGAATTAAAAAAAAAGAGAAGAAAATGTGAAATATTTCATTGCAAAAACAGCTGACCTGGAAAATCAATAAAGGAGAAATAATTTAAGAATTATTGGACTACAGGAAAGCCATGATCCAAAACAAAGCCTAGACATCATCTTTCAAGAAATCATCAAATGTAACTTCCCTGATAATCTAGAGCATAAAATAAAAATTGAAGGCATCCACTTATGACCTCCTGAAAGAGATCATAAATAGGAAATCTCCAGGAATATTAAAGCTAAATTCCAAAGCACCCAAGTGCAATAGAAAATATTGCAATCAGCCAGAAAAAAAATCTAAATATCATGGAACCATAGTTGGAATAATACAAGATTTAGCAGCCTCTGCATTAAAGAATCAGAGGGCTGGGAATATGCTATTCTGACAGGTAAAGAAGCTAAGACTACAACCAAGAATCACTTACCCAGAAAAACTGAGAATAATTGGGGCAGCTAAGTGGTGCAGTGAGTCAGGATTACCTGAGTTCAAATCTGGCCTCAGACACTTGACACATTTATTAGCTGTGTAACCTTGGGTGAGGTCACTTAACCCCAATTGTCGTGCCTTCCCCCCTGCAAAAAAAAAAAAAACTGAGCATAATCTTTCTGGGGAGAAATGTATATTTAATGAAATGGAGGTCTTTCAAGTATTCCTGATGAAAAGACCAGAACTGAATAGAGATTTTGAGTTTCAAATACAAAACTTAAGAGTAGCATAAAAAGATTTACATAAAAAAATAAAGCATTAGATATTGATATGATTGAGCTGTTAACATTCCTACATGGGAAGATGAAACATACCTACTAAGAACTATACATTATTAGGTCAGTTAGAAGGATTACACATAGAAAAAGGACACAGGTGTGAGTTGACTATGATGGGATGATATCCAAAAAAATAATTAATTATTAATTAATTAATTGATGAGAGAGAGAGAGAGAGAGATGCACTGGGAGAAGGGAAAATGGAGGGGTTAGAATAGGGGGAAATTATCTCACATGAAAGAGGTGCAAAAGAGTTTTTATCATGCAGGGAAACATGTGGGAGGGTGTTAGGCAATGCTTAGATTATGCTCATCAAAGTTAGAACAAGAACGAATAACACCGACATTCAATTGGGTATAGAAATTTATCAAACTCTATATGGAAAAGAAAGGGAGAGGATAAGAGGAGGAGGGGGAGTGACAGAAGAGGAAAGGGATTAGGGGAAGCTATGGTCAAAATCAAAACACTTTTGAAAAGACACACCATGAAAGGAGACAAAGGGAGGGAGGGAAGGGGAGAGGAGGAGAGGGACAGGAAAAGAGAAAGAGAGAGAGAGAGAGAGAGAGAGAGAGAGAGAGAGAGAGAGAGAGAGAGAGAGAGAAAAGAAGAAGAAGAAGAAGAAGAAGAAGAAGAAGAAGAAGAAGAAGAAGAAGAAGAAGAAGGAGATAAAGAAGAAGGAGCAGGAGGAGAAAAAGGAGGAGGAGGTAGGGGAGGAGAGGGAAGGGGAGAAGAAAGAGACAGAGACACACACAGGGAGGGAGAGAGAGAAAGATAAAGAGAGGGGGAAGAAAAACAGAGGGAAATACACAGTTAGTAATCGTATGTATGAGTGTGAATGGGATGAACTCACCCATAAAACAGAAGCGGAAAGCAGAATGCTTTAACAATCAGAATCCTACAATATGTTGCTTACAAGAAATATATCTGAAGCAGAGAGACATAGAATAAAAATGAGAGGCTAGAGTAGAATAGATTAGAGTAGATAGAATAGAGTAGAGTAGAGTAGCTTCAGCTGGTTAAAAAAAATAGGGTTAGCTATCATGATCCCAGACAAAGCAAAAGGAAAAATAGATCTAATTACAAGAAACAAGCCAGGAAATTACATTTTGTTTCCTAAAAGGCACAATAGATAATGAAGTAATATGAATAGTAAACTTATATGTGGCAAATGTTATAGCATGCAAATACTTAATGGAAATATTAAATGAATCACAGGAAGAAATAGACAGTAAAAGAATGCTAGTAAAGCATCTCACCTTTCCCCCCTTAGAACTAGATAAATCTAACCAAAAAAAATTCAAGAAAGAAGTTAAGGAGACAAATAGAATTTTAGAAAAGTTAGATTTGATAGACTCCCAGAGAAAACTGAATAAGAATGGAAAGGAATATAACTTTTTTCAGTGGTATATGGCACCTAAATAAAAATTGACAACATATTAGAACATAAAAAAACTCACAACCAAATGCAGAAAGCAAGAAATATTAAATGCATCCTTTTCAGATCATAAAGCAATAAAAATTACATATAATAAAGGGCCAAGGAAAGATAGAATAAATTAGCTGGAAACTAAATAATCTAATCCTGTAGAATGAGAGGGTCAAAGAACAAACCGCAAAAACAATTAATAATTTCATTAAAGAGAATAACATTGAGACAACATAACAAAATCTGTGGAATGTAGCCGAAGCAGTATTTAGGGGGAAACTTATATCACTAAATGCTTACAACAATAAAAGAGAAAAAGAGTAGATCAATGAATTAGTCATACAACTAAAAACACTAGAAAAAGAACAAATTAAAAAATCCAATGAAACATATAAACCAGAAATCCTAAAAATCAAAAGATTGATAAAATTGAAGGAAAGAAAATCATTGAACTAATAAATAAAACTAAGGCTCTGGTCTTATGAAAAAACACAAAATACAAATAATGTGTTGATTTCACTTAAAAAGGAAGAAAAACAAATCACCAGCAACAAAACTAAAGAGGTGAATATGCTACCAATGAAGAAATAATTAAAGCAATTATTAGGAGCTATTTTGCCAAACTATATGCCAATAAATCTGAAACATATTAAATGGATGAATATTTATAAAAATATAAATTGCCCAGATTAACAATAGAGTAAAAAGAATACTTAAATAACCCTGTCTTAGAAAAAGAAAATGAAAAAGTCATCAATGAGTTAGGGGAAAAAAATCCCCAAGAACAGATGGATTCATAAGTGAATTCTGGCAAACACTTAAAGAACAATTAATTCCAATACCGTATAGATTGTTAGGAAAAAATAGGCAAAAAGTCCTTCTAAATTGCTTTTAAAAGACATAGAAAGAGCAAATTAATGAAATGAGTATGCAATTTAAAAAATAGAAAAAGAATAAATTAAAAATTCCCAATTAATTTTTCCCACTAAATAGTATTTTTTTCCAATTACATGTAAGGTTAGTTTTCAACATTCGTTTTTATAAGATTCTGAGTTCCAAATTTTTTTCCTGCCTTGCTCCCATTCCCTACATGAGACAGCAAGCAATCTGATATAGGTTATACATGTACATTCATATTAAACATGTTTCCACATTAGTCATGCTGTGAAAGAAGAATCAGAACAAAAAAGAAAAGCCATGAGAAAGGAAAAAAAAAACATGAAAATAGTATCCTATCTGTTTTCAAACTCTTTCTCTGGATGTGAATGGCATTTTCCATCCTAAGTATTTTGGAATTGCCTTGGATCATTGGTTCATTGTATCACCGAGAAGATCTAAGTGTAGCAAAGTTAGCCATTGCATAATGTTGCTGTTATTCCTGGTTCTGCATCACTTCACCCGAGATCAATTCATGTATGTCTTTCCAGGTTTCTCTAAAGTCCCCCTGCTCATCATTTTTTATAGAACAATAGTATTCCAGTACATTCATATACCATAACCTATTCAGCCATTCTTCAATTGATGGGCATCTCCTCCCCCACCCCAATTTCCAATTCTTTGCCACTACAAAAATAGCTACTATAAATATTTTTGTACACGTGAGTTCTTTTCCCATTTTTATGATCTCTTTGGGATACAGATCTATTAGTAGTATTGCTGGCTCAAAAGATATCCACAATTTTATAACCCTTTGGTCAAAGTTCCAAATTACTCTCCAGAATGGTTGGTTCAGTACACGACAATGTACTGATGTCCCAATTTTCCCACATCCCCTCCAACACATTAGTCATTTTCCTTTTCTGTCATTTAGCCAATTTGATATGTGTGAGGTGGCACCTCAGAGTTGTCATAAATTGCATTTCTCTGATGAATAGTGATTTAGAGCATTTTTGTATGACTTGTATTCTTATAAATTTGACTCAGTTCTCTATATATTTGAGAAAGGAGGCCTTTATCAGAAACACTAGTTGTAAAAATTGTTCCCCAGCTTTCTACTTTCCTTCTAATTAGGATTGCATTGGTTTTGTTTGTGCAAAAACATTTTAATGTAATGTAATGAAAATTATTCATATTGCATTTCATAATGTTCTCTATGTCTTGTTTGGTCCCAAATTCTTACCTTTTCTGTAGATCTGACAGGGAAACTATTGCTTGCTCTCCTAACATGCTTACAGTATCAACCTTTATGTCTAAATCATATATTCATTTTGAGCCTATCTTGGTATAGGATGTGAGATGTTGGAATATGCCTAGTTTCTGCTATACTATTTTCAAGTTTTCCCAGCAGTTTTTGTCAAATAGTGAGTTCTTAACCCAGAAGCTGGAGTCTTTGGCCTCATTAAACATTAAATTACTATAGTCATTTGCCAAAGTGTATTACGTACCTAACCTATTCCATTGATCCACTACTCTGTGTCTTAGCCAGTACCAAATAGTTTTGATTACTTTTGATGATTACTGCTTTGAGATATAGTTTTAGATCTCATAAGGCTACACCACATTCCTTTCCATTTTTTCATTAATTCCATTGATATTCTGGACCTTTTGCTTTTCCAGATGAATTTTGTTGAAAGATGATATCTAGGTTCTTTTTTTTTTTATTATGGCTTTCATGCAGTACAATAATTTTTGTATTGTCTTTCTTGCATCTATTTCCCAGGTCAGTTGTTTGGCAATGAGATATTTCACATTGTCTTCCATTTTTTCATTCTTTTGCTTTTGTTTTATGATTTTTGTTGATTATGTTTTATGATTTGTTTTATGATTTTTAAGGAATTGTCTTCTTCAGTGAGGTTTTGGACCTCCTTTTCCATTTGGCCATTTCTGCTTTTTAAGACATCCTTCTCCTCTTTGGTTTTTTGGATCTCTTTTACCATTTGGCCTAGTCTTTTTTTAAGGAGTTATTTTCTTCGGTATTTTTTGTGTCTCCTTTACCAAGCTGTTGATTAGGTTTTCATGATTTTACTACAACAATCTCCTTTCCATTTGCAATTTTTCCTCTACTTCTCTTACTTGCTTTTCAAAATCAAAACAATCTGAGAATGACTAAGAATAGAGTGGTGGATCTGTAGAATGGCTTAGGTATGAAATAGAAAGTAATAAATGACCATAATTATCTTGTGTTTGATAAACCCAAAGACACAAACTGCTGGGAAACTGGAAAGCAATTTAGTAAAAACTAGTTATAGACTAATATTTCACACCATATACCCAGATAATCTAAACAGTATGTAATATAGTAAATATTGATTAATCTAAAGAGGTATATGATTTAGACATAAAGGGTGATGCCATAAGCAAATTAAGGTAGCATGGGATAATTTACCTGTAAGATTCATGGATAAGGGGAAAATTTTATGAATAAACAAGAAATGGAGTGTTTCATAGGATATAAAATGAATAATTTTGATTACATTAAATTTAAAAGGTTTTGCACAAACAAAAGCAGTGCAGGGAAGATTAGAAGGAAAGCAGAAAAACGGGGGAAATTACAGCAAGTTTCTCTGAAAAAGACCTCATTTCCAAAATAAACAGAGAACTGAGTTAAATTTGTAAGAATACGTGTCATTCCCTGATTAATAAATGGTCAAAGGATATGGACAGGCAACTTTCAGATGAAGAAATCAAAGCCAACCTACAGTCATATAAAATGCTCAAAATCACTATTTACTAGAAAAATGCAAAATTAAAACAACTCTAAGGTACCACCTCACACCTATCAGATTGGCTAATATGACAGGGGAAAAATGATGAATATTAAAAGTGATGTGGGAAAACTGGGACATTAATGCATGGTTGGTGGAATTTTAAACTGATCCAAATGTTCTGGAGAGCAATTTGGAACTATGTCTAAAGGGTAATCAAACTATGTGTACCCTTTGACCCAGCAAAACCACTACTGAAAAAGATGCATGAAAAGGAAAAAGACCCATATATACAAAATTATTTATAGCAGCTCTTTTTGTGGAGGCAAAGAAATGGAAATTGAGAGGATGTGTACTAACTGAGGAATAGTTGAAAAAGTCATGATATATGATTGTGATGAAATACTATTGCGCTATAAGAAATGATGAGCAGGATTCTTTCAGTAAAACTTGGAAAGAATTACATGAACTGAGGCAAAGTGAAGTGAGCAGAAGCAGAAGAACTTTTTCCATAGTACCTAATGTTGTATGATGACCAACAGTAAATTACTTAGCTATTCTCACCAGCACAATAATGATATAAAAGAAATCGGAAATGATGGAAAATGTTAATCCACCTCCAGAGAAATAAATGATGGAGTCTGAATGCAAATTGAAGCATACTTTTTTAACTTTATTTTTCTTGGGGTTTTTTATTTGTGTTTTCTTTCACAACACAAATAATGCAGAAATAAGTTTTGTGTGACTACTCATGTATAATCCATGTCAAATTGCTTGGCTTCTCAACAAAGGGAGAAGAAAGGAAAAGGAGACAATTTAAAACTCAAAATTTTTAAAATTAATGTTAAAAATTACTCATGTAACAGGAAAAAACTAAAAAATTTTGGAAACAAATATATTCACTTCATATTGGAGCTCATTTTGAGCAAAAAAAAAAAAACCCAGAATCAAGTATATGGGCAAGAGTTACAAGTTATTGTCTAGTCGCTTTTGTTCCCTCAGTAAAACATTAAAGAAAGAGCAGTTCTCATTGAATTAGAAAGAGCATTGGATTTCAACTCAGAGCACTAAGATTCAAATCCTGTCTCTAACATTTACTTCATGTTTTTGGGCAAGTCATTTCACCTTTTTTTATATGTCTTTTCATCTAAAAAAGGAGTTTAGACTCGCCTGCCTTTAAAGTCTTTCATCTTTAAAGCTATGATCCTAAGTCTTATTTCATCTTGAGTATTTAAGTATGGGATGGTATAATGTAAACTTTTACCACAATCAATAATTCTAACTCAGTTCCTTGTCGTATAACCTATGAAATTTTATGTAGAACGTGAAACCGTTAACAACAAGGTATCTAGACCTGTATAAGCTCAGACCTAAACATTTTGCTAGAATAGCGGGGAAAAAAGCATTATTTTATCCAGGGATCCCTGCACATCTCTTTATAATTCCTAAATGAGGTCTAAATGACTTGAATAAATTATTTAACATTTTTAATGGGTAATAAAATGCCATCTTATACAAATAAGTGTTCCACTTTATAGTTAATATGTAAATATTCACTTAGCACTTTTAAACTCTTAATTGGTTCAATCCCATAGAGTCAGTGTACTGTAGAAAACAGATCAGCATCTATCACACTCAGGGAGGAGCCACCCAAAGAACTCCATGCAAAGGTACAAAAGTGCTTTCCCACTCCCCTTTCTTTAGGTACCTTTTGATACCCTTACTATCAAAATCTTCACTCTTAGATGTTCTAAATCTTCCTGATGTCTTCTGTTTGCCTTAAGTCATTTCTCAGAACTATTTCTCCCCAAAGTATCCTATGCTTCAAAATTTCTTTTACATCCATCCACTAAATCAAAACTTTTATTCCCAAAACCTGAATACTGAATACACAGTTGAAGTAATTCACACTAAAGTGTAATAGGTACACACATTCTCTCTCCCTCCCTCCCTCCCTCTCTCTCCTATCCTTCCCTCTCAAAAACATTTATATCTTCACTTGTTAAAGCTTAGTATCTTTTTTTCAGCTGTCATATCTCAGTGTCTTCCATCCTTCACTAGACCACCATTAAACACATTGTAGTAATGAAGAAAGACAAATGATCAAAAATGAAAACAAAATAACCGCATCTGACAAATAAATACTATTCTATTCCCATAATTCTCTCATTTCTCTACCGAGAAGAGAAAGATATGTCACATACCGTGTGGTTATGAATATGTTAGTATATTTAGGACATTTCTTTTTGTTTTATGCTGCTTTGTGATACAAAGACAATGTAGCTTTAAAGATGAATCTTGTCCAGCATTCTGATTAGAATATTTGCAAGATTTTTTTAAATTAACAATTGAAATTAATATTATAATTGAGTACCATCTTCATGCTACTTACCTACCTCAGAATGCCATCCATTACTCCTTGTTCTACAAAGGTGGTACTAGCCCTAGCATCCCAATTCTGAGACATTACTGGCACATAATGTAAATCATTAATATTCTTCACATTTTTTCATGTGAGAAAACTTGAGTAAGACAGCACATAACAAATCAGTCTCTGAGTCAGGGTAAATCTAAGAGCTGCTGGCACTCAGACATTCTGCTAGAGCATACTATTTCCCACAACTATGAGTCTACCTATCAATTATAGTAATAGTCTTGGGGAAGCACCCAAACACTATTAAAGTAACAGTAAGCATATTCAGCAAGAAGAATGAAAAAAAATTTTAAGAGGACTAACATTGACTAAAAATATTTACTTTTTTAGTATTCCTGAAGTACTTCCTAAATTATAATAAATTTACATTAATGATTTTAGCTGTATATTTATGTTTATATTTCATATATATAGATATATGTACATATATATGTGTGTGTGTGTGTATGTGTGTGTGTGTATGTGTGTGTGTGTGGGGGGGTGTATGTGTGTGTGTATTAGAGCCTCTAACATTATGCCATGCCTCATGATGACATGATGGCAACCCTGGATTGTTTAGGACTGTACTGGTAGACTATCTATTCTGGCATATTCTAACATAATGGAAAGTTTTTGAGTAGAGGTATGGTTTCAGATTATGATTGTTTTCCCCAAGTAATAGGATATTACAGGGCAAGGCTTATAAAAGAATGGCCATTGCATGATGAAAAAATTTTAGCTACTGTTTCATCTAAAAATACAATTAAAAATGACACTCTGTTTTAACAATCTGGCTAGCAGCTTCTGCGGGGGTGTGAGATCCACCCACAGCCAGCACCCAGAAAGCTGCCAGTGGCACCCACTAAAGCACAGGTTCTTTTGATCTGCCTTAATAAGGAAAGCAAGGTTAAGGGGTTGACAAGCTTACTTTAATTCAGCACACAAATATCATTCACTTAGTTCAGGGAAAAAAGCCAGCACCCTGAACTTCAGAGCAAATTACAAACAAAGTACAAACATCAACAGACAGACCCAACACAAATTCCTAGTTACCAACATCTAGGTTCAGCCCAGGGGCGGGGTTAGGACAAGGGCTGGCCCAGAGTCATGCATGCCACCACTGCTGCGGCAAAGAGCTCCAAGGAAGAGGAGGCCAACCCCTGGTTTTTATATCTTTTTTCAGCATTAGGGGTGAGTCACACATGTAACTCACCCAAGTGACCTAAAATCATCACAAAGAGGCAACTTAAACCCAAGTGGTCTAAGAGCCTCTGATGTCCCAGACGTGTAAACTAGGCCCTCCCTGGAGTTAGCCCCACCTTGCGCCCAACCTTAGTTGCCAGTCCACACCCACATAGGATTTACACCTAATAGGGGTTTGGGCCTGGGGCTTAGCACTTAGTAAGACTCAATGAAATACACTGAATTACTCAAAACAAACAAAAGCCAAACTTTTCAAGGGCACTTGTTGAACCAAGTGCTAAGGAGCCCGTTTTGCTTACCAATGCACACTCTTGTATTCAGTGATGAAGAGTTCTTTAGCTTCCCTAGTAATGTCAGCAAAATGGTGGGAAAAGAGACATAGTTGCTAAAAAAAAAAACAAAACAGATTTTTGACCAACTACAAACTTTAACTGTTGTTACTCTGCACAATCATTTTTCTATTATCAACTACTTAAGGAATTGAAACACCCTTACAGCCAAGCAATAAATAAAAGCAAAACACATAAAGAAGTGTTTATTAATTAGAATTAGGTTCCATAATTCTCAGGGAAATGAAAAACATTGTATCATGGATTATGTGGCAACCTCTCCTTTTGTGCTCAAGAAGAGTATTAAGTTAACAGAGATTAAGTAAATATATGTTATGGAGGATAGAGAAGTGAAGAGCTAATTCCAAACCCTTAGAAGTCACTTGGGGCAGAAAATGAGGCTAGTGAAATCTGAATTGCCGGGTATGGGAAGATACTGAGACAACTTTGCAGTATAACCCTCAAGGAAATCACAATCAAAGGGGAAGGAGGCAGAAAGAAAGCAATAAGGGGACATTGTTGGGGGTGAGGTGTTACCAAATATCTAAGGAAGAAAAAGCATTTAAATGTAAGGAGATAAATCAACAGGAAATTTTTTAAATACCAGAAGGGAACATTGTCTACAGATCAACTAAGATAGTCTATCTATAAATAAATAGTTTACCTTTAAATAAATATTGTAAGTCATAGGAAAATGAATCAACCACTGATGGGGCAGAGGAATCTATGGATTCTTGAGAAGATGGAAACATAGCTCAATTAAGGAAACTGAGGCAAATTTTAGGTGATTTGCCCAGGTTCACACAGATAATAAGTGTCTGAGGATGGATATTAACTCAGTCTTTTTTTAAGCCAGTCCCAGTACTCTGTTTTCTGCATCACCAATTGCCTCTAAAAGAAGTTATGTTTAAAAAAAATCATGATCTTCATATATGCCAAGTATAATGATCTTGAAGAAAGGATACTGAGAGACAAGTTAAGAATTATAGGTCTCCCAGAAGAACATTCAAGTCAAAATGGAAGAAAATTATATAAAACTTTTGAACACAATGAAAAGAAAATAATAATTGTAAAATCTTGAGACTGCCTATAATTGGAAGGAAAACTGTACTGCAACAAGACACATGTTGGATAAATGTAACAGTCCCGATGATGTATGAGGAATTGTGCAATCAAGAGAAAGACCTTCAAATGTAAAGGAAAGACAATTATAATAACATAAGACTATTATGGAGCAATGAAAACTGCAGGAAGTTTTGAAATAATGTGCTGGGAAGAGCAAAGGTACTTAATGAGGAACCCAAGGTGACATACCCTGCAAAGCTGAGCCTAATCACTGATGCAAAAATTTGAGAAGTGAATATAAAAGTTTTTGAAGCATTTATGGAAAGAAAAGCAGAGCTTAACAAATCTGCTTCACATATATCCCAAACAACAGAAATACTATTGTTAATAGTGAACATTTATATAGTATTTATTATGTGCCAGACACTGTGCTAAGTTCTCTGTAATTGTTATCTCATTTGATCCTCTCAACAACCCTGGGAAATTGGTGCTAGTATTATCTCCATCTTACACTTGAGGAAACCGAGGCAGAGATTAAGTGACTTGCTCAGGATCACATGGCTATTAAGTAACTGAGGCCAAATTTAAACTCAGGTCTTCCTGAATCCAGGCTCAGAGTTCTATCCACTGAATTAAGTAGCTGGCTCCAAAAGTATTAGTTTAATAAATCAATATACAAGCAAGGACAACAATGACAACAGCAGCAAAATAACAAAAAACCATTAACAGATTTCTTTTTAAAATTACAAGGTAAAAAGGTGAAAGCTGAAAGCTAATAGAAGTGATTATGAACAAACAGGATTGGACCATCTTGGACTAACCTTATAACACTGCATTCATAGTTACATCAATATTTTTAAGGAACTTAAATGCAAAAGAAGATGTAACATAAAGGATAGAGGACTGGAACAAGATAGAGGAGAATAATGATATGCCTTAATCAAACCAAATGTTTAAAAATAAGGAAAGTAACTCTTAGTTACTGGAAGAATAGCTCAATCGGGAAAAGGTTGAGGAAAAAAAGATGGAGGAAAGGCACAATTAATAAACATGTCATTTACATGCCATAACACCACGCAAATTCCAGTTTTGGTAAGCACAGTTCCAAATGTAAATTTTAAAGTGAAGTGCTAAATAAGAGTGGATCAAATGGCAAATCATAGAAACAATTAATGATCATGTGAAGGAAGATAATAATGATGAAACAATAAACTAATATTTCATCAGTGCATCTAACGAAGTTGTCAGGTACAAAATCATAAAATCACATCCCTACAAACATACATGAACAAAACAGAAGAAGCAAATGTATTAATTTAATATTCACTTTTCAAAATAAAGCCAACAATTAAACAACTCTAAAGTAAGCATAAAATAAGATATTAACATAATAAAATAGATATATTGAAAACAAAAAAAAACCCAGAGAAATAAAAAATAAAATTTGGTTCTTCAAAAAGACTAATAAAATTGATAAACTTTTAGTGAATCTTGTTAAAAATGTGAGCAGAAAATCAAATCAAGAAAATAGTATATGAACAAGGTAAAATACACAGCAAAGCCAGAAGAAATAAAGAGAATTGTCAGAACCTATTTCACATGTAGTTATTTACTATGTAACTCAAAAGAAGTAGAGGAATACCATTAAAAATATAAAATACTGAAACAAGCAAGAGACCAAAAAGAGATATTCCAAATCCAAAAGATATTCCAGTCCCAGAAAAGGAAATAGAATTATAAAAATATGACCAAAGGGGGGAAACCTCCTAGTTCTGATGGAAAAAGAACAATTAGTACCAATAATAAACAATTTGTTTCAAAAATACCAAAAAGAAAGCACTGTATAAGATTTATTTTTATGAAAGAAATATATTCCTAACACTAAAACCAGGAAAAGATGAAATAGCTAACAAAAACTATAGACTTACATCACTAATGTCAGTTCAAATGTTTTAAATAAAATCCTGTCAAACAGATTATAGAAATTCATCCAAGAAACCATTCACCATGACCAAGCTGATTTATGCTAGGTATTCAGGGATGACTCAACATTAGGAAAATAATAAATATAACTCATCTTATTAAAAACAATAAAAAATCCAAAACAACATAATTGTCCGAAGCCAAAAAAATCTTCAACAAAGTGTAGCACTCATGTATGCTAAGAACTGAAAAAGTATAAGCGTAGAGGAACAATTTTAATGTCATAAAATATATCTGTCTAAAACAAAAATCAAGCACTATATTCAATAGGGATACCCTAGACACTTTCCTAGTAAATATAGGAGCAAAACAAGGGAGAGCTAGTCTCCCCGTTATTATTTAGAAGAATTCTGAAAGTGCCAACAATAGCAATAAGACAAGAGAAAAATTAATGTTGGATAAATAGATATGGAAGAAAAACTATCCCCTTTTTCTGGGTGATGTGATCATTTACGAAGGATTTGGCAAGGGTACTAGAGACAATTAACAGCTCCAACAAAAGTGCAGCTTACAAAATAAACCCTCAAAAGTCAACCACATTTCTATATAACAACAGAATCCAGGAAGCCTTCATTGAAAGGGAAATCCCATTTCAGATAACAACAAAATGCACAAAATGTTTTGTATCAATATACCATGTACACAGAATATAGGCAAATTCAATTGAGAAGTGTGCTTTAAGTAAATAAAGAACAATTTAAATAGATGGCTCTTAACCTCATTCAGTGCTCATTGCTATAATAAAAATGAAAATATTATCAAAGTTAAATTATAATGTTAATGCTATACCAATCGAATTTTCAAAGTAAAACTTTATAGAACTCTATAAAATAATAAAAAAATTTCATTTGGAAAAAAAAATAAAATTTCTAGAATCTCAAAAGAAATAATGAAAAGTGGGAAGTAAAATTTCCAGAATTCATCAAAAACATCTTGAATTAGTTGGGGGAGGGGAGGTAGTTCAATGAAACATATAAGACAAAGGAGAATCAAAACCAAAGAAAGCTCAAAACCCAGTTTTCAATAAAGCAGAAAACAGAAATTACTTAGGAAATAATTCTGCACTTGAAAAAAGTCCCTGGTAAAACTGGAATGCAGAATGGGAAAAAATACTAACACTTTATACTACATTATACAATGCAATCTAAATAGATCATGCTATAAAAAAATTAAAGGAAATTTGGATCTTAGACATCTCACAGCTATGGACTGGAGATGTATTCTTAAGCAAACAAGAAATAGAGGCAATTATAAATCAACTAGATAAATGATCATGAAAAACTTTAAAACTTGTGCACAAACAAACAGAATGCACTTAGGATAGAATGGAAGTGGCCAAATGGGAAATGAAGCTTTGAATCCAATTTCTGATAAAGGTTTGTTATCTAATACATGAAATTAATATATATATACACATATACTAATATACATATATAACATATATAGATGTCTATATGACATAAAATTTCCTCAACAGAAAAGTGTTCAAAGACATAAACAGTTTTTAAAGTAAGATTTTTCAAGGTACAGACATATATTAAAGAATGCTGAAAATTGCTAATAAGTAAATCAAAACAAAAAAAATTATGATGTTTTATGTCACTTTACAAATTCACAATGCATGGGAATAACAAATATTAGAGGGTTTGGGGGAAGATAGGTATGATCGTGCATTGTTGGTGAAGCCATGAATCAGTAAAATCATTTTAGAAAGCACTTTGGAATTAAGAAATAATGTGACTGAGACGCTTATATCTTATGAGCTGGAGATTATATTGCTTCACTGATATCCCATGGCAGTGATTGATAAGAAGTAGGTCATTATATAAACCAAAATGTTAAGCAGAACTTTTTTGAATGAAAAGAATTGTTTTTCATGGTTTTCTCTCATCCTTCCCATTTCTCTTCCCAATTTTTCCTCTACATCTCTAACTTTCTTTTCCAAATCCTTTTTGAGCTCTTCCATGGCCTGAGACCAGTTCATGTTTTTCTTGGAGGCTTTTGTTGTAGGCTCTTTGACTTTGTTGACTTCTTCTGGCTGTATGTTTTGGTCTTCTTTGTCACTAAAGAAGGATTCCAGAGTCTGAGACTGAATCTGGGTGTGTTTTCTCTGCCTGGCCATGTTCCCAGCCAACTTACTTGACCCTTGAGTTTTTCAGTGGGGTATGACTGTTTGTAGACTAAAGAGTTCTACGTTCCACGCTTGGGGGGATGTGCCAGCTCTGCCTCTCCAGCACTCCAACTTCCC
This sequence comes from Phalanger gymnotis, assembly GCA_028646595.1. Taxonomy (NCBI): domain Eukaryota; kingdom Metazoa; phylum Chordata; class Mammalia; order Diprotodontia; family Phalangeridae; genus Phalanger; species Phalanger gymnotis. The sequence goes on from CM053622.1 coordinate 522,107,124, forward strand.
CAAAAACCCCCAAACTGGACTGGACTTAGATCTTCAGCAGGCTCTTCACTCCTGCTCTGATCTGCCACTTAATTCCTCCTACCAGATGGGGCTGGGGCCAGAAGCAACTGCAGCTGTAGTTCTGTAGCTGCCCCACCTCTGCTGGCCCCCAGGGTGGTGGCCGAACTGAAAACTCCCTGTCCCCAGCAGCTTTTCCCACTAACCTACTCTGTTGTCTTTGGTGTTTGTGGGTTGAGAAGTCTGGTAACTGCTGCAGCTCACTGATTCAGGGCGCTAAGGCATGCTTTGCCAGGCTCCTGGTCTCGTTGGTCCTCACCGCCCATGCTGGGCTCTGCTCTGCTCAGCTCCTCTCCCCTCTGCTCCCAGCTCTGTGTGGGAGAGAACTTACCCAGAGACTATCCAAGCTGTCCTGGGCTAGAGCCCTGCTTCCCTCTGCTACCCTGTGGGTTCTGCAATTCTAGAATTGGTTTAAAGCCATTGTTATAGGTTTTTGTAGGGACTTGGTAGGGAGCTCATGCTAGTCCCTGCCTTCCAGCCACCATCTTGTCTCTACCCCCAGTCCAATAATTTTTAAATTATCTCTCCTGGATCTATTTTCCAGGTCAGTGGTTTTTCCAATGAGATATTTCACATTGTCTTTGATTTTTTTTATTCCTTTGGTTCTGTCTTATAATATCTTGATTTCTCATCAAGTCAGTGGCTTCCACTTGCTCCAATCTCATTTTTAAGGTAGTATTTTCTTCAGTGGTCTTTTGGACCTCTTTTTCCATTTGGCTAATTCGGCCTTTCAAGGCATTCTTCTCCTCATTGGCTTTTTGGAGCTCTTTTGCCATTTGAGTTG
>CM053622.1:522108064-522120848 GCA_028646595.1 Phalanger gymnotis
TTCCATGGCCTGAGACCAGTTCATGTTTTTCTTGGAGGCTTTTGATGTAGGCTCTATAACTTTGTTGACTTCTTCTGGCTGTATGTTTTGGTCTTCTTTGTCACCAAAGAAAGATTCCAAAGTCTGAGTCCGAATCTGTGTCCATTTTTGCTGCCTGGCCATGTTCCCAGCCCTTGACCCTTGAGTTTTTCATTGGGGTATAACTCCTTGTAGAATATAGAGTACTTTGTCCCAAGCTTGAGGGGCTGAGCTGTTATTTTCAGAGCTACACAGGCATCTCTGCCATACCAGCACTCCTCCTCCCACAAGAACCGCCAACCTGGATCAGACCCAGATCCAAGCTGGCTCTGCACTTCAGCTCAGATCTGCCACCCAATTCCTCCCACCAGGTGGGCCTGGGGCCAGAAGCAACTGCAGCTGCAGTTTTGTATCTGCACCTCCCCCATTGCCCCTGGGGTGGTGAACACACCATGAATGCCTTTCACTCTGTCCCCCACTAACCCGCTCTGCCATCCTTGTTGTCTGTGGGCCAAGAAATCCCACGACTGCTACCGCCCACTCACACAGGGCACCAGGGTCTGCCCCACCCGGATCCTGGTCTGGTTGGTCTAGGCACTGCCCATGCTGGGCTCTGCTCCCCTCTGCCCCCAGCTCCCAGAGACAGACCCCATCCAGAGAACATCCAGTCTGTTCTGGGCTGGAGCCCCACTTCCCTCTGCCATTCAGTGGGTTCTGCAGCTCCAGAATTTGTTCAGAGCCATCTTCTATTTGTGTTGGGACGGTCCTAGGGGAGAGCCTAAGCCCTAAGTCCCAATTTTCCAAGTGCCATCCTGGCTCCAACCCTTCAAACATTTTCATTGTGCTGACTAATTATACTAATTTTCTTATTCTATTTCTCTCCTTTGTCTTTAAAGAGATGCTATAAGCTTCATGGGATGACTGACAGGGAGGGAAAGGAATACTTGGAGAAATTATGGCAATGTAAAAAAATACATTGATAAAAACTTACTAATAACAAACTTATCTATTGATCATCAACATGAAGCAAATCAACAAACAGACATGTCTACCAGTAGCATTCAGCAGCGTTATGAAAAATAACTTACATCAAGTACAAAGAGAAATGTTATTCCCTTTAAATGGAAAAGTTCTACATTATTCTTAATGTATCAAGCCCTGTAACATTACAGAACTTTCTCAGTGAGGCATGAGGTCACTCAAAAAAGAGGAGCCAAGTCGCTCACAAAAGAAAAAAAAAAGTTTGTAAAGAATGAATATTACCTAGAACATGATATTGAAAGGAAATTCCATTGAGTTAGTCTATCAGTAAATGTATCTTAGACAGACACTGAACTGACCTAAAATTGATTAGGAGGAGGTGATCAGGCTAAATTATATATTAGTGTTGGCACAGTGCTTGAAATGTTTTCAAATTGCACTTTACCACAAAAACCCTTCTCTCCAATACCATAATTCTCCCAAGGTGCTTTATGGACACGAATCATGGAACATCGTCAAGTCAGAAGAATTTCAAATGCAGAGCAATGAAAATGTCAATGAATAGTAGAAACAGATGGCAGCAAATTTCCAATGTTGACTTGTACACAAGTAGAATAAGAGATCATCTAGGGTATGTATGACAGAAAATATAGTGAAAGTGAGGGATAACAGATGAACATCTTGAGTGTTCTATGAAAGATTAAAAGAATAAAATGACTGCCTCTGGCGCGGGAGGTGGAATGTCCATGAATGATTTACAGATAGAAATGGGCAAGAATCATACATAATGAGAGGACATGGTAGGGTTGCAATCTGCACTGGTGGAGACAAATAAGATTATCAGCCCATTCAAATACTAAAGTGTAAACAGAAAATAAAAAGAGGGAAGAGAACATTATACACAAACATTGAAGTTTGTTTGCTTTTTTCCACATTCCACATAATAGCAAGTTCCTGGAGGGCTGAAAAAATGTTTTGTACTCTTTTTTCATATTCCCACAGTGCCTTGGACAGGTTTATTCAAAAAGTGTGAATTCAATAAACATTGTCACTGATTCTTGATGGACAGATGAATAACAACAAATTTTCTATTTATCTGGTACTATGGCCATCTGGCACCCCTTAGAGGGCACTAGAATCTTAGAATGCATAGACAATCAGCCATATGTCTGATTTTGTGCAGGGCATATTGGCTTCTTCCAGGAAGCATGAAAATCCCTTACCAGTATTTTGCTTAGTGTGTTTCTTTGGCATCCCTTTCATTTATTGTTTACAATCCTGAAGTAGTTTAATATCTATATATCAAAATACTCCAAGCACTGAGCTAGATTTTGTCAAGAAGACCTATATTCAAATTCTGCCTTAGTCTAATGCTAGCTATGTTAACTGAGGAAAGACATTTAACTTCTCTGGTCATCAATAATAATTCCTCATAGAGTTGTTGTTCCTTCCCTGTTGTTCTTCTGACTTTTCAAGACTTCATCATCATAATTCAGATGTCTTGTCACTCTGCAATTTCCCTCAGTGACTAGGAACTTCTCACACTGGAACATCCCTCTAATATGCTAACCCTATTCTCCCCTTTATGAGTTTCTTACCATGGCCTCTATTTGGAGGATCAATCCAGGATGCCCATGCTTCATTACTCTTCCTCCTGGGTTTCTAACTTTCCTAGATTTTTCTGTCATGCCCCAATGTGATTATCTTTGCTTCAGTTTCACCATGACTGCCGCTTTAAGCTCCCTTTTATGTAGTGGCTTCTACTGTAGAATGTAAGCTCTTCAAGGGCAAGGAAAATTTTTCTTTTTGCTATTATGTTTATCTTCAGCAATTAATATAGTGTTTGGCACATAGTAAACACTTAATAAATGTTTGTTGCATGCCTACCTACTTGCCTAAATGAGATAGTATACATAAAGCATTTTACAAATTTGAAAGTGACATAAAAATGTCTGTTGTTGTTGTTGCTGTTGTTGTTAGTCCTATATCAATTATCTAGAGTTTTAGATATAGTTCCTAGAAAGAAATAATAATTAGGCAAAGAATGTTTGCCTTGCACATCCAAATGACTTTTGCTGACAGAAGCCCCATAGGTCCAATGAAATAGTGTTAAGTGGCCTGGGCTGTCATAATCTTCAAGAACTGACCCTAATTCTTAAATACAGCCATAGGTAATCAAAGACTTCCACTAGAACAGGTCAGGCTCAAGACTAACCAGGAAATCTATCAGAACTACTCTATAGACATAACAGTTATTAAAAGAATACGTTTGTCTCAAGGATAACTAGATTCTATTGCACCTCCAATCCTCTGGGCTGTTCTAGGTTCAGAAAAAATGAATACAAGGCATTTAAGGTCATTAATATTAGGAAAATTCCTAGTACTCTTAAAGAATGCTGGCAGGATATAGTCTGATAACATAATTTCCTCATGTTCTTTTCAAACTACAATGTCAATGTCACACTCAAAAACACTGAGTCTCCTTCATAGTACATTATGTTAGATTTTAAATAAGACAGAACAAAAAGAATAATTTCAAATGCCTCTACAATTTTTTATCAATGAAACCAAACCAAACATCAAAGAATATAGAAATTAGAGTACACTGATTCACAATCATTGCATTATTTCTGTGCTTCAGTGAAAGAAGTAGGAGAAAGAAGAACTATCTAAACAGAATATTTAATTATCTAATTTATTGGAAATTAACAAAGTTCAGAATGTTTACAAAGAAGAAAATGAACAGAAAGAAATAGTTGGGGGGAATGAGCAAAGAATAATAAAGAAGTGCCAAGAAAGAACAAGACAAACTCAGAAGAACACAAAGATATCAAACAGCTACAAGCAAAGCCTCAAATGAAAAAAAAAGTGAATTGGACACAAGCCCAATAAGAATTCCTGGAAGAGCTTAAGAAGGATTGTAAAAGTCAAATAAGAGAGGGAGAGCAAAAAATGGGAAAAGAAATGAGAGTGGTGCAAGAAAAAATACGAAAATAGAATCAATACTTTGATAAAAGAGGCACAAAAAATTATTGAAGAAATAAAACCTGAAAAAACAAAATTGGTCTGAAGGTGAAAATGACACAAAACTAAAGAGAACACTGTAGAAAGCAGAATTGGCCAAATATAGAAAGAGGTACAAAAGTTCGCTGAAGAAAATAATTCCTAAAAAAACTAGACTTGGGAAAGCAGAAGCTAATGACTCCATAAGAAATCAACAAAAAAATAAAACAAAGTCAAAAGGATGAAAAATTAGAAGAAAATGTAAATATCTCATTGGAACAAAACTAACATGTAAAATAGATTGAGGATAGATAAATGGAATTGGATCAAACAGAAAATATAAAACACACAGTCAGTTGGATATGTCTATCTTAGCCAACGGAGAAGTGGAAGGACAAAAGGATAAGAGAAGGGAGTGGGGGAGTCATAGAGGGAAAGGCAGATTAAGGGAGGCACTGGCCAGAAGCAAAATGACTTTTGAGAAGTGACAGGATAAAAAAGAGAGAGAAATATACAGAAAAAAATAAGAGAGGGAAACTCAGTATTTATAATTGAGTATGAATGGGAAGAACTTACACATAAAACAGAAGGAGATAGAAGAATAAATGAGCAACCAGAATCCAACAATGTGTTGTTTAAAAAAATGCATTTGGGGGCAGCTAGATGGTGCAGTGAGTAGAGTACCAACCCTGGAGTCAGGGGGCCTGAGTTTAAATCTGGTCTCAGACACTTGACACACTTGCTAGCTGTGTGACCTTGGGCAAGTCACTTAACCCCAATTGCCCTGCCTTCCCCCTGCAAACAAATAAATAGATTAATTAACTAACTAATTAATTAATTAATTAAAAGAAATGCATTTGAAACAAAAACACACAATAAAACTAAAGGGTGGAGCAGAATCTATTTTTCTTCAACTAAGGTTTAAAAAAACAGGGGTACCAATCATGATCTCAGAAAAATCAAAAGCAAAAGTAGACCTAATCAAAAGAGATAATCAAAAAAGCTACATTTGCTAAAAGGTAAAATAGAAAATGAAGTAATATCAATATTAAACTCATATGCACCAAAAGGCACAGCACCCAAATTCTTAATGGAAAAGTTAAATTAACTGCAAGAGAAAATAGACAGTGAAATTAAACTCATGGGGGATCTCAATTTTCCACTCTCAGAACCAGAAAAATCCAAACATTAAATTAGAAAGAAGTAAAGGAGATGAATAGAATTTTAGAAAACACAGATTTGATAGACCTCTAGAGAAAATCGAATAAGAATAGAAAGGAATACAACTTTCTCTCAGCTGTAAATGACAACTTCAGAAAAATAAAACGATGTATTAGGGCATTAAAAACCTCATGAATAAATGCAGAAAAGAAGAAACATTAAATACATAATTTTCAGACCATATGCAATTAAATCATTAATTGCAAGTAAAACCAAATGCAATTAAAATCACATTCAATAAAGGGCTATGGAAAAATAGATTAAACATCAACTGGAAACCAGATAATCTAACCCTAAAGAATGATTGGGTGAAGAAAACCATCACAGAAAAAAAATGATAATTTTATTAAACTGAATAAGAACTTATGGAAACATACCAAAATTTGCAGGATACAGACACACAGTACTTAGCGGAAATTTTGTATTTCTAAATGCTTACACAGTAAAACAAAATAAAAAGAGCTGATTGATGAAATGGGCACACAATTAAAAAAAAAACCTAGGAAAAGAACAAATTAAAAATCCCAATTAATTTTTTTCCCTTTTAAGAATATTTTCTTTTTTCCAACTACATGTAAAGATAGTTTCAACATTCATTTTCATAAGATTTTGATTTCCAAATTTTTCTCTCCATCCCTTCCCTTTGCCCTCCCTAAGAGAGCAAACAATATGATATAGCTTATACATGTACAATCATGTTAAACACATTTCTACATTAGTCATGTTGTAAAATAAGAATCAGAAGAAGAGGGGAAAACCACAAAAGAGAAAAAAAAAGTGAAAACAAGCATTCTTCAATTTGCATTCAGACTCCATAGTTCTTTCTCTTGATGTGGATAACATTTTCCATCGCGAATCTTTTGGAATTGTCTTGAATCATTGTGTTACTAAGAACTAAATCTATCATAGCAAATCATCACACAATGTTGCTGTTGTTGTGTACAATGTTCTCTGGTTCTGTTCACTTCACTCAGCATCAGTTCATGTAAGCCTTTACAGGTTTTTCTGAAATTTATCTGCTCATCATTTCTTATAGCACGATAGTATTCCATTCCATTCATATACCATAACTTCTTCAGCCATTCCCCAACTGATGGGCACCCCCAGATCAATTTCCAATGCTTTGCATTTACAAAAAGAGCTGCAATAAATAATTTTGTACATATGGGTCCTTTTCCTTTTTATGAACTCTTTGGGATCCAGATCTATTAGTAGTATTTCTGGCTGAAAAGATATGCACAATTCTATAGCCCTTTGGGCATAGTTCCAAATTGCTCTCCAGAATGGTTGGATCCACCAACAATGCATTAGTGTTCCAATTTTCCCACATTTCCAATATTTAACATTTTTTTTTCTATTCTGGCATATTAGCCAATCCAGAGTTGTTTTAATTCACATTTCTCTAATCAAAAGTGATTTAGAGCATTTTTTGCAGGCCTTTAGATACCTTTAATTTCCTCATCTGAAAACTGCTGGTCCATATCCTTTGACCACTTATCAATTGGTGAATGACTTGTATTCTTATACATTTGACTCAGTTCTCCACACATTTGGGGAAAAGGGCCTTTATTGGAAACGATTGCAAAAACAATTGTTTACCAGATTTCTACTTTCCTTCTAATCTTGTTTGCACTGGTTTTGTTTGTGCAAAATTTTTTTTAATTTAATGTAATCAAAATTACCCATTTTGCATTTCATAATGTTATCTATCTCTTATTTGGTCATAAATTCTTCCCTTCTCTATAGATCTGACAGGAAACTATTATTCGCTCTCCTAATTTGCTTATGGTATCACCCTTTTCTGTCTGGTATGTACCCATTTTGACCTTATCTTGGTATCCAGTGTGAGATATTAGTCTATGCTTAGTTTCTGTCATACAATTTTTGTCAAATAGTGAAGTCTTATCCCAGAGGCTGGAGTCTTTGGGTAGATCAAACAGTAGAATAATGTTTTACAGTCATTTACCAAAGTGTCTTGTATACTTAACCTATTCCATTGAGCCAATACCAAATAGTTTTGATGATCACTGCTTTCTAATGTAGTTTCACATCTGATGTGGCTAGACCATCTTCCTTTGCATTTTCCCTTAATTCGCCTTATATTCTTTTAGTTCCTCCAGATGAATTTTGTTATTATTTTTTCATCTCTATAAAATAATTTTTGGGTAGTTTGATTGGTATGGCACTGAATAAGTAAACTAACAGGTAGAATTGTCATTTTCATTATATTAGCTCAGGCTACCCATGAGCAATTGATACTTTTCCAATTATTTAGATCTAACTTTATTTATGTGAAAAGTATGATATAATTTTGTCCATATAGTTCCTGGGTTTGTCTGGGCAGGGAGACTCCAGAATAAAAAAAAAATCCCTAATTAAACATTAAATTGGAAATCCTTAAAATCAGAAGAAAGATTATTAAAAATGAAAGTAAAAAACCCTTAGACCTAATAAATAAAAGTAGGGACTAGTTTTATGGGGGGAAATGAAATAGATAAACCATTGGTTAAATGGTTTTTAAAAAAGGATGAAGAAAATGAAATTACCAGTACCAAAATGAAAAGGGTGACTGCAACACCAATGAAGATAAAATTAAAGTAATTTTAGTAACTATTGTACCCAATTATATGTTAATAAATTTCACAATCTAAGTGAAACGGATATTTACAAAAATATAAAGTGCCCAAATTAATAAAAGAGATAATTGTTGTTACTGAATTGTTAATTCAGTAATTTCCAACTCTTCATAATGCTATTTGGGGTTTTCTTGGCAAAGATTCTGGAGTAGTTTGCCATTTCTCTAGCTCACTTCACTGATGAGGAAACTAAGGTAAACAGAGTTACATAGCTTGCCCGGGGTCACACAGCTAGTAAGTTTCTGAGATTGAGTTTGAACTCGTCTTCCTTACTCCAGGCCCAGCACTCCATCTGCTGTGCCATTTGCCTTCCCCCCAAATAATCCTATCTTTTAAAAGGAATTGAACAAGCCATCAATAAGCTCTCTAAGAAAAAAAAAAACCCAAGACCAGATGGATTCACAAGTGAATTCTACCAAACATTTAAAAACAATTAATCCCAATACAATGCAAACATTTTGGTAAAATAGTCAAAGAAGGAGACCTACCTTTTCTTCTGACACAAATATGGCTATTATGCCTAAACCAGGAATGTCAAAAACAGAAAAAGAAAACTATAAACCAATTTCCTTAATGAATATTGATGCCAAATTTTTAAATTAAGTATTAGCATGGAGATTAGAGCAATACCTCACAATGATCATATATGATGACCAAATGGGATTTGCAATAGGAATGCATGGTTGTTTCAATATTGGAAAAACTATAGGCAAAACTGACCATATCAATGACAAAAACAAAAATCGTAAGATTATCTCAATATATGTAGAAAAACCTTTCAACAAAATACAACACTCATTCTTATTAAAAACAGCAGAAGGCATAGAAATTCATGAACTTTTTCTTAAAATGATAAGTAATATCTATCCAAAATGATCAGCGAGCATTATCTCTATTGGAATAAGCTAAAAGCCTTCCCAATAAGATCAGGAATAAAGGAAGAATCCCCATTATCACCACTAACATTCAATATTGTACTAGAAATGCTAGTTATAGCAATAACAAAAGAAAAAAGAAATTGAATGAATTAGAACAGGCAATGAGGAAATAAAATTATCACTCTTTGCAGAGAAGATGATGCTATAATTAGAGAATCCTAGAAAATAAACTAAAAAGGCAGTTTAAATAATTAGCAATTTTAGTAAAGTTGCAGGATATAAAATAAGCCCATTTAAATTGTGAGCACTCCTTTATATTATCATCAAATTTCAGGAGAAAGAAATAGAAAAAATAAATTCCAATTAAAGTAACTGCAGGAGTGGAGGGCTGGTAATATCGGAAACTTACTCTCACATAGATTGAAGAGGAAACAATGTATCCAGCTGAAATTGTTTAAAAGTCTTCTGAACTTCTTTTTAAATATTTATTTATTTTCAGTTTTCAACATTCATTTCCATACGTTTTAAATTTTCTCCCGCTCTCTCCAAGACAGCATGCAATTCAATATGTGCTCTACACATACGTTCTTATTACACACATTTTCACTTTAGTCATGTTGCATAGAAGAATTACAATGAATGGGATAAACCATGAGAAAGGAAACAAAACAAAAGGAAGAGTCTGCTTCACTCTGCATTCAGAATCCATGGTTATTTCTCTGGATGTGGATGGCATTTTCCATCATAAGTCCTTTGGAAAAGTTGTAGGTCCTTGAATTGCTGAGAAGGGCTAATCCTATCAAAATCAGTCATTGCACACTGTTCTCCTGGTTCTTCTCACTTCATTCAGTATCAGTTCATATAAGTCTTTCTAGGTTTTCCCAAAGTCTGCCTGCTCGTTCCATTACATTCTTACGCTATAATTTGTTCAGCCATTCTCCAATTGATGGGTATCCCTTCTACTTCCAATTCTTGGCCACCACAAAAAGAATTGCTATAAATATTTTAGTATATGTGGCACCTTTTCCCATTTTATGATCTGTTTGGGGTACACCCCTGCAGCACTGTTGCTGAGTCAAAGGATATGCTCATTTTTATAGCCCTTTGGGCATAATATCAAATTTCTCTCCAGAATGGTTAGATCAACTCACAGCTCCACCAACAATGAATTAGTGTTCCAACTTTCCCACATCTACTCCAACATTTATCACTTTCCTGTTTTGTCATGTTAGCCAATCTAGTAGGAGCAATTGGAGTTGTTTTGATTTGCACCTCTCTAATCAATGGTGATTTACAGAATTTTTTCATATGACTATAGCTAGCTTTAATTTCTTCCTCAGAAAACTGCCTGTTCATATCCTTTAACCATTTATCAATTGGGGAATGACTTATCTTCTTGTAAATTTGACTCAGTTCTCTATATATTTTAGAAATAAGGCCTTTATCAGAACCATTAATTGTAAAAATTCTTTCCCAGTTTTCTGCTTCCCTCCTAATCTTGGTTGCATTGGCTTTGTTTGTACAAAATTTTTCAATTTAATGGAATTAAAATTACCCATTTTGCATTTCATCATGTTCTCTATCTCTTGTTTGGTCATAAATTTCTCTGGGGGGTGGGGGGAGAACACTGGAACACAGGAGATAGAAGTGGGGCTTCAGTGGCCAAATAGTAGAAGTTCATTAATCCCAGAGGGGCAGAGCCAGCAGGGGTCAACACCAGGAGCCCAGATGTGATCTCGCTCCCCTAGGGGAAGTGCCCACACCAGCTCAAACAATAAAGAGCTGAGACCATTGCTGAAGAGCAACAGTGCTGGAGGGCACCCTTAGGGAAAGAGACAGGAGGGAGCCAGACCCCTCTCCCACACCTCAGGAAACTGAAGGCTATAATTCACAAAGACAACAAACAGACTCACAATCCCCAGAATAAGAAAGCTGAGACAGAGAGCCCTGAGCCCGAAAGGCAGAAATTTGTTGTAAAGCCAGGAAAAGTCTAACCAACATGAAGAAGCACACAAAAAAACAGAGGACCATTGATTCTTTTTATGGAGACAGGCAGGATCAAAATACCAATTTGGAAGAGGACAGCAATGACACTATAGATACATTTGATTCCTCAAAAGGTAATGTGAACTGGTCTCCAGCCCAAAAAGCACTGCTGGAAGAGCTAAAGGAGGATTTTAAAAACCAAATTAGGGAGCTAAAAGAAAAAATGGAAAAAAAATCCACTGATGAAATCAAGTCCCTAAAGAATAAGATTGGTGAAATGGCTACAGAGATTCAGAATCTAAAGAGAGAAAATGACACCCCGAGAGGTAAAATCGACCAATTGGAAAAGGAGACTCAAAAGCAAAATGAAAACAGTAACTCCTTAAAAATTAGAGTTGAGCAAGTGGAAGCTAATGAATCTATGAGGCACAAAGTAGTAAAACAAAATGTAAAGAATGAAAAAATAGAAAAAAAAATTGAAATATCTGATTGGGAAAACAACTGACCTGGAAAATAGATCCAGGAGAGATAATTTAAGAGTTATTGGTCTACGGGAAATCCACGATGAAAAAAAGAGCCTTCACAGTATCTTGGAAGAAACTATCAAAGACAACTGCCCAGAGGTCCTAGAACCAGAGGGCAAAATAGTCATTGAAAGAATTCACCAATCACCCCCTGAAAGAGATCCAAACTGAAAACACCAAGAAATATTATAGCCAAATTTCAGAACTACAAAGTCAAGGAGAAAACACTGCAAGCAGCCAAAAAGAAACAATTCAAATATTGTGGAACTACAGTCAGGATCATGCAGGATCTCTCAGCTTCCACATTAAAGATAGGAGAAATTGGAATATGATATTATCAAGGGCAAAGGAGCTGGGACTACAACCAAGGATCAACTACTCAGCAAAACTAAGAATACTTTTTCAGGCAAGGAGATGGACATTCAAGGAAATAAGGGATTTCCAGACCTTCCTGATGAAAAAGCCAGAACTCAATGGAAAATCTGCTCTCCAAATACAAAACTCAAGAGAGACATAAAAAGGTAAACAGGAGGAAAAAACTCCACAAACCTTATTAATCAATAAAGGCAAATTATTTGCATCTTTATATAGGATTATATCATCTTGTGTATGTTATATATATATATATATATACATATATATATATATGTATATATATATATATATATGTCAGTCTTGAGAATAGTACAGCTATTATGACAATTGAAAGGGATACACATAGATTGTGAATGTCTGTATAAAATAACTGATATAACGATAAAAAACATAACTAAGAGATGTAAAGGGAGGGCTATGAGAGAAGAGGTAAGGAGGAAGTAGAAAAGGGTAAATTACACCCAATGAAGAGGCACAAAAACCTATTTTAGTAGAGGGAAAGAAGGGAAGGAGAAGAGTAGTATTTGATCTTTACTGTTATCTGATCTGGTTCAAGAAGGGAATAATATACCCTGATAAGTATATAGATCTAATTTGTCCTACAAGAAGTAGGAAGGGAAGGAGGAAAAAGGGAGGAGGGTGGCCAGAAGGGAGGGGGGAAGTAGCAAGTGGGAAATGGTGAGATAAGGGAGGGGAATAAAGAGGGAGGGTAAACTGAAGAAGGCGGCAGTCAAAAGCAAAACTTTGTTGAGGAGGGGAAGGGGAAAGGGAAAAATAAAAGCATAAACAGGGGAAACTGGATGGAGAAAAAGACACAGATAGAAATCATAACTGTGAACGTGAATGGGATGAACTCTCCCATAAAACAGAAGCAGATAGCAGAATGAATTAAAAACCATAATCCTACAATATGCTGTTTACAAGAAACACATTTGAAACAGGAGGATACACACAGAGTAAAGGTAAAAGGATGAAGTAAATTATATTGTGCCTCAGCTAAAGTAAAAAAAACAGGTGTAGCACTCCTAATTTCAGACAAAGCAAAAGTAAAGATAGATTTAATTAAAAAAAGATAAGGAAGGACATTACATCCTGCTAAAAGGCATCATAAACAATGAAGCAATATCATTGTTTAACATATATGCACCAAGTGGTATGGCAT
>CM053622.1:522121348-522148486 GCA_028646595.1 Phalanger gymnotis
ACACACACACACACACACACACACACACTTGAAACAAAGCAATACAAACAGAGTAAAAATAAGGGGCTGGAACAGTGTATTATTCTTTAGCTGAAGTAAAAATAAAATCAGGAATAGTAATCATGATCTCAGGCAGAGCAAAAGAAAAAATAGTCCTAAAAAAGAAATAAGCAGGAAAGCTATGTTTTGCTAAAAGGTATAATAGACAATGAAGTCATATCAACATTAAACATATATGTACCAAATGGCATAGCATCCAAATTCTTAAAGCAAAAAGTTAGATGAATTACAGGAGCAAATAGACAATAAAACTTTACTAGTGGAAAACCTCAACTTTCCCCTCTAAGAACTAGATAAATCTAACCATAAGATAAACAAAAAAGAACTTAAAGAAATAAATAGAATTTTAGAAAAGTTAGATATGATAGACTTCTGGAGAAAACTGAATAGGAATTAGATGGATCGTAACTTTTTCTCAGCTGTACATAGCACCTTTGGTGGCGGTGGGGAGGAAACGACCATGTATTAGGGCATAAAGATCTCTCAACCAAAGGAAGAGGAACATAAATACTAAGTGAATCCTTTTTAGAACAAAACGGAATTAAAATGGCATTTAATAAATGTCTGTGGAAATATAGATCAAAATTTAATTAGAAAGCAATAATCTAATCCTAAAGAATGAGGGGGTTAAAGAACAAATCACAGAAACAATCAACAATTGCATTAAAGAGAATGACAACAATGAGACACATACCAAAGTTTGTGGGATGTAGCCAAAGCAGTACTTAGGGTAAAATTTATATCTCTATATGTATACATGAATAAAATATAAAATGAGCAGATGAATGAATTGGGCATACAACTAAAAATACTAGAAAAAGGACAAATTTAAAATTCCCAATTAAACATAAAAATGGACATCCTAAAAATCAAAGTAAAGAAATAACAAAATTGAACAAATAAACAAACTAAAGAAAACTAATAGCTAGTTTTTGTGAAAATAGACAAAATTGAAAAACAAGTGATTAATTTGACTTTTCTTTAAAGAAATGAAACTACAAGTATCAAAAATGAAAAGGGTAAATTTACTACCAAAGAAAATGAAACTAAAGCAACTATTAGGAGCCATTTTCCTTAATTATCTGCCAATAAATCTAAGTGAAATGAATGAATATTTACAAAAAATATAAACTGCACAGATTAACAGAGGAGGAAATAGGAAAATTAAATAAACCTATCTTAGAAAAAGAGGTTGAACAAGTCATCAATGCATTCACAAGTGAATTCTACCAAACATTTAAAAAGACATTTCAATAATATGTAAAGTCTTTGGAAAACTAGAGAAAGAATCTTACCAAATTCCTTTTATGACACAAATATGGTGCTGATACCTAAACCAGGAAGAGTGAAAACAGAGAAAGAAAATTATGGACCAATTCTCCTAATGAATACTGATGCAAAAGTTTTATAGTAGCAATATAAATACCACCAAAAAGATTACAGCAATACATTACACAGTTTATATACTATGTTCAGGTGGGATTTATACCAGGAAAACAAAGATGTTTCAATATTAGGAAAACTATCAGCATAACTGATCATATCAATAACAAAAGCAACAAAAATTGTATGATTATCTCAAATGAAGCAGAAAAGGGACTTGAAAATATACAACACGTATTCATATTTAAAATGCTGGAAAGCAGAGAAATAAATGGAGCTTTCCTTAACACAATAAGTAGTATGTATCTAAAACCAGCAGTAAGCACTATCTGTAATGGGCATAAGTAGAGGCCTTCCCAATGAGATAAGGAGTGAAGCAAGAATGTCCATTATCACCACTATTATTCAGTATTGCACTAGAAATGCTAGTTATAGTAATAAGAGAAAATACTAAATTGAAGAGATTAGAATAGGCAACTAGAAAACAAAACAATCACTCTGCAGATGATATAATGGTATACTTAGAGAATCATAGAAAATCAACTAAAAAACTGGTGGAGATAAGTAAAAACTTCAGCAAAGTTACAGAATATAAAATAAGCCCCATAAATCATCGGTATTTCTATACATTACCAATAACATCTAAGAGGAAGAGATAGAAAGAGAAATTCCATTTAAAATAACCATAGGCCATGTAAAATACTTGAGTGTACCTGACAACAAATACAGATAAGAACTATGTAAACACAAATACAAAGCAAAAAAGTCACATCTAAACAATTGGAGAAATATTAATTGCTTATGGGTAGGCTAATTCAATATAATAAAGTGACAATTCTCCTTAAACTAGTTTATTTATTCAGTGACATATCAATCAAAATACTGGGGTGGAGATTACTTTAGAGTATTATAAAAATAATTAAAAATTAATCTGGAAGAACAAAAAATCAAGGCTATAAAGGGAATCAATGATAAAAATGTGAAGTAAGGCAGCCTAGCAGTACCATCTCTCAAACTATATTACAAAGCAGTAATCATCAAAACAATCTGTTACTAGCTAAGAAATAGAGTAGAGAAATAGATTAGGTACATATTAATAAATAAGCATATTAATGTAGTGTTTGACAACCAAAAATCTATAATCATATAAAAAAATTTTAAATCATTATTGATTAGAGGAATGCAAGTTAAAACAACTATAAGGTCACCTTGTACCCATCAGATTGACTAATATGACAGAAAAGGAAACCGATAAATATTTGAAAGGATATGGAAAAATAGGGACAAATAGGTGGAGTTGTGAAATAATTCTGAAGAGCAATTTGGAACTATGCCCAAAAGGTTATAAAACTGTGCATGTGATTTAACCCAGAAATACTACTCGTAGGTCTATATTACAAAGAGATTCAAGAAAAGGGTCAGGGACCTATGTGTACAAAAATATTTACAGTAGCTCTTTTTGTGGTGAAGGGACTCACTGTCTGCCAAGGTAGCTTATTCTACTATGAGATAGATCTAATTGCTAGGGAATGTTTTCCTGGCATCAACCTAAACTTGCTATTTTCTAATGTCCATATGTCATTCCTAGTTTTGTGATTTTTTTTTAACAGTGGGCCAAATAGAATAGGCCAGTCCTAGCTTCATGTAACAGTCCCACATATCAAAAATCTTACTCATAAATGAGGTTCTCATGGCCAAAGGATTCATTTATAAGTCTCTGATCCTACAATGGGCATTAAAGACAAGTGTCTGTTACCTAAAGCTTGGGCCCTGAGCTGGATTCAACCCAATAACTGAAGCATTTCCTAGTCCCACCTTGGTGGTAGTGGAGAACTGTTCTGTTGTTACAGGGAGTAGGGAACAGGATAGCATTACATTCCAGGGAAGTAAGCTTGGGTGTGGCTGTGGGGGAAACAGAAGAAAAGAACTCAAGGCCCTGGACAGCACCACCAACCTCCCCTACCCTTCTATCTGTACTTAACAAGCATGATCTTTATATACAAGACATAGTCATAGTAGAACCTGTCACCAGGTTCATAGCTAAAGAAATTACCAGCCACAATTTGTTCTTTATCAGATTAGTTTTCCTTATTGCACACATTGGTCAGAGTTCAGGATACATTCATTAGAGGCTCCCTCTATATTCCCAGTATCTCCAGTCTGACTGTCCCTCCTTACATAATCACCCACTTGTCTTCTTCTCCACATGTCATTCAAAGTAAAGTAAAAGACTTTCAGAACCTAAGGAACTCTGGATAGTCTTTATCAGTCTGTATCAGATACCTTGACCACCAAGTTTCCATGGTAACAGTTCTAAAAGTAGAGCAAACTTGGGTTATACACAAAGTAATTGATGCCTAGAGATGTTAAGTGTCTTGCCAAAAAATCTCACAGGTAGATAGTAATAGGGCCAGGATTTGAAAACAGATCTTCTGACTCTAAATATAATGCTTATTGGAGAAAGACCTTTTTTAAAAAAATGAGATTTTAGACATCTGTGAATTTATAAATTTTCATTTTAGATACCTTTACTATCCAGTTGAGGATATGATTTTTTTTACTTGTTCATCATCTTTTCTTTTTGAGATGAGACATTAGGAGTTGAGGCCAAGTAGAAAAATAATAGTATATATATATATATATATATATATATATATATATATATATATATATATGTATATGTATATGTATATGTATATGTATATATACACACACACACACATATATGTAGATTTATATATACATATAATTTAGTGTGGAGAGAGAGAAAGTACTTTAAGGTTTGCAAAATACTTTATGTCAATATACTATCACAACATTTGATACTCACAATAACCCTATGAGTTAAGGTACTATCATCATCCTCCTTTTAAAAATGAAGAAACAAAGGCTGAAATGGGTCAAATGATTTGACCAGGGTCACATAGGTAGTAAAAGTCTGATGCAGGATTCAAACTCAGGTTTTCATGTTTCCACATTTAAAACTGTATCCACCATTCTACCTAGATGCATCAATAAATGAAGGTGATTGAAAGATTGAGCCCCTAATGAGAAAGGTCTCTGATTTTCTCGGTTTGGAGAATCCCAGTGTCTATGACACCTCCTAAGCGGCTTAAGTAGGGTCATACATCTTTTGTCAGAGGCAAGATTTGAAGCCAGATCTTTCTTACTACAAGACGTATAATAATATAATCTGTTATTTTATCTACTTAGATTCTTCTGAAATCACCTCATAAAAATGTGAAAAAGATTACATCCAACTGGTGTGTCTGTGTGTGTGTGTGTATGTATGTGTGTGGTGTGTGTGTGTGTCTTTTACTTCATTTCTAACATGTTATCTTAATCTCTGATCAACATCAAGGTCAGGTCCTAACTAATCTCCTTAATTTAACTCCAGTACTTAACTTGAGCATCAGAGTCTACAGAAGAGAGGAGCCAGAACAAGAGAATATGATAATAAACATGCAGTATCATGTTCAAATTAATCAAAAGACGTATTTAGGTTGTAAATGGTTTCTGGTATACTCAGCAGTGCTTAGACAGAAGACAGAGTGTGAAATCCCACTGACTTGCCATCTGTATTTTTTTAAATCATGTCTTAGTGGGAGTAGGGGGTGGTGCTGCCTTTGATATAGCCCTTCCTTTGTATTTCTGTGGCTCCTACTTTTGGCAAGGTTTAGATTTGTTGGGATGAAAAATCATGACATTGGAGCCAATTGGCTATAACGAAGTACAATGGTACAGTGCAGAAAGATGTCAGGTAAACAGGGAGGTTTTGTCCTTTCACAGGAATTGATAGTATAATTCAACGCCTTGATTCAAAGGATTAAAGATCTATTCATTGAAAAGTAAAACACAGGCTGTTTCTATTGATGTTGCACGTTGCTCAGGTACTGACTAAATTAATAATCTGATTGCTGTGTTTGAAGTTTATTATTAGCCCAAAAAGGCAAACCTACATAAAGGGAGGATAGGAGTGGTGTGAATGGATGACAGACAATGCTTAAAAAAAACAACACCACACACATACACACAAAACAATCTTAGTACACTCAACATTTTGTGCCAACTTTTTTTTCATCCAAATGGGGTGTTGAACACTGGGAGGCAGATTCAACTCATGATACACTCCAAAAGCAGAGGGCTCCAAAACTTGTGAAAACTGTGTGGGAGAAACAGGAGCTGGATTCAGGGGAATGGGCTTGCAATCAAGCTGACATGAAGCATCACCAGCTGGAATGAGGCAGTTCCAGAAAGAAGTATTAATAGATGAGATTTGGCATTCAAATTACTCCTCTATCCATACTGATTCAAATACTAAACATTCCGATTTGGGACTATAACCAGATAACATGGCTGAGACTCAATTTTGGCAGTTTCTGTGCTGATTCCCTCCCTCCCCCAGCCCTGTATCCACCATGATGTGTTCAATCCACACCATCAGTACTTCTATAAGAAATTATAACTCATGGGATTTGACAGCTAGCCTACAACAATGTTAGTTGTTTCTATGTTTGACAGGACATTTAATTGGCACATGATTCTGATCACCTACTGTAGACAAAGACCATGTTCTGCCCAAGCAAACATAACTTTATCTTCCCCCTGCATAGCCACTTTCTGCTGATGAATAAATCAGTAAAATGTTGTGTGAGAGTGGTTTTATGGGTTGTGCCCTAGAGAGGAATTCAGGAATCTGCTTAGTCGACAGCACAGCATTTCCTATTTTCACTGTGATAGAGTGTGTTCTGTCTGTAAAGTGCTTAGGTGCTAAGATGAAAAGCAATATAGAGCAGCAAAAATGAACAGGATTATATCGGTACATTTGGAACCAGGAAGAAGAAGGAGTGTGGTGGCTATTTATTGGCAGTGCCAATAGGACTCTTTCCTTTAAGCCATCTACCAAATAAGTTATGAAAAAGCAAAGATCACAGTTACTCATTATTAATAAACAGTGAATAAATCAAAACCTATCTAGAGTTTGTGAAGACAAAAATAGTTATCTGAAAGGAGTTAATATACAAAGATCTAGTCTACTCATGAATCTTAAACTGGCTTGCACTGTTATGTCCATTTACCCTTCATTTTTATACTTTATGGTCAGATAATTATATTAAGAAGTCTTTTACAAAGGAAAGGAAGACACAGATAGTCATCATTGTCATTGTCACTGTCATCATCATCATCATCATCATCATCATCATCATCATCATCATAGCACAAAGAGTGTGTGGGGGAGGATCAACATAAAACCAATCTATCACTACAGAAATACTTTGGGAACCAATAAAATTTGTCTATTTTCTCTCTTTATCTTGTTCATTTTTGTGTTCTAATATGCAATTAATCAATCAATAAACATTTATTAATTGCCTAATATGTGCCAAAGTACTGGGGACATACAAATGTATATGTATGTACATATATATATATGTATGTGTTTGTGTATACGTATATGTATGTACATATGTATGTATATACATACACACATATAAATCTCTGCCATCAAAGACTTTAAAATCTAATGGGAGAGATAACATGCAAAGAAGTATAAACAAAGAAAGTTACATACAGGATAAATAGGACATAATTAAGAGAGGAGAGGTATTAGAATTAAGAAGGAAGTCTTCCTGTAAACAGTGCAATTTTAATTAGAACTTAAAGGAAGGTTGGGAGATCATTAGTCAGAGTGGAAGAGAAAGATCATTGTAGGCATGGAGAACAGCCAGAGAAAATGCTTGGAGCTGAGAGATAGAGTGTTTTGTTTGTGGAATAGACAGAACACCGTTTTCACTGGATTAAAGAGTATATGCCTTGGAGTAAGGTATAAGAAGACTGGAAGAGTAGGAGGGGTTTATGTTATGAAGGACTTTGAATGCCAAATAAGACATTTTGTTTTTAATCCTGGAGACAATTTGATCACTGGGGTTCATAGAGTGGGTGGGGACAGGGGGAATGTATGATATGAATGGATTTGCCTTTTAGAAAAATTACTTCGGTAACTGAATGGAGGGTGTGGAAAGATGAGATAGGAAGACTCACTGGCCGGTTACAGCAATGGTCTATGCATGAAGTGATGAGGGCCTACACCAGAATGATGACAAAGTGAGAGGATAGAATGCAGAACATTTGATATATTTGGCAAAGGTGAAATCAATAGACTTTGGAAACAGGTTTAGATATGGGAGTTCAGAGATGATTCCTAGGTTATGAATCTGAGGAACTGGGAGGATGGAGTTGCCCTCTACAAGTGTTCATTATCATTTGCAAAAAGATAAACAAGATAATAATAATCTTAAGCAGGTATTACAAAAGATCAAGAGGTAAAAAAATCTACAAAATCTAAAACTTTCCACACTATATCAATATATGCTATGAAACCCAGTAATGCCAAGGCAAAGGTTGACATAGCTGATGATGATGAAAAAATATGCAACAACTATGGATCAAGCATAAGAAATAAGATTCCAAAGACTTAGTAACTACACAAAGGCTTTGTGCATATATATATATATCATCAGTATTTTCATTGATAAGATAATTGAAATGATCTATACATGAAAGCACTAAATAACATTGAACACAAAAAGAAATTGATTATACTGAGTGACCTTCCTTACTTTTTTAATTATTCTCCAGATTACTTGGTTAGTAGAGAGCCAAAGTACCTATGATTTCAATGGCGGGGAATCCAGGTGAAAGAATTCACTCTAACAATGGATGTACATTCCCTGAACCTTATTATACTCTTAGAAAGTTTACTAGAACAGAGGTGATTTGACACACATATAGCAATATGTGTGTGTATGTATAAATAACTTGATACGTTTTCAGTCTCTCCAAGATATGTTTACACTTGTACATATATGTATGTATACATATATGTACATGTTTCATATATGTAGAGCGCATGTTTATGTAGTATATTATTTATGTTGTGACCATCTGTTTATATCTTGGAGAGACTGAAAATGTATCATATGTGGGTGTACACATGTATATATGCATAGTTGAATGTGTATTTTCTGTATCCTGGAAGACACTGAAAACTGAAAATAGAAAATGAGTTGGACCAAACACTTAGAAAATAGAGAAAATAGACATAAGAGATTGACTTTGGAAAATTTCAAATAAGTATCCAAGTAAAAAAAGATGGGCTGTTCCCATATCAGGGGTAAAGGATAATTGAAATCAAGAGGAAGTGAAGAAGGCTACAGGCATATTGGATAGATCACCCATTGAGAATCTATGGAAAGATAGTACAAGTCCCTACAAGATAAGTATATGTGAATGAGCCTTGATCTGTATGAAAATAATGCCCACAAAGATGTCAACACATATGCATTTGAGTAGTTGAACCAAAGCAATATAAAATTGCAATATTTCCATGTTTCACATAAATATCCAAAAGAAAACTATATACCAAAGAAAAATGTAATAACCTAAAGTCTGAGCCAGGAATGAGTTCAACTTACAAAACACATAGAGCTATGCTGAAATCCACATCAACTGAAACCAGCAGAAATGCTCCTTATGTAAAGAATAAAAAGCCTTTCCTATCTCAAGGTTAACCTGACATCAGTTTTAAAAATGTGACCTATGTTCAGACAGGAGATAAAGTATTGGAATTATAGTAATCTTATTTGAGTGAAGATGTTAGGTGAAGTCAAACCAATGTATTTTTTTTTCTTTTCCTGGAGGAGTTCGTCTGCAAAATTAAGTGAACTAAGCCTCCTAATGCTTCTGGGAAATAAGTACCTGGCAAGTGTCATCATTCTCATTTTACTGATGGAGGCAGTGAAATACAGGAAGCTAATATGATTAGCGTCACAAAAATAATTGCAAGGCAAAGAATACAAACAACCCAGGTCTCTGAGTTCCCAATCTGGTCATCTAACAACTGGACAGTGATATTGATTATATTACACATCCCAGCGAGGTACTACCATCCATACCTTAATAGGACAACAAGTAATTTACTGAAAATTAGTTCATTAGCAAGGATTTATTGAGCACATCATAGGGTGCCAAGAACCATACTAGGCACTAAGGAAGGCCACAACAGAATTACAAGACACAGTCTTTGTTTTCCATGAGTTTACAGTACAGTTGAAATTGCTGAACCATACGTCACTGACACCAATCGAAAGCATTCACAAACCACCCATTTTAGTCTGCACAAAATAATATTCTGCAAATCAAATCTTCACCTTAAAGGCTAAGTGTTTTCAGACAAGACTGATTTGAATGTGACTGGGGCTTCACATAAGAAGATTTCCTGAGAAAAGTTAGGTGGTGAAAGGGGTGATGGGCATAAACTAATAGAGAGGAAAGGAAAGGATATTTTCTTTGAGAAAGATGAAAAAGCAGAGAAGCAAATATCTGCGAATTGATAGCAGAAGAGAGTGAGCAGATTGGTTTGGATGGAACAAGGCCATGATGTAATGAGAGATGAGTTCTGAAACTTGGGACCTTTGGATGACATCATTTACCAGGGAACATGGAAAAGGAAGGACAATTTGAAAGTTGTTTCTATGTAACCCAATTCCTCACACAAACTTCTATTGTGATAAAACATAAAAATGCCATTACAAAACCATTATTTTTTTCTATATGTTATGTACATATTATATATCACTAATTTGAAGTGGAGGGATAGAGGGAAAGTGAGAAGACTAAACTAGAGAAATTAATGATTTTTTTTTCCATTCATATTTATTATGGTCAAAAAAGTATTTGATGAAGACTACCAAAATGTTACCTAGTAGGAGCCCTTAGGAGCTACTTTAATGTAAACCTAAGAATGATTTATTATATGTCATAATAAAACTGCTTATTTCTTTGAGTAGCTTAAATAATCCTGCTGTAATATTATTTATGCTAACCATCTTATTAGTAAGTTCTTCTTAACTAGGTAGCACAGAAGTAAAATTCAGCTAAACTGGTCTCTGATTTTTTTTTATCAATTTTGAATTATTACTGCCTGTTTTAATGAAGGCCTGTCATCATCTTCATTGTCTTTTCTAAATAAAAAAATGCAAATATACTCAAATTTAAAAGAAAATACTCTATATTCAAAACACACTAATTTAGGTTATTTGATAATTTTAGACTGGCTGAGCTGAATGTTACCTTTGGCTATCTTTTTTGTAAATAGCACATAATTATCATAGGGAAAATGTTAAAATACCCAGGAGTCTTTTAGTTCTTTCAATATTTTAGATGTAGCTTTAACTAATTTATTAATTATAGATCATTTATATGTTGATTTAATTTATTTTATTACCCACTACCAACTAATTTTCATTTTTGTGCTTCACATATTAAAAAATATTAAAATTTCATTTTAAAAATACTTTACAATTCAAACTTTTTATTATAAATTCAGAATTAATTAAGTTTATTATCCATGTGTTCTAGTTTAATTTAATCTCAGTGAACTCAAATATTATGTGAATATTAGGAAATACAGATGATATCTGTTTTCCAGAGAGAAATAAGCAGGTGTTTTCAGATTATTACAGAAATTTAGAATAGCTTTTTCCCATATTTACTTATTTCTCAGGCAGCTAAATGGTGCACTGGATTGAACATTGGGCTTAGAATCAGAAGTCACATCTTCGTGAGTTCAAATTTGGCATTAGATACTAGGTATGTGGCCCTGGATAAATCACTTATCCCTGTTTGCCTCAGTTCCTCATATGTAAAATGAGATGGAGAAGGAATTGCAAACCATTATAGTATTTTTGCCAAGAAAACCCCAAAATGGGGTCATAAAGAGTTGGAAATAACTGAGCAACAAAATAATAGATTCCCCTCCCCCATTTACTTATTTCTCAGCATAAACATTACTGCTGAGGTTAACCATCCTTCTAGTTACTCATGCTCACAACCTTAGTCCCACATTCAATCAGGTGCAAAGTCTAGTCATCTCTACCCCAACCAAATTTTTTGTGCCTATGCTCTTCTCTGTGCTCACACAACCACCATTCTAGTTGAGACCTTCCTTACCTCAAAGCGCAAATGCTACTTTAGCTTCCAAATTGCTCACACTTTTTCCACTTTATCCATTCTCAAACCCATCTTCCAAACAACTGTCAGTGGATATTCCTAAAGTGTAGACATGTCATTAATTTGTTCAAGGAAATTTAATGCTTTCATATTGTCTTATGGAAAAAAAAATGTTTAGCATTAAAAATCTTTCACAATGTCTCTACAACTTATGTTTCCAAGAATTTCATGAATTGTTTCACGTCTGATTGAATGTAGGGCTAAGGAGTTGTATGGAGTTATCTCTATTCCTTTAAGCTAAAGTTTCCTAAAATCCCAGCCCAATACAATAAAATATTGTATTTTTCAACAATACTGTAAAGTCATAGCCAATGGTCTTTGCCTTTTTGAATAGTTATATACATATGTATATACAGACATATACACATAAACATATGCATGTTACTATATATATACATATATATATATATATTCTGTGTGTTTGTGTGTGTGTCTCCTTCAGAGTCAGACTGCATTACCTAACAAAAAATGTGTCTATATTTTAGCTTCCTAAAGACTCAAACAATGTAGTATAAAACTGGGTGAGGGGTTGGGGGTGGGGAGGAATGCACTTCTTAAGATGGAAAGACTTTGAACACGGACCCTGTCATGGACTCTGAGTCTACTGATCAAGAAATGGCCAAGATACATGTCAAGAGTTTAAAAGAAAAACCAAAAAAAACTGATCACCAGATCATAATTTTAATTCAACTTATGAATATCTTCTAATATGTGATGGAAAGTTGTGCTGTACACTCCTGGAAGGAGTCCCACAAAAATAAAATTTTGAATTAAAAAAATTTTGATTAACCAGCGTTTGTTTTCTCTTCCCCTCTGCCACCTCCTGTTTAATTAAAAAAAATCTTACAACAAATATGCAGTGAAACTAAACAAAGTCCCACATTTACCCTGTCCAAAAATATACATCTCATTCACATCACTTTTCCCTTAGGAACTACATGGCATGCTTCATCCTTGGTCCTCTGAAATCATAGATGCTCATTGCATTGATCAAAAGTCTAAATTGTTTCCAACTTTCTCTTGTCTTTACAATGTTGTTGTCATTCTATAAGTTGTTCTTACTTTACTCTTTGTTAGTTGATACAAGTCTCCTCCCTGATTTCTCTAAAATTGATTCTCCAATAAGTTCTAACAGTGCTATTATAGATACATACATATTAATACATACATATACACACATTTATATATACAAACACATACATGTTACACATACACAATTTGTATATGTGTGTGTGTCCTTCAAATTCACGATAGATACATAGATAATGTCTATACATGGGTATATGGTGATATCGCCACATATAGCTTCATAGATATACATGTCTGGAGATCATATATCTGTGTGTGTATGTGTGTATTAGAGAAAGAGCAAGAGAATGACAGATTGAGAGACTTAGGAGATACACACATATATAACCTATAATTTAACATGATAGTTATCTTCCCTGCTCATCCATGCTCCCTTATAAATTCCTTACTCCTTTCACTTTAAGAAAATCATTTTGGCTCTAAATAGAGGATGGTTTGGACTGGGGAGAAACTTGAAGCAAGGAGACTAACTAGGTGGCTGTTGCCATAGTCCCAGTAAGAAGAGACGAGACCCTGAAATAGTGTGGTTATGGCAAGAGTAAAGGGAAATAGATGAGAGGAAAGTTGTATGTAGAGATAGAAAGCATAAGATTTGGTAACTTTTTAGATATATGGAGTGAGGAAAAGTAAGGAGTTGAAAAATGACACTGAGGTTGTGGAAACAGATCATGGAGGAAAGGCAGTGCTTTCAACATAAATAGGAAAGCTCAGAAGCAGGGATAGGATCTGGAGAACAGATAATGTAATATGATTACTGACATAGATGACAACGCATCACTATATACTATCCTGGGAGTAGGCATTTCCCTATACAACACAAAGGTATGAAGAAACTGTTATTCAACAGCCCAACCTCCAAGGAGTACTTACTGAAATGATAAAGTGATCTGGGGGCAAGAGCTTGGTATGCTCTTGAAGACAGACATTTTCCTAGTAGTACCCACACAGTAGCTGAAGAATCTCAGGTAGTACATACATTATAACAATTCTGAGAATCCTAGGGCTAGTACAGAAAGGAAGAGGTTCAAAGTTTGCACAGGTGAAGGATTTTCTATTATTAGAAAGTTAGGAATTAAGTCTAAGTTTGATTTTGTTAGACACAAGTCTGCCTATTGGTGATCATAGGGATGGTGGAATGGGATCCATCTTCTCACCATCTGATTCTGTTGCTGACATACTTCTTGTGGTCAGGTCATAACCTTCCAGGAAACTCGTGTATCTCATTTTGTATATCACTGCACTAGGGCACTGAAACCACAGTGAAAACTTGAAACTTCTTCCACTAATATAGATTTCACATCTTAGAGTCTTAGTTGCACTAGAACCCTGGAGATTAAGTGACTTGTCTGTGGTCACTCTGCTAGTAAGTTTTAAAGGCAGCAGCTAAACCCAAGTCTTTTGGACTCTAGAAAGAGCCTTCCCCTGCCCCCTACACTATGCGGCATCTCCACTGTAGAGGATCCTTTATTAAAGATAGTTAGGAGTGTATGGACAAGAGTTGATAAGAAGAGGTGAATGGGTTGTGATCTGCACTGGTTGAAGGAATATTTGCGTCCTGGTTGTAGTGAAATACAAAAATATAGTTATACACATCTATTCTCTAATTATACTTTTAAAGGATTGGGGCAAATCCCTCAGTGACGGTAGTCAAGCATCAGCAAGAGATTTGCACTTGACTACTAGGAATTTAGGGGCACCAATCAATATTCAAAAAATTATGGAGAAAATTATTGGAGATATTAAATGCTTTGAAATGTTGCTGTTCCTAGATGATGGCAGTTAGGTTGCACAGTAGATGGAGTCATTTCAAATCCAACCTCAGACATTTGTTAGCTGTGTGATACTAAACAAGCCAATTAACAGCTATCTGCCTTAGTTTCCCCATCAGTAAAATGTGGATAATAATAGCATCTCCCTCCCAGGGTTACTAAAAATTAGATAGTATAAATAATAATAAAATAAGATAGTATATGTAAAGTGCTTGCAAATCTTCAAGTGCTAGATAAATTTTAGTAATGATGATCATGATGACCTAATTTTTGAGAAGACCTTGGAAGAACATGAGGAAAGACCTTCATAAAGGAAGACTAAAGGAATTATTAGATCAGTGAGCAGCTGGTTTCAAGTTGTCAATTCCAGGCCAATTGTACCTAACCTCTTTCAAATATATGGTCACATAGTGCCTAAGTAGGGAATGAATACAGATTCAGAGAAGATAGGAGTGTTTGCCACCTGGCTACATTCAACCAATCTCTGTAAACTAGGCCTTCTTGTAGATTTTGGTGCAATTTCTAAAATTTGTGAAGATTATACTATCACTGCTAAAGTACTCAATAAGCTCCCCTCTGAGTCTGTAGATGGGAAGTAATAGAAGCAGAAAGGGAAGGAAGGGCAATCTTGCCTGACTCCTTCCACATCATTTGTCTGTTACTGGGACAAGATGCATGGAAAGGATTTTAGTTGGTCAACTGTCCCTGGAATTCACTAATGTTGTCTTGTGCAAATCCAAAATAAAAATAAGTTTAGGCCACTCACTGATACTAATCTGGAAGGTTTGGGAACAAAGTTTTGTACAAAGAGTGATGGCCAGCTGCTTACTGAAAGTCAGGATGAGACATCCCCAAGTTCAGTAACCAAGGTTCACTTATGATGCTTTAGGAGTATTAAGAGAAATGGTCACACATGTATCCAAGCAATGCCCACTGTTGTTGTTCATATAATATCCTTTTTGTATCTGTTTCATATGCTTTATGTGACCTATATGTTTGTTATACAATGTGACTTTATTGTTATGCTTCCTTGCATATACATACATACGTACATACGATGCCATGCTTTCTTCAACATTCACTGTTCCTATATGTGCAGTATATGTTTCTGTATGTGATCTCTGTATTTGCTCGCTCTATACGATTTGATAGTACATATGAGATGTATGTTCTTAATTTAACATATATAATGGCATATGTAACCAGTTGTTATATACTATCTTCATTGCAGGCAAAACTATTAGTGTGAAGGACATGTTTGAAGTACCCACACAAGCATTCTACTCAATAATTGGGGTGATTACCTATGGCTATTACATACAAAGTCATGATGCTTATTCATGTTCAAAGACATTCAAGTGTACGCTGGCATTTTCAGCATTGAAAATGCGTCACTAGGAGGAGCATATGACTCATTTCTTGTTCTTTGGTTCCTCTCCCTTGGCAGGGAGTAAGAAAAATGAATGTGCCAAAGAGCCATGACACAAAGTAACCAAAGGAGAGATGCTGGACCTTTTACAAGGAGAGAAATGAAGAAGGTATTAGCGGAGCTTCCTCATGATGAATCTTTAACATCTTTGGGTCGTCTGAAGTTTGCCAGATGAACAGTGAGGCACTTGAGACTAGACATGTGACCCAAGCAGAGTAACTGGCAGGAAGAAAAGCAAGTGAAGGAGCTTCTTTCTACACCCCCAGGTTTCCTTAGTCCATTCCTCTGAGTTACAAGAAAACCAATTCATTCCAACTCACAATTTCCCTTAACTTAATATAACAACACTAGAGGCCATAAGCACATTAGAATTTGGAAATATTGTCGTACTCTAGGAATTCACTTTATTTACTCCCGGGGCAAGGTTTGGGGAAAGGGGAATAGTGGCCCACTGAGCCTTTATATGGACCTTGAAATATTCCTAAAAGCCCCTACATTTGGAGTATGCCTATGTTTTGATTGTACGCACCCTGGGTCTAGGCCACAATAATTTATCTTTTTTTCAGAGAAGTTATGTAAATGGATTTCTTATTTGATTCCTTTATATTGAGTCCATGCCTATGAACAAAATTTCATATAGTTTATGTCTGTTTCTGTGTGGCAGATCCATTATGACTTGTCCACATGAAATACAAGATATCCAAGGAGGAGGTAGGATTCCAGTGAGTAGGGGCTTAGAATTATTCTGACTAAATACATTGACACTGACCACATGCCTTAAACTAATGATCTGAGGGCAGCCACCCTCAGGTGAAAGAAGTGGAGCTGGGAAATAGAAGGTTGCCTACTCTCTGAAAAGAATAAAGAACTTGGCACTTCCACAAAGCTCCCTGTGTTGTTGAGAGGAGTGTATAACTGCCAAAGTGAACAAAAGACTTCTCAGGACCTGGCTTTTTGTGGGAATAGAATCATGTTAGTGCCTAGCAGCACCACTGGCTGGTTAAACTTAACCCCCACCCAATGTATGTCAATTCAGTACACTACAATTCAACAAACATCTATCAAGCACTTAATTTGTGTAAATCATAGTCCTGAGTATTAGGGATAAATACAAAGGCAAAAAGAAAATAATCTCTAGCTCAAGGACCTTAGTTTATAGGAGGGAGAAGGGAGAAATACAATTGAGCATTAATTATAGCTATAAGATCAGATTCTGCCTAGTATAGCTTATGTAGTAAGCTATCCTGAGTACATAGCTAAGGTCATTTTCAGTTCCTCTTTCCAAAGAAGAGCGCCTAATCTAGATAGGAGAAAGAGGGATGGAAGAGAGAAGGAAAGAGATCATAGTTCTTGTAAAATAGGAGATTCGTCACAGTTTTGTAGATATATTTTGCTTAAATGAACATAATCTTGTTCCCTTCATTGTATATGTGATATAAGTTGCTTCATATAAGTAGTATCATTAACAGAGATTGTCTAATCTATTACCCAGTCTCATTCCAACACCTTTGCAACCTAAAGCAGCTTCCAAAATATTAACTTGGATTTTCAATAGACCAGTAAACAAAGTGTCCAGAAAACCAAAAGTTGAATTCAGCCAAGGTATCCAAGAGTTAGAAGTTAATGCACATCTCACAGCAACACAAGAACATGGATTAGAAAATACTGGGGGGAAAAATGTCTTTCCATCCTGGGAAATCTATTCCAGCTTCCCACATTCCTCTCTCTCTAAAACAATAGTCACCCTATAACAAACTCACGGCTTAAATTGATCACAAAAAAGATTCAGTTATTTTAATGACCCAGATACATTAACACTAAGGGACTATCTAATTATTCTACCCAAAATGTATTTTAGATGCTCTGGCAAATGTTTAACTTTTTACTAACATTCCAGGAAAATGTGAGATTTGAAAGGGAAAAAAAGAGTTGGGTTAGTCATATAGCAAAAGCAAGGAAAAACAAATGGATGGCCTAATCAGGGGTGAAGAACCTGTAGCCTCAAAGCCACATGTGGTTTTCTAGGTCCTAGGGTACGGCCTTTCGAATGTGTCTTAGTTTTTACAGTTACACTCTTTGAATGTGTCCAAGTTTTACAGAACAAATCCTTTTATTCAGGAGATTTGGTCTGTGAAGTTTGAATTCAGTCAAAGAACCACACTTCAGGACCTAGAGAGCCACATGTGGCCATGAGGCTACAGGTTCCCCACCCCAGGAATAGTGCTGATGAGACATGAAGAGCCCTAGGGAAAGCCATCCAGAATATTGGTCTGATTTCACTAGTGAATAGAAATCTTAGTGTGAAAACTCCTTCCACTAATTTATATCTGCAAAAGTCATCAATAAGCTAGATTCTAAGAGAACAGCCTGCTGCACTGAGAGGTTGTAGCAACAATCTTGCTAGCAGGTACTGTGGCTGTGTAAGACCAACAACAACCAGCACACAGAAGGCTGCTAACATAGATTCTTTGATCTGCTTTTCTAAGGAAAGCAACTTTAAGGGGTTAACAACCTCAGTTTAATCAAACATACAAATATCATTCACTTAGTTCAGGGTGAAAAGATCAGCCCCCTGAACTTCAGGACAAATACAAAACAGAAATCACAAACGTCAACAGACAGACTTTGTCTGATCCAAATCACAATTCATAATTGCCAGCGAAGCACCAATATCTGTCTGGGTTATCAAAGCCAGGGGGCAGTTACAAAGGCTTGCCCAGAGTCTCAACACTCCTTCCATGAGTGAGCCCCAAAAGCCAAACACCAAGCTCCCCTCAATTATATCCTGTCAGAGCCCTGAGAGCTCTGACCTCACCCAGGCTGTGAGTGTTAAAGTTCCCCATCCCCAGTATCACATCATATACAAGTGGATGACTCCTGTTTGCCTCAGCGCTGAGAAATAGCTGAGAAATACTTCAAAAACAAGGACAGCAGAAGGTCTCCCACCCATTCAAACAAAGGGGAGACTCGATACTCTTAGCATCCCAAAAGGGAAGAACAGGGAAAAGTCTGATTGCCTGAACAGAGGTTAAGGGACCTGCTCACACAGTTGTCAGAAGGAAGGCTCCACCATTCTTGGCTACCTCTCCTTGAATAGATGCCTCTTTATGGAAGATTTATGGAGATCCATGAACAAGAATTGTACAGAAAAAGAAAGTGTGAATGGCTTGTGATTTGCACCACTGGAAGGAACATTCATATATCAGATCCACTAAAATGCTGAAGCATAAGTATGTACTTATATTCCCTAATTAAACTTTTAAAAATAAGAACAAATCCCAACTTGGCATCCAAGAAGTATAAATAAAACTCCACACAATAAAAACTGAGTTAGGATAGGTTGTCTATGCATTATTTATGAAGAAAGCAGTTGCCAAACATTGAATAATGTAAACAGGGAATACAGATTTTTAGGATATTTATTCTACTTAAGAGAATAAACTATTTCAAATATGTTAGAACAACATTTGCTTGCAATAAATATAATTGCAAATAATTTTTTTCATTAAAGCAGGCCCAGAAGGACCTCTTCTTAGCAACATTTTGTTGAGGTAGATGGCATTTAACTATGCTCTTTCATTATTTATTGGGTGCCTATACACATGCCCTGTGCTAATGCTAAGGGGAATACTAAAGAAATATGTCATGATTCCTACTCTCCTGGAATCATACAATTCATTTTGGTAGATGACCCAAGTGCAAAACAGTCAAATAAAAACATGAAGCAATTTGTTACCAGAAACAACGCAAGAGCCAAAATGAGTGTTATTAGCAACATATGGTAATGGAGTTCAGAGAAAGGGAGAGAAAAATCAGCTAAGGCAGTTGAGGAAATCTTAATGGCAGAAAAGAATCCTGACGTAGGATTCTCTCTCTCTCTCTCTCTCTCTCTCTCTCTCTCTCTCTCTCTCTCTCTCACACACACACACACACACACACACACACACACACACACACACACACACATACTCAAACTCAATCACTTACCACATCCCATGTTCAAACCATAGGGAGCTAGGTGGTGCAGGAGATAGACCACCAGTCCTGGAATCATGAAAACCTGAGTTGAAATCTGTCCTCCCCATCAGTAAGTGAAAAATCTTTCCAGCCCATTGAATAGGCCTCAGGTAAGGTCAACAAAGGGAGGCGTGATTAGAGGCGGGCCCACACACTTTCACTAACTAACTGTGAGGCCCCAGGCCCACACTCTTTTGCTATTTAGAGCCCAAGAGGCATGAACCCCTCAGGGCCCTAAGAGAAGTTGTTAAGACCAACGGTATGTGCACTGAGTTCTAGTAAATCAGATGCTGGCTAACTATAAAAAGAGAGCCCAGAACTGAGAGCAGCTGAACTGGGAGCTGTGGATCTGAGAGCAGCAGGATTCAGAAGCAGACATCAAGAAGACATTGAGGCAGCAGACATTGAGGGAGAGCCAGCATCGAGAGAGACTGCAAAGCAGAGAGTGTAGAACAAAAGAGAGTTGTGGAGATCAGGGAACTTGGAGTCAGCAGAGCTGCAGGAGAGAGTGCTAAACAGAGAGTTAGGATTCTTAAGTGATTATTTACAGGAAGGGATGGGAAGGTTACAGGATGACTTGGATCCTTGCTATAATACTTTGTTACCATTTCCTTGTTGTTACATTGAGGTGGGATTACTGGTTTTGGAATATAATTATTACTATATGCAATTAGAATTACTGGTCCTTGGATTGGATTCTCTAGTGTCTAAATAAATGTTCCATTTCCTCTGCCTTCCACTTAGAGAATTTCTTATACTTTGTGATTCCAAACCATTCAGGAATGTTCATGGTCATCCTCAAGGTCATGAGTCTTGCCTTACTTATGTAGCAAATCACTTAACTTTTGTTTGATCAGTTTCCTCATTTTCAAAAAAAGGGGGAGGATTTCATAGTAGCACGTATCTCCCAGAATTGTCTTGAGGATCAAATGAGATAACAATTGTAAAGCAGTTAGGATAGTGCCTGCCACATAGTAAGCATTATATAGATGTTAATTCTTAGTATTATTTACTGTTCATTTGCATCCCTTGGTTCAATCTCTCTCTTTCCTTGGAAATTACCAGGGGCCCAGAAAAGTATCAATTCTCCTAAGTGATAGAAAACTAAATCTGACACATGGCTACTAATCATTGCTTCCAGATGGAACTTCTATATGGGAGGTCACTAGGAGGCACTTTGTAAGTAGTATTTGACTGACACTTAGCAAGCTATATAACCAGGAGTGTCCTGACTCTAGAGCTCATCGTGATCTTTGCTTTCTCTATTCTCCCATAGATCCAAGCCCAAACCTCAAACTATAGGGTCTTTCAAACCATCAGGCACAGTCTTTTCATTTCTAATCAAAATAATTCATGTTCATGCTTTCATGCATCTCTGCTTTTCCTAGAGATCTATACTATACACTTCAGTGGCTTCTAGTGCTTCTCTGGGTGTCGCCTCAAAACTGCCCTTCCCCATCCTTAACAAGAGAAAAGAACTCAGGATTTTTAGGAAGTCAAGGAGCCTTAATTCTCTAGCAGACCTCAATTCCCCAGGAGCCTAGATAGTGCCCTAGGTTTATACTACTCTTGGTGGAGTTCCCTCACCAGAGGCAGGGGGAAACTTCATTGATACTTGCACATCCTACCTGGCTCATAATACTAGTGAAGAGCAAGGAAAATTTGCTCTTTGTCATCATAGTTCTATGACTCTCTTCTATTCCAACTTTCAAAGGTTCTGGCTTTGGCCAATTTCTAAAGGGCATTCTTCCTTTCATTTGAAGTTTGCACTTCATAGACACCTTCACAGTGGAGAACACCTTTATTAAGCACCACTCCGTTTTATGCCTCACTTGATAGAAATAATAAAAGGATTATTGTCAGGAAGACTCACATTCCTGAGTTGAAATCTGGCCTCAGATGCTTACAAGCTGTGTTACCCTGGGCAAGTCACTTAATCCTGTTTGCTTCAGTTTCCTCATCTATAAAATGACCTGGAGGGGGAAACTGTAAACCACTCCAGCATGTTTTCCCTTTTTTGATGGGGGAGAAGGCAGAGCAATTGGGATTATATGAAATACAGAACTATAGATATAAGCTGCAAAGAGGTAGATTTTTCACTTGATAGAAGGGCAGCTTATATAAGCATCAGATATGAGATATAAGTAGCAGAGTTGTTTACTAGTAGAATGGGCTGCCTCTCAAGGTACTAGTTTCCCTTTCACAAGACTTTTTCAAGTAGAGGCTGAATGTTTATGCTTTCGTCAGAAATGTTATAGAAGGAATTGTTTATCACTATTGATGGAACTAGATGACTTCTGAAGATCCTTCCAACTCAGTAACATATTGTGATTCTATGGGAAACTTTCTGGTAATGAACAAAAATGGACCCATCTGAATGTGTTTGAAGCAATTGTCCATAAACGCCTGCACATTTCTTTCTTCACCAAAGGTCTATACTGCATTAGACAATTCTCATAAAGATTGTACAGAGATAAAGAAGTAGGCATACTATTCATATATATATATATATATATATTCATAATTATTGGTATCTATTCAGTCACCATTTGGGGAGCAACAATATTGCCCATGATCTTTTCTATTCTTCTGAATTTTTCTCCTGTGTTATCTTTAAAATCAGTAACAACCTTTTTGAAAGTGTATTGCTTACGAGATGTACTTCTTTCTGTATGTTTTTGCTCCTGCCGAGACACTCTTCTCAATTTTATTTATTGAATACCATACTTATGGTAGGACAATTTTTTTTCTATTTTTTCCCAAATACTACTATCCATTAAACTCTTCTCTTTTCTGTTAATAACTTTTCTTTCTAAGCTAAGTCAGAATGTTAAGATTTCTCCAAATGCATGACATCAGCCACGTCAGTTTCCTTGTGGAACTGAACTACATGATACAAGAAGTCAGTATACTAGAAATACACTAGAAAGGCAAAGTAGTATCATAGACAGAGCACTGGGTATGAAGTACTTAAGTTCTAATCCCAGCTTTGGTAACTATTACCCATATCACCATTAGTATAAAATGAAACTTCCCTAAAGATGAAAAGGATCCAGTCTAAACTAAATGAAGTCTAAGATCTCTTTCAATCCTAAATACTATGCACAGAAAGTAGATCGTGCTACCTAATTTGAGTTTGATACTAGACAGATTGTTGTTATTTGCCCTTTCATTCTTGAAAAGGACCATGACATCAAGAGGGTGATGCCATGACTTACAAGTGAATTGGATTTAAGTGACTGAGGGCTGGGCAAAGGCCCCAGCCTCATTTTCTCCTCCAGAGACATCTGGGTCCAGTGGCAAGATATAGACAACTGGAGACAGACCCCATTAGAAAGATAGCATCTGAGCATTCCCCTAGGAATTCTCTGTATCTTAAACTAAACATTTATCTTCCTACTAATCTACTTCAATCATATTCCAACCCTTTTCAACTCTTTCCCTTTCAAGGTTTGGGTTTAAATC
The DNA here is from genome assembly GCA_028646595.1 of Phalanger gymnotis. Classification (NCBI taxonomy): domain Eukaryota; kingdom Metazoa; phylum Chordata; class Mammalia; order Diprotodontia; family Phalangeridae; genus Phalanger; species Phalanger gymnotis. Next base: position 522,144,632 of record CM053622.1, read on the forward strand.
ACAAGGCACAGCAAATTACTTATACAAGAGACTTAGTTATATGTCAAGGCACAATTTATTGGAAGGATACACAGTAAATATACCACTGAGACCCTCAACAGTATCTTCTTTGGCCCTAGACTTCTTACAGTGGACATAGCCAAGTCCCTTGAATATATAGCCGGGAATGCATCATGGCACTCAAGAGTTCCCAAGCACTCAGGACACCCCAAGCACTGAGTAGTTTAACACTTCATATGGAGAGAAGTTATTATACCCCATAAGATGAAAAAAATGGAAAATATTGGCAACACACTCATAACACTTCCCATTATGATCTTGTGTAAAGTACTTCAGGGGAGGCAGGAGGCTAAAAGAAACTTAGACATCCAGAATATGCTTTATCTTATCTCTGGGAGGGGGTTGTAGGACTCAGGCAAACCAAGTTCTTAAATAAAGCAGAAATGCACATTTTAAGGCACGACTGAATGTCTGACTGTCTCACAGGTAGCTTGTGGAGCTTAGCCCAATAGCACAAACACTTTCCATTCCAGCTAGAGTAACACTTCTCCCACTTCCTCCTTGCCTTCCAGAGTACTTCCACTGTTCACTGAGCTAGGATTTTGTATTCTAGACAGTTAAACAACCTACCACTCAGTGGCTAATACTAAATCACCAGATTTTTTGGTAAACTCCAGGAACACAAAGATTCATTTAACTTGGTATTGCTTTACAGCAGTACTAGGAGTTACCCTTGGGGGCAGAGCCAAGATGGCAGCTGGAAAGCAGGGACTACTGTGAGCTCCCCACCAAGTCCCTCCAAAAACCTATAAAAAATGGCTCTGAACCAATTCTAGAACTGCAGAACACACAAAGTGGCAGAGGGAAGCAGGGCCCCACCCCAGGACAGCCTGGATGGTCTCTGGGTAAGGTCTATCCTGCACAGAGCTGGGAAAAGAGAGGAGCAGAGCTGAGCGGAGCTGAGCAGAGCAGAGTCCAGCGTGAGTGGCGCGGACAAACCAGACAAGTAGCTGGGCGGAGCGTACCCTAGCACCCTGAATCAGTGAGCTGTGGCAGTTACCAGACCTCTCAACCCACGGACACTGGGGACAGCGAGAAGGTAAGTGGGAAAAGCTGCTGGGGGCAGGGAGTTTGCGGTTTGGCCACCGCCCCAAGGGCAGCGGAGTTGAGGCAGCTACAGAACTACAGCTGCAGTTGCTTCTGGCCCCAGGCCCACCTGGTGGGACGAATTAAGTAGTGGATCAGAGCAGGAGTGAAGAGCCTGCTGAAGATCTAAGCCCAGTCTGGGTAGAGGGTTCTTGAGGAAGGAGGAGTGCTGGTGTGGCAGCGCATCTGCCCAAGTGTGGAACATAGAACTCTTTAGTCTACAAGCAGTCATATCCTGCTGAAAAACTCAAGGGTCAAGGAAGTTGGCTGGGAACATGGCCAGGTGGCAAAAATGCACCCAGATTCAGTCTCAGACTCTGGAATCCTTCTTTGGTGACAAAGAAGACCAAAACATACAGCCAGAAGAAATCAACAAAGTCTTAGAGCCTACAACAAAAACCTCCAAGGAGTTACCCTTAGGAAGACCCTCACCTGAGCACCTTTGGGAGCTTTTGAAGCTCCAGAATGATTCATTGATGCTGTCCTTTATTCTAGGTCACCATTTCACCTCTTACTCTTCAGATAAGAGGAATTAAATCTAGTAAGGAATTTGAAAACCATCCTATCCAAGCCCTCAATTTTACAGATGTGGAAACTCATATCAATAATAAGAATAAAAGTAAAGAAAATGTGTTGAGAAAATATTCCTTTTGTATTAATCACTTGCCAGTTATTAAATTAATTTTAGTAGAATGTGATGGTCTTTTAAAACATGTTTTCTCTCAAGTATTCTCTCTAGAAGAGAGACAAAATTACCAGACTTCTGTTTTTGTTGCTTAAATTATGTCCAATTATATATTGGGTATTGAGGAAAGTGTATTGATTCCATATGTCATGTCATCCTTTGTATTATACAGGGTATTGCTAAAGTCTGGACACATAGGCAAAAATGCATATTTTCAAGAAATGAAAGGAATGAAATTTTCAACATTTTATTTAATTGGCATATTAACAATTAACATCTTCAATATGATTTGCATCATTTGTGATGCAAAGGTTGATGCGCTTTGCAAGATTCACATGAACTCGATGCAATAACTCCACATTGACATCAATTTTAGCACATTCACTCTTTATGTGTTGCATCTGTGATTTTCATTGAGTATACCTTCTCCTTTAGCATACCCCAGAAAAAGAAGTCAAAGGGGCTAAGGTCTGTTAATATTCCAATATTCATATGTGTCCAGACTTTAGGGACACCCTGTATTTATATGTAGACAGGCTTTGTCTCTCCCCCCTTAAAGGAAGAGGCTTATTTTGAATCTTCCCTAATGCCTCTCATAGCAAATAGAGCGGAGTAGGTACTACACTGTCAAGAGAACCCTGGACTTTGACTTGGTAGCCCTGGATTCAACACTGGGATTCAAGAAGGTCCTTGCACTTATTAGCTGTCCAGCTTTTGGTAAGTCACTTTAATTGAATCTTAGTTTCCTCTTCCGTAAAATGGGGATACCACTATTTGTTCTACCTATATTGGAAGAGGGAGGAACACTTGAGAGAAAAATAGTTTGAACTGTTACTATTTTTTTTTTTTGCTATACTACAAACTCCAGGAGGATAGGGATTATTTTTTATCTAAACTTTTCATGTCCCCCAGCACTTAGAACTACAATGGGTACTTAAGAAATATTTGAATTGATTTGAATGGTATTGAATTGAATAAATATTTATTGATAAATTAACAATCAGATCACAAATGTAACCTTAGGGCTCTGTAATACCTATAACCCTAATCATTTATCTGGCACATTTTGGCAAAGAAAAATTTGTTAATAGGATGTTAGTACTCTTGAATACAACTGGATTGGAAAAGAAACTGTAATGAAGCTACATAATAAAAATATTTTTCATTTTATACCTTTAAAAAAATTTTTATAGTATTTTCACATCCCTTACCTAAAGCACCTTACAACTACAAGATTTTAATTATTCTATAATCTCATTTGTTAAAGGCAAAGAAATCCACTTGACCTTGAGTTGGAAGTCTGCCTCATTACACATTCAATATGACAATATTATGAATGGCAATCAACAGAGGCAGCATGGAATAGCAGAAAAATGGGCTGGACCTGGAATCAGGAGACTGGCTTCAATTATGTCTCTGACATACACTAACTATGGGGCCATTGGTAGATCACTTAGCCTCTCTGACTCAGATTTTCCTTATCTATATCTACTGACTAATGGGTAATTATGAAAAAAGCACTTTGTAAATCTTAAATGGTATGTAAATGAGATATTATTATTAAATAGGAACAGGGACCTGCGATTTCTTTACTATAGGGAGCTGTCAGGTTGAGGAAACTTCCTCTCCCAGGGCAATTTGGTACCTCATCTGCGATTTTTACTCTTACGGAATTGCCTAGATTATTGAAAGGTTAAATAACTAACACTGGGTCATACAGTCAGTATGGGTCACAATTTCCTGACTTTGAACCTTATTAACAAATATAAATTGTTATTTTAAATATCTGAGGAAGTGCCACAGAAGGAGAAAGATCAATGTTGCTTAATATACATAATAAGTCTCCACCAGTTTCAACAATCCAGCTAGCAGCTTCTGTGGGGGTGTAAGATCCACCCACAGCCAGCACCCAGAAAGCTGCCAATAGCACATGTTCTTTTGATCTGCTTAACTAAGGAAAGCCAAGTGAAGGGGTTGACAAGCTTACTTTAATTCAGCATACACATATCATTCACTTAGTTCGG
>CM053622.1:522154620-522197095 GCA_028646595.1 Phalanger gymnotis
GAATGTGATATGGATGCTAATTAATACCTCAAATTAATAATCACTCACCACGCATTCTCTAGGACAACTGTATGCTATTCCATAACCACCCTGTTTTACTCTCAGGGCACTCACATCTTAATAGTAGACTCTTACAAGTGAAAAATCCATGAAACATTGAGAAATTTGAGTCAACAATTATTAAATGCCTTTTGTGGGCAGGCCACTGTGCTATACGCTAAGGAATATTCCAAGTGAAAATAGAATACATAAAGAGCTTCTAATATTTGGATATTTGGAAGTGATTCAGACACAAATAGCTGAGGCAGAATAATATGCAGATGCAAGTGGCATGCTATATGAGGTCCAAATCAGAGAGGTGGGTAGGAGGGGGAGGAGAGTGAGTGCCATTGACCAAGGGGGAGATCAGGCAATTGTTCCAACTATAGGATGCAATTAATATAGCTTCGAAGAACAAAGAGGGAGATCAATCTGGTGAAGGGCCTTAAGATTGTATCTGGTGTGATAAATGGCCAAGATGGCATCAGTAGAAGTTGTGTGTGTGTGTTTATGAATCTACATATGTGTGTATACACACACACACACACACACACACACACACACACACACACATATATATATATATATATAATATTCAAACAAGTATGTGATTATATTTAGTGGTAAATTGATGCAATTGGTTCAAAGAACAAGGAAGTAAAAATTTTTAAATGACTGAAAGCTTAAATATCTACTCTGTGCCACTCTAAGTGCTGTAAATGCCCTAACAAAAAATACTATCACTGCCTTAATGGAACTTACATTCTGACAAGTAAAGCTAACATGTGGTAGTCAAGGAGAAATATTTTGGTTTAGGAAGTCACAGGGATATTTGTTGATTGGCTGACACATTCTTTTGAAGAACATTAGTACTGATTCAGTAACTATTCCCAGAATAAATATTGTAAAGTGAAAAAGTGAGGGAAGGGATCCCCAGCATGGAGCATAGGTGGAGCTTATACAATGCAGTGAAACTAGAGGCTAAAAGAACTCACAAGGAGCAGGCTGGAGAACAGACGCATGACAAAAGGCTTTCTTAATGAAGAGAAGATGGTTGTTTATTTGGACAAGTGAAGGTAGGAAAGAAGTTTATAATCCTAGAGGGGAAAGAATCAGTAAGAAACAATAGAAGTTACTTTCTTAATAAAAATGTGAAGTACTACTCATGTAGTAAGTAGATGTGCTGTCAGACACAATCACTTTCTTGATCATTTTTTTTTGTTTGACTGGTTTTCCTTGTGGCTTTGGAGGGAGGGAAATGATGATGTAGTGTTAAAAAAAATGGCAATAAAACTATAAGTTAACCCAACTATTGTGAATGAGAGAAGAAAGAAGGAAGGAGGAAAGCAAGAAAGAAGGAAAAAAGAAGGGAAGGAAGAAGAGACAAAGAAAGGAAGATAAAAAGGAAGGAAGGAAGTTAGGAAGAAAGGAACGAAGTTAGGAAGGAAGAAAAAAGAAAGGAAAGAAAGAAGGAAAAAAAGAAGAAAAGGAGGGAAGCAAAAAGGAAGGAAGGAAGGAAGGAAGGAAGAAAAAAGAAAGGAAAGAAAGAAGGAAAAAAAGAAGAAAAGGAGGGAAGCAAAAAGGAAGGAAGGAAGGAAGGAAGGAAGGAAGGAAGGAAGAAAAGAAATATGGGAGTTTAGTCTCAAGATGGAGTTATGGTAGAAGGTAAACACCTTGAAGACTGGTACTATTTAGTTGGATTTTTTTCTTTTTCTCCCCAGAGCTCAACAGAATGCCTGACACTTAGTAGGCACTGAACAAATGCTAATGAAAAAATAAATATGATGATCAATTGAAAGAACTTGGCATGTTTCACAAAGGGAATAGAAAACTTAGGGCACATATGACAACTGTCTTCAAGCACATGAAAGGTTGTCATGTGGAGAAAGGGTTAGAATTGTTCTCCTTGGCCCCAGAAGGCAAAACTACCTGACTAGAAGCTTCAGAGAACGGATTGAGATGTGAGAAAAAAAAATTAATAATTAGAGTCATCAGAGAGGATTCTGGGAAGATGGCAACATAGGTCAGAAAATTCCAAGCTCTCCAGGTTTCCCCCACAAACAAGACAAAACAGTGCCTCAGGGCAAACACGGAGTGGTTAAATAAATAAATAAATAAACAAGAGTTGGGACAGAACAGTAGTCCTCCTAGAACAACCAGAAGAAAAATTCGAGGACTGAGGTTTGGTCCCAGTGAAGTATAAATACCTCCAGCTTAGTTCCACTGAAACAGCAAGCAGTGAGCCCTGGAGCTAGCTGGGTTGGAAGGTAGCCTTGATCCTAGCAACAGGAATTTTCACCTTCCTGCCAGCGTGGGGAGTCTGGCATCTGAGCAGGAGAAGATCAAGGGAAGCTCTGCTGATGAGCGACATCAGGTTCAGTAGTTCTGCTGAGACATGGCCCTGGACAAGAAAGAATCAGCCCACACCTAGTGAGTACAGAAGCAGTGGGGCAGGGACACCTTTGGCTATGGGCACTTACAGGAGTGTGGAGTTCTTGGCTTTGGTTCCAGGCCAGAGGGGATAACTAAAGGAAGATCTGAAGCTAGAGACAGCATCCTCCATATGCCAAGACTAGACATGATTACAATAATAACCTGCTACAAATAAATATTTTTAAAAATGAGGAGACAAAGGAGAAAGAACCCAATTGTAGAAAGTTACTATGAGAATAGACAAGACCAAGGTTCAACTTCAGAGGAGGATACTGAAGCAAAAAAAGTCTCTTTTACCCCAAAAAAGAAATGTCAAATGGTCACCTGCTCAAAAAGAATTCATAGAAAAACTTTTAAAAAGACTTTAAAAATCAAATCAGAGATATTGAGAATTTTTTTTAAATAAAAGAACAATCCAAGAGAAACAAAAGAATTATGAAAGTCAACCAACTAGAAAAGTAGATTCAGAATCTTCAAGATGAAAATTACTTGAAAATCAGAATTGGGCAAAAGGAAGTCAGTCAAGTTATAAGAGGCCAAGAAATATCAACACAAAATAAAAAGAATGAAAAAGTAGAAAAGAAAGTGAAACAACTTAATGTGAGAAGAAATGTAATATGAGAAAGAAAAACAACTGATCTGGAGAACAGATCAAGAAGATAAAACATAAGAATAATTGGATTATCTGAAAGCTATGATCAGAGAAAGAATTTTGATACAATGTTACAAGAAATAATTGAAGAAAATTGTCCTGAAGTTTTAGAACAAGAGGGGACAGTAGAAAGAGAAAAAATCCACTGATCACCACCTGAAATAGTTCCTACAAGGAAAACCTACAAAAATGTCATAGCTAAATTCCAAAACTCCCAGCTTAAGGAGCAAATATCATGGGAGACAAGAAAAAACCAATTCAAATATGTCAGTCACAGAATCACACAAGACCCACCAGTGGCTACACTAAAAGATTCCAGGTCTTGGAACACTGGAGTTGCAGCCAAGAATATCATACCCAGCAAAGTTAAGCATAATCCTGAACAAAAAAAAAGAGGATATTCAATGAATTGTCAGACTTTCAGGATTTTGTTGTAAAATAACTGAAATTAATAGAGAATTTGACATAAAAGAACCAGGAGGAATATAAGATAAACATCAAAGACTCAATAAGGACAGACTGCTTACTTTTTATATGAGGAAATGTAAATTATATGTCTAAGATTGGTATTAGTAATTGGGCAGTTGGAAAGAAAAATGGGGATAGAGCTGAGTATGATGTGATGCTAAAAAGTAAACCATCTAGGAAAAAGTAAAAAGAGTAACTGTCCTATATAAATGAGGTGCAAGAGGAAGAATTGACACAGAGGAATTAGATGGAGGAGGAGGGCTGGGAGTTTTGGAACCCTATTCTCATTGGGAATGGGTTAAAATGTGAATGATACATATACATCTATAAGGGCATAAAAGTCTTCTAAACTCAGAAAGAAAAGGCGAAGGGGATAGGGAGGGGGAAGAGGATAAGGGAGGGATTTCAGGGTTGGAGAGAGAGGATAAGGGAAAGATCTTTGGTGGCAGGGTAGGTTAAGTAATAGGAGGGCAAGGTAGTGGATAGAAGTAAAGTAAAAGAGTTAGGAGGGATAAGAAATAAGAAAAATACAAACATAAAATAAAGATCAGGAACAGAATTTATTAGGGAAAAAAATAGATGTAGTAATCATGATCTCAAAGTCAAAGCTAAAATAGACTTAATAAAAAGAGAAAAATAGGGAAACTGCACTATGTCAGCCATATTCACCAATATTCTTTTAGATTATTTAAAATAACTAGACAGTATGAGGTTGGAATATTGTTTTGGTAAAGGAAATGATGAGTTGGAGGACTTAAAAAATATGGAAGACTTGGACCTATGACAGTCCTTCAGAAAAAGGCCACCTTCAGAGAAACAGAGGATAAACAAGTATAGCATGGTCTCGCACAGATGCATATGTATATAGATACCTAAGTATATGAATGTGTATACAAGTGTATGTATGTGTATATGTGTGCATAGATATATATACATATATGTTTCTGTGTATATGTATGTGTGTGCGTGTGTGTGTCCAAGGTTAATTGCAGCCTTCTTGTTGGAGGGCTAGGAGGAAGAGGGTTAGAAAGAACAAAGCAAAAACTACATAGCAGGAAACAAAAGAAAACTTACAAGGAAGCAAAGAAAATATGGACATCTTGCAACACAATGTATAGTATTCATTATATAGGCTTTCTTGAAATGGTAATTTGTTGCTGTATTTTTTTAAAAAATTTTATTTTAGACCCAAACAACCAAAATTGAATAGAGACAAGAAACAAAAACATCATAAACTTAAATATTGGAAACTGAATACAAAGAAAGAAAAAAAGGAAAAAAGTTTATTTTGAAATTATTATTGGAAATTAAATAAAAAGAAAGGAAAAAAAAAAGAAAAAATATGTCATTTCAAGAAAGCCTGTATGATAAATAACACATGTTGTGTTAAGAACTGTCCATCTTTTCTTTGCTTCCTTGTAAGTTTTCCTTTATTCTCTGCTGTGCACTTTTTTACTTTGTTCATTTCCACCCCCATCATTCCAAGAAGGCTAAAATTAAGTTTGGATATGTTTCTCTATACCTATAGATATATACATATACATAAACATATATACATACATATATAGACATATTCTTTCCCAAATTGTACTCCTGATCTTTGCTTTTATGTTTGTACATATCTCTTGTTTGCTATCCCTCCTGCCTCCTCTACTTTATGTCTACCCACTACCTTGCCCTTCTATTACTTGCTTACCCCACTGCAAGGATCCATCCCCTATCCTCCCATTCCTATAAATCTAAACACCCTTCTATACCCCGCTTTTACCTATCCCCTCACTGTCCCCTCTAAAGAGCCCTCCCTTGTCCTCTCCCCACTCCCTATGCCCCTACCATTTAATTTCTTCTGAATTTAGAAGACTTTTAAACTTTTCTAAATATATGTGTATTGTTCCCTCTTAAGCCCATTCCCAATGAAAGCAGGTTACCAGAACTACCTGCCCTCTTCCTCTGTCTAATTTCTCTGCATCCATTCTTCCTCTTGCACCTTATTTGTAAAAAAAAAAAAAAAATACTCTTTTTAGCTGTTCCTAAATGGTTTTACTTTCAAAAATCATAACTTTCTCAGGTTTACCCCAGTCTTTCTTATGAGCTACCCAATTATTAGTAAGAACCTTAGACATAGGAATATATTTTACATTTTACACATATAAAAAACAAATACTCTTATTTGAATCCCTTATAATCAGTCTTTGATATGTACCTAATATTTCTCCTGGCTCTTGTATGTCAAATTTTCTTTTAAGTTCAGGTTTTTTTTTTTTAAACAAAGTCTTGAAACTCAGAGAGTTGATCAAATGTCCATTTTTTTCATTCAGGACTGTGCTAAACTTTGCTGGATATGATATTCTCAGCCAGAGCTCCAGTTCTTTTGTTCTTCAATATACAGCATTCCAAGACCTGAGTCCTTTAATGTCTCCACTGTTAGGTCTTGTGTGATTCTAATCGTGGCACCATCATATTTAAATTGTCTTATTCTTATCATTTTTAACATTTTATCCTTTATCCTTGAGGTTTTGGAATTTGACTATGATATTCCTATGAGTTTTCCTCAGAGGATGCCTTTTAAGTGGCATTTGATGGATTTTTTCTATTTCTACTTCCCCCCTTTGTTCTAATGTTCAGGACAATTTTCTTTAATTTTCTTTAATAATAATTTTAATTATTTCTTGTATTATTGTATCAAGATGTTCTTTATGATAATTTTCAGTTAGTTTATTCTCCAAATCTGTTGTTTTTCTTATGTTTCACTTTCTCTACTTTTGCATTATTCATATTTTATTTAATTATTTCTTGATCTCTAATAATTTTGCTGGCTTCACCTTGCCAATTCTAATTTTCAGGGTGTCATTTTCTTCCTTAAGATTCTGAATTTCCTTTTCTAATTAGTTGACTTTCCTTTCAAAATCTTGTTTTTCTTCAATTTTTTTTTTTTTAGTTTTTCTTCCATTGGTCATTTGATTTTTAAAGTCTTTTTAAAGATCTTCTATGAATTCTTTTTGGGTCAGGTAACCATTTGACATTATTCTTCATGGGTTTCTTTACTTCAATATCCTCCTCTGAAGATGAATCCTGGTCTATTATAGTCCCATAATAGCTTTCTATGGTTGGATTCTTTCTCCTTTGCCTGTGCATTTTTTGTGGTAACAGCTTAATTTTTGTAATCACCTCTAGCCCCAGGATATGGAGGATGGTGTCTCTTGCCCCAGATTTTCAGTATTCCCCTCTAGCCTGGAACCAAAGTATCACAATAAGGTTGCTAGCAGCTGCTGTGGGAGAGCAAGACCAATAACACCAGCAAACAGAAAGGCTGCTAACAAAGGTTCTTTGATTTGCTTTTCTAAGGAAAGCAACTTTAAGGAGTTAACAATCTTACTTTAATTAAACATACACACATCATTCACTTAGTTCAGGGAGTAAAGATCAGCCCTCTGAACATCAGGACAAATACAAACAGAAATTACAAGCATACATTATAAACAGAGCAAATAACACAAACCAGTCTATCCATACCAATACATAGTTACCAGAGAAGCACCAACATCTGAGTTATCAAAGCTGGGGTGGTGCAGGGGGAGGGTTTTTCAACAGCTTGCCCAGAGTCTTGTCACCAATACTCTTTCAATGAGTATACCCCACAAAAGTGAAACACTAACCATCCAGTACATACACGCTGTTCAGGAGCCTGGGGGCTCAAAGGTGTGGGAAAGTTAGTTCTTCAATCACTAACAGCAGTGTGGGAAAGTCCTTTAATCACTAGTACCATATCCATATAGTATACATTGTTTCCAATCAATGACTCCCCATTGCCTTAGTGCTGAGAAACACTCCAAAACAAAAAGATCTCACTTTACTCTCCCCATTCAAAATAGGTCAGACTCATTAAAGGCCCTTGATAGCCTTAGCATCCCAAAAGAGAACAGCAAAAAATCCTGTCCTGATTACCATTACACAAAGCCAAACCTCCAACCTCCTGTAAGTGTCCACAGCCAGGGACTTTCTGCCTCACTGTATGGGCAATTAAGTTGGGACTTTCTTACTGTTTTAGAATGATTAAGGGTCTTTGATTGAACCTTACTAGGTGCAGAACCCCAGGCCCAAACTCCTACCTACTAGGTGCTAAACCTATGTGGGCACGAAGCCCTCAGGGTTCTAAGGGGAGTTGCTAAGACCAGAGCAAATAGTAGGAAACTGAGTTCTGGTTGCTCAGATGATGTTTGATGATGGCTAAAGAGTGTATAAAAAGAGAGAACAGAGCTGTTTGGGGGGGAGGGGGCTCTCACTCTTGAAGGTGTGTCAATGTGGAGACTCTGGGCAATTGTAGTTAAGAGCCCTCCAGCTTGTAAACCCGGATGTTGGGACTTTGTTCAACCCTGGTAACTATGCATTGAGATTTGAATCAGACAAGGTCTGTTTGTTGACGTTTGTAATTTGTTTGTATTTGCTCTGAAGTTCAAGGTGCTAGCTTTTTCCCCTGAATTAAGTAAATGATATTTGTATGTTTGATTAAATTCAGATTGTCAATCCCTTAAGGTTAAACCCCTACAGCAACTACTAGTAGATTGCTGCAACACTCACGGCTTATTCACTCATGGGGTGTGTGCTGGTTCCTTCTCTCCCACACCACTCTTCAAAGCACAGCTGGGTCTGGCATTCCTTGTCAGCAGAGGGTCCCTCAGTCTTCCAGGGCTCAGTCACCCAACTCCTCTCACTCCCTGTAGAAGTTCCTGCGGTTGGTGGCCAGGCAACCTCTCAAACCAACTAACTCTAGGCTTTGCTGCTTATTGTTTAAGGGGACCCTAGCCTGGAGGTGTTTACTCTTCACAGGGACCAAATCTGGTTCTGGGATTTTTCTTCCTTTCTTCTCAAATTGTCCCAGAAACACCCCTGTTGTGCTCCTATTCTTATTTATTTTTATCTGCACTTGTTGGCCCTTAGGTGCTAGTTTATCTCTTTTATGAGGGAAAATCTTGAGATCCTGGAATTTTCTGACCTACTCTTCTGTCTTCCCAGAATCGTCTGTTGCTGCATATTTTGAATCCTCTCTTACGTTCTGTTGGCAGTGTTTTTTTTTCCTTTCTTATTTTGAAAGTTTTAGTACTTAAGTTTATAATGTTTCTTTTTCTCTTCTTACTGTGTATTAAAGTTTTAGTATTTAAGCTCAAAATAAATTTTAAAATATAATTAGAGTTGTATAAGTGAAACAGAATACCTCTGAATGTAGCATGTCCCTCCTCACTGAAGATTTGTAATCAAAGACTGGATAGCCATTAGTCATACAAAAGAGATGATTCTTCTTTAGGTATAAGGTGGACTAGATAGGTCTCTTCCAGGGACCTTTCAACTCTGAGATCCTGTGATTCTTCTGTCCTGTAGAAATAAGAACCCAGAGAACATTCTAAGTGTAAGGAATGGTGAGATCAAAGAGACAGAGGCAAGAAAATGCAATATGTACAAGACACTAAAAGTAGAAATGAGGCTATGATTGTGGAATGGCAGCAGAGAAGGGCTAATATTTTCAGGCAAGGTCCTTATGAGTCCTTTCTTCACGGCAGCTCTGGATTAGTGGATTGGTAGAGGGCAAAGCAACAAAAGGTGAGACATGCCTCTAAACCATGAGAGTGCTGAAAGAAATAGCTCATTACATTATGTATTACCATCACATAATGTCCCATTCTGAAACTGCATAAATCCTGAAAGGCTAAGAGTTCAGATGCTAAAGTACTTCAAGCCTCTAAGAGAAAGTATTGGCAAAGTGGAGAGTGTTATTATAACATTATTCACTTAAAGGACTTCATTCTGTTCTAACTTTTTCATTCTGTCAATATTCTGACTTTTTTCTCTTTTCTAGGATATCATTTTTTGCTGATCCTGCTTGAGATTACCCTCCAACAGAGGACTCAAGCTAGAAATAAGCATTCCTTCTTGGAATTCATTTAAACTTGAATTTCTCCAACTTTTTTATTCTATGTACATATTTTATTATACATGCTTTTCTTTTCTAATTGACAGACTTCTAAAGAATGCCTCCCCATAAAGAAACCTTGTAATTTCCTTTTCCATTTTCTTGTTATTGTTGTTCATGTATTCTGCTTCTGGTCTGGCCCCTGATCCTCCTTCACTGAGAAGCTATCTCCAGAAAATCCCCTTGATATAGGTTGGGAAAAAAAAAAGCAAGGCCTGATGGCCAGAATGCTACTTCACCATTGCCAGAGAATAGTTTAGGTCATGTAGCCCCAGTCAAGGGGAAGCAGAGAAGAGGGAAGTTGCCCAATGAACTTAAAATGGGATAAAGAAGTATTAACACAGATACTTAATCATAGATCTACTGCTGAGTCACAGTAGGACCTTGGACAGGTCACTTCAATTATCTATAACTGTCCCTGCACCCGTAAAAAGCACTTTTCTAGAGAATGTCAAAGCTCTGCTCATAAAGTGCCTATGTTCATTTGTTTGATGTATGTGTTACATAGTGATTCCAAGAATGTGCACTATAGTAATCATAAAATATATGTCACAATAAGAGCACCAGCATTCACTCTTCAAATATCCATTAGTAGCTTAAATGCCACTATACAAAGGTCTCTTTGGGTCATCCAGATGCAGTCTAATGGAACTTTTTTCCCCTCAGAACATCAATATGCCATCTGGGTTTTCTACCCCTCTCTCATTTAAGACCTATGACTAAAAGGGTGAAGAAGGTGACTCCCTCCTTCAAAGCTGCATTAGATTAGTGAATCTCTAAATGCTGAAGCAACAAAAGGTGAGCACTGCCTCCAAGCCATAAGACGCCTATCCCTACCTCAGCTTGTGAAGCAAAGTTTGCCTTGTTTCTTCCTCTTTTTTGCTTTCCAGACCCTTCTTCCCTGTGTAATCTCTCTCTTTTCCCCATAAGACTTTTTTCACATTATTGCTGGGTCTTTTCTCAATGGTATCTGAGACACGTTCTTGATGTTGCTGTGGTTGCTGTTACAGATTCTTGGATGTAGAAAAACTATAATGGAAGAATAACTGATGATAAGACTGATAGGGAGGAGCAAAGACTTCTGAGATCCCCTAGAATTTCACCATAGGTACTTACCTCACTCATAAGGTTAGCTTCACTTAGAGGTTCTACACTTATCAATGATAAAATTCTCCATATGAGAAGACCCTTCATCTTTTCCTTCACTAGGGATCCTGGGAAATGAATTTTCTCTCATATATAACCCCACGGTTGTTGCCTTATGTTTTTATTCTATAGCTAGGAGGTGTTTCAGAAGCCATTTAGCCTAACCCTTCCTCTTCCCTATTTTACAGATGAGGAAACTAAGGCCACAGGAGATGAAGTGAAAAAAAGGATGCAGAAAAAGGCACTGAGGTAGGAGAGGCTAAATATATACATGAATATCATTCCTGCTAAAGCAGTAGTGGAGATGAGAGGAAGTAAATGGTCTAAAATAACAGATTTCAGAATAAAGAAAATTTATGTAGTTCTGGTGGAGTGTTCTAGCCCAGAAGAAAGGTCCAGTTAACTTGAGGTGTCAGTCTTGGTCAGGGAGTACTCTTCACCTGCCATATGTCAGTTGCTTCATTATTAAGCAAAACCTGCTTGGGCAGAAGGTAAAATGGGGCAAGTATACAGGAAAGTAAGTGATTCAGTCCTGGAATAAGGTTTATTTTCTGAAAGGTCTGTGAAGGTCATATCCAATCACATCCAGCACAGATGAAGATAGATGGCATTTCAGGCCAGAGAAACTACTGGCATTTTGGGATTACCATGACTATAAAGATCCAGAGACAGGAACTAGCAACTTTCAACTTGGTAAATAATTTGACCCTCCAGGCACCATGAATATCAAAGAACATCACAATGACTAAGGATGGAGACATATAAGATGAAGGAGCACAGGAAGATAGATAGATGAATAGATAGATGGACAGATAGATAGACAATAAGTAACAAATAGGTAGATAGATACAGAAAGATATAGATAGAAATGCAGATACAGACACAGATAGATACACTGGGAAGAATTCTTGAGTTGGAATCAATGGAACTGGCTTTGAGAACCAGATCTTCCACTTACTACTTCTGTGACCTTGAAAAAGTTACCCTCTCCGGGTCTCAGTTTCTTTATTTGCAAACTAAGGAGATCAGACTACATTGTCTCTAGGTTCCTGTCAGTGCTAATTCTAAACACCTTGATACTTCCATTTCCCCTTGTTTTGAGCCATGGAATGTCATTCATTTCAAGACTTTGCAAGAACAGTAGAGATACTTTGCTTTTTCAATGTGAGCTGCAGCCAGAGTGTGAAGAAATGATTTAAATATGATTTAAGGAAAAAAATGCCTGGAGAGAGATTTTGTAACACTCTCAGTATCCTGCCCTTTTTCCTTCTTCACATGGCACCCTGTAGTTATGAAAATAAGCACTGAGATGTATGCCTGGGGCCTAAAAGAAATCAGGATAAGCCTAATGGAAATCAGCCAGTGAGCCTAATAGATATGGATATATCTTTTTTTTTCCTCTGCTCCCTTTTGGTTTGGTTTTCCTGGAATTGGGGTTATGTGGGGGATTGAAGGGTGTTTACTGCTGTCGGCCAGATGTGTGTGATCTCTTAGCCTGATGAGATGGAGCGCAGCAGAAGGAAGGAGATGGCTGTGACTAAGAGGCATTGAGAAAGCCCCTGTAAATATGGTCCATTAGATAGAAATATTGCAGGCTTGGTGATTCAATTTTTAATGATTTAAAGTCTGTCACATTGTACCTATGTCTGGGAATGTGGAGTCAGGAGAGATGAAAAGAAAAGGCAAGAAAGGAAAAGCAATATAATGGAGAATCAATGAGACAAAATCTAAACTTACATAAAATAGCTTAAAATTATTTGTGGTTTTCCAAAGCCTGAGCTGCAATTCTTAATCATTGCCCCACTAAGAAATCATTATTGTTGTGAGCAGTATCTTTATAGATCTTGTCACTTAAAACCAAGATGTCCACAGTAGCAAGAGGCTTCTCAAGGGGACAGAGGAATTCAGAAGGAATATTGGTATCATGATTTCTATTGAAACTAAGCATATCATTATTAGCCATCCTTTTTTGTAACTCTTGGGTCAGAGTCATTTCTGGAACTATAAGCCTTTTTTTGAGGGGAGGAGGTGAGAGGGTTAAAATCTCTATTTTTAAGAAGTGGAAAAAAACTCTCCACTCTCTAACTTAATAGGAAAACATATCTAAAGCAAGTCATATTAAAAGAAAGGAAAAAGCAACTATTTAAATTCTGCAAAAAAAAAAATAATAATTTGTAGTAACCCAAAGTCATGTAGGATTCCACAAGGAATATTCATTCCTCATTGTCATTTAAGTGTGAGTCATTCTTTCATATAGGGGTCCTCTTGGTGTAGTTCCCACAAGGATCTTCTACCTTGCTCTCTATTACTTTCCTTGCTGATATCAAAAAGATGTTTTCTTTCAAGGATTTTCTTTTAGTCACTAAAGCCTTTTGTCTTAGTCCTGTAAAAATTGCTAAAGGAAGTCAAATTCTTCCTCTTCTTTAATAGGCTAACTGGGGAGGTGTGTGCCCCCTTCAAAAAATAAAATTTGGCCATCAAACCAGATATTTTCTTTTTGGGGAGCTCACAGAATTATATCGATGAGTGTACCCAGCTTCTGTGCCACATCCTTTCCCAGCTATTCTCCCTACTGAAAATAAACCCTATTTTGGTTAACATTGTAATAGGAAAAATGGGGGGGGAGGGGTAACAACAGATTATATAAAAATCTTAAATAATTTATTTTAAATCAACTAAAGAACAAAGAAAATGAGAAATAAATTATTATACAGCTCACAATAGTTAATTATTCAAATTGAGTAAAAATAGTTGACTGTTCAAATCGAGTAAAAATCAACATAAACTAAACTGGTTTACCTTGGATTAATGGTCATATTTCTACATTTGAACAAACTACTGAGTTACGCCTGCTGATAGGACCAAGATCAAAAGAAAGAAGATGTTTATGTAAACTTAAGGTATTTATTTTTGATGATGTTTTGCCTCATGATACAAAAAAACTAATATTAGCTGGTATACAACCTTTAATTTGCTAATATGCTTTAATTTTGTGGAATTCATGCTAGCTAGTGGAGGGAAGGAATTACCTCTCTCCTTTGGAGTTCAATTTATAGTAGAATCATACGATTTAGATTGGAAGGAACCTTATTAATTATCTAGTCAAACACCTTCAGGGTCCCTTAGTAGTGAGTGATGAGTGATTTGTAGGTGATAAAAATGTGGCCAGAAGAAATGAAATGACTTCCCCAAGATTATATATCTGAAAGTTATTCTTTATTCCCAGACTTCCAGCTACATGAAAGCCAGTGACAATAATGGAATCTGCAGATGAGATACTTGAAACTTCACCCTAAACTTAGTGTCCATACCATTTCCTTTTTCATTTGAATTTTTTTCATTCTAAACTTAATAAGCACCAAATAAAATGAACATTTCTACACGCAAGACAGAAAAGGATTATAAACAGACCTGTGAGTCTCTATTTAGAGTTTACTCTTCCTTTTAAGTATATAATAAATTCAACATATAACTTTCAAAACCAATCTCACTTCTTTGTGTTGCTTTATGGCCTTACTTCTATTGTCTTCTGTGCATTTAAAAATTATTCAATGACCCTCTCTTTTTTTTGAAACCCTCTTTATTCTTGTTTCCCTCTTCCTCTCCATTATTTCGCTTCCAAAAATGAAAAGTAAAACAAAACCCTTTTGAATAAATAAACATAGTTAAGCAGAAGAAATTTTTACATAGTCCATGTCCAAAAATATATGCATTTTCATTCCGCACCCTGAATCCATCACCTCTGTCAGAAGGTGGATCATATGCTTCATCATCTGTCCTGTCAAATCATGGACATTGCATTAGTCAGAATTCTTTGGGTAGTGCAAAGTGTTTTGTTTCTTTATAGTGTTGTTGTACAAATTGTTCTGGTTCTATTCACTGCATCATTTTATAGAAGTCTTCACACATTTCTCTCAAACTTTTCCTTTTGTCATTTCTTACAGTAAAATGTTGTCCCATTACTTTCATACACCATAATTTGTTCACTACTTTCAACATTAGAGGTTGGCATCATTCATACAAGGAACTAGGGAGCATCAATTATAATGAAAGGGCAGTAAACTGGAAGTGATTGGACCTGAGCTTGACTCCTGGATCAGCCACTTTCCATATGCAGCTCTACTCTTCTGGGCCTCCATTTCCTCATCTGTGCAATGGAAGGGATTAAACCAGAAGACCTCTAAGGTCCCTTCGATTTCTAGATCTGATTGATCCTAATGACTACCTTAACAACTAAGAAGCCATCCCAAGAGGAGAGCCTCTAGGAAGATAAATAGATACTCTGTACAGAAATTACAGATTAAAGAAATAAAGGGTCAAGAATCACAAAATGAAAGGTTATATATTGGTTGCCATATGAACTGGGTGGAAGGAGTAGCTACACAGATGTGTTCATAATTTCACTGAAGTCTTTGAGCACATGGTAGAGGTGTTTTCCTTCAGAGCTCCTAAAGCGTGCTTGGTTCCAAGACCTAACAGCAATTTTGTTAAATCAGCCTGAAAGGCTGTACACAAGCATTGAAGGAATTCCCTCTCGGACTAAGCTAGGCTACAACACTAACCCACAGATCCATTGATTGTTGGAGCTTAGAATGTAAGCTTGAAAGTAGAAAGTATTTGATTTGTTGGTATTTGTATCCCCAGAATCTAGCACAGTCTTGCACATAGTAGGTGTTTGATTGATCATCAAGCCCCACCTTTCATCATACCTATAAGGTTCATATATAAGTAAAGTGAACCAAAAGAAGTTAGGAGACTTGCCCCAGATCACAAAGCTGGTTCAAAGTAGAGCTGAGACTAGAATCAGATTTGTTGCTCATTTTGCTTGCCTCATACTTGCTGTTAGGCTACCTTCTCCTTTTTTAAACTAGTCAATAACAGGCCAAGAGAAACAGGTTTAAGTGATTTTAAGTGTTGGAATGCAGATTTGAATTCAGGAAGAACTTAAAAGAAAAGAGAGATGTACAAATTTAGAGGCAATACCACTCCAAATGTACATGTGGACTATGTGTGCCCAACCTGTAGTAGAGCCTGAAGCAGTAAGGCAACAAACACAACATCAATGATAATCATGAATATGCCAATGTAGTTCTGTATCACAAGGTATAAGAGACTCTCCATAAAGAAGGTAAAAGAAGTATAGCATTTATTCAGACACCAGAAAATCATATCCCATAACCAAAGTTCAGCTCCCACAGCCAGTCTGCCCACTTTATCATAACAGAAGGGAACTTAAAACACCATATCACAGCCTGGGGCCTCACCATCCCAAAACCTCTCTGGCCCCCTGCTGGGGTCTCCCCAAAGACACTCACAGTACAGCTAAGTTAGCCTGTTCAGTTCTAACAATCACAAGGACAACCATTAGCAGCCATAACATCTCCCTCTCTCTCAGCATTTTTCTGTGACATAACTTCCTTTTCCTGTCACGAAGCTCCTCTCACCATGTAACTTAGGCTTCCTGTGATGTAAGCAGGTCACATGGCCTACTAACGGGTGGGAAAGATCTTCAAATCTAATTGCTACCACAGAGCCTTCCAAGCTCGTATTGGTCCGATCAGCCACAGTCAGACACACTGTACTTTGGCCCTGACCTATCATTTTGGGACTCTTTGAATAGAAAGGACAACAACCAACCAACCAAGCACCACCAATAACAGGCACTCATGAAAAATGGTTGATGTTGAAATGGATTTGTTTCAGAGAGAGGGGCTGGGTATATACAGATCTATTTCAATGCTGCTTCATGAAAACTTGCAAAGAGACTAGATCAGTGGTATTGAACTCAAATAGAAACAGGGGATGACTAAGCCCTACTTAAGGATCCCTATGGGCCACATGTTGACTTAGAAAACCACCTATTAACATTATTTATATTCTATTACATTTTATTTATTGTGTTAAGTATTTCCTAATAAATTTTAATCTGGTTAACATCACCCTCAGGAGTGATACAGTCTGCAAGGTAGCCCTATAACCCATGATCACATGTTTGAAACCTCTGGACTAGATAATCACCAAAGTTCCTTCTAGCTCTATAATTGCTTGACTATTTCATGTATTAAAATATTCTTACATGATACAGAGGTCCCAGGTATTCTTTAGGAGAATTCTCATTTCTATGCTTCATTTGCTCCACTCAAACAATCTAGCAATAACACCACCATAGTAACAAGCAAAAAGAGGAATGTTTTTGGTATTTTTCTGGCATTATAATTCTTGCTAACTTCTGGCTTTACAAAAATCCATCTAGTAGCTAGGAACACATCATCACTCTTATCTCCTATGTTTGTCTCTAGCCCCTTAGCGAGTTGGGTTAGGATAAATTTTGCAGTCTGATGCCTTCATTCTCTTAGCATCTAGGCATTGGGTCTCTGACCCATCTTGACACCTTTCACAAGTTTATAGCCTCAGCAGTTGTCCATCCCTAATTGTTCTCTAGAACCAACTGCTTGGAATTATTCAAATGGCCAAAAGCTCCTTCCAAGATATGCAGAGTAGTGGGATGAGATTGAGTGGGAGCGGGATAGGAAAGGAAAGCATTTCAGGGAGAAATTAAATTTTACTGTCCCACCTACATACATATGCTTAAAGTTTCCAAGTCAAATGTTACCTGACATTTCCATAAAGAGGAATTATGTAGTATCTTTTTTCATAAAGCTTCAGGGCAATCCATAGGTGGATGTGAGGCTGAGATAAGTAACAATCTATAGCTTCCTTTTTTCTTCCCTCTTTCTATTTCACTGCAACAGTTTTATATAGGTAAAATCTGCTTGAAATGAATACCAAAGACATTATCAAAGGAGAAGATAAAGACAGATGTCATGAAAGGGCACCATTCTATTTGGTGGTGTACATATATGGGAGCTGTGAGAGGGTGGGTGGGCAGGCAGCTAGCCAGCTCCTGCATGGTAATAGCCTTCATATGTAGGCTTCATATCTCTTTTAGCACAAGCTGGCAAGCTGCAACTATAGATTTCTCCCCCCCCCCCACCCACTGTCTCCCTGAGTCATCTCAAGAGCATCTGGGGCCCAGAGAGAGCAACTACTTTGCTATATCACAAGGATAGTTATGTTAAGGGCATTTGTTTGTAAATGAGTTGCCAAGTGCTATTAATTTTGGGATAAATCTATGTTCCTGGGAGAATTAGCCTAGCAACTGGTTTAGCTGTTTTATTCAAATATTTTCCCTCTTTCCATTTCATCCATATAATCAGATGTACGGAAAAGATGTGGGAAAGGGTGAGGAGGAAGATGTGGGAATATTTTATTCTTTGTCCGAGTACTACATCCATTTTCACAGTTAATCGATTCAGTTCAGTGAACTTGAACTTGAATAAAGCCCTGAAAGAGGATGCAATTAAGTTGTTTCCCCTCCAATCCTCCAGACTTCCTATTATGATCAACTCTATGACTCAATGAGAGATGTTCTCTGTCTGCTTGACAGTACTCCTGGAGGTTACCAAGTGTAACTGCTTTGTGTATGAACATGCCAAATATGCTTAATCCAAATAACTAGGGCTGGGTTTTCAACTAAACATCTCTTCCCTTATTTCTCATTTTCACATTACTTCAAACTGTCGTAACATCCAATGGTCCTTGAACTTTTCAATCTGAGAAGGATTTTAGCAGGATAAAAATTCTCCATCAACCACTCACTTTTCCAATTTGCCACAAATGACAAAAGAAGCCTTGTAGAATTTTTACCCGAATCAACACTGTTGTAACTAGATTTCTAATAACTTCATTTTTGTGTATTGAGACTGTGACTCAAATATTTAGTGGAAAGCTGCCTTTTCTGTATGACCTGTAACTTGGAATTGCCCTTAGACCACACTGAGGATTATATTAGTCTTTCTTGAACCACACATTACCATTATTCTACCAACCAATCAATCAACTGGCACTTATCATGGGTCAGCCACTGTGCTACTGTGCCAGATGAGGAAAATAAAGGGGAAAAAAGAAAAACTTCCTATCTTCAAGGGGCTTACATTCTATTTGGGAATGAAATACATATGTGTGGATACATATATGTGTATGTATATAAATTTGTGTGTATGTATATATATATGTGTGTGTGTGTATATTTCAAAATATATTCAAAATAAGTCTATATTCCAAATATCTTTCAAAAGTTTCCTTTGAAAGAGTACCATATTTTTAAGATAAAATAAAAGAGATGCGGAATTTAAGTATCTTTCTCTAAACCTTATGGCAAGATCGTAAATTAGGGTTTAGATAACAGAAATAGCTAAAACCAAAACTAGCATTACAAATTCAACTAAATTCAATAAGTACTAAGTGCCTACTATGTGCCAGGCATGGTGCTAGTTTCTGGGTAGGGGTATTGTGAGGCTCAAATGAGAGAATGAATGTAAAGCACTTCATAAACATTAATGCTCTATGTAAATGAAAGTTATTATTGTTATCATTATTAGTGTCTAGTCACCAGGCCTCCAGTCTAATGATGACTTCACTTTTAAGTCTTCTATTACATTCCTCCTGAGTTTGTTCAAGCAATGTTTAAAGAGCAGTACAGGATTGTGTTGGTAAATATCCAACTACCAGGATGTGGAGGAAGGGATGAATGTATGAACTTATACTTTTAAATTTAATCGGCATTATTAACATTTTCTTAAATCTAAACAATCAACAAAACAATAAATCAAGCCTTGAGTTTTAGATTAGCAATATGAGGTGTGAATGCTCACACTGAGAATTTAACAATGTATTTTTCCAAGCTAGTTAAATCTGGTTAGAACTAACTTCAGAAACCCCTAGCGCTGAGGTTACAAAGACAAAAATGAAACCATTCCTGACCTCAAGGAGATTACAATCTAGTGGTGGAAAATATGTAAAGAGATAAATAAATAAATAATATAGAATAATTTTATGGCATTATAATAAACAAATGGGGTAAGGCTTTTCATTGAAGTTGACATTTGAGCTTAGCCTAGAAAAGAAATGAAGGTAAGGAGAAAGGTCATTCCATACATAACCACATATGAAATTCCATATATGAACATTCTAATTATGAAATGTTATATATAGCGAAGAGTATGTAGGAAAATTTGACTGGCATGTCAAAGCCAGGAGCAATGGCCTTGATGGAAATTCATGACAAGTAAATTATTGCTCCCCAAAATCAAAATAGAGGAGTGTTATGGCATGGTTCATATTCTCTCCAGTTTGGTTAAGTCTGAAGTTTTTCATGAGCACAAGGCTCACTTTTCTGAGCTGTCAATATTCGAAGCTTTATGCTGTAGGTATCAAAGTAACCAAAGTGACTCCATTTTGTAAAGTCTCTTCATCTTATCCATAATCCTTATCTACCTCAGGGCCCAATCCCTTTTATAGCCCTATAAGTGGTGCAACAGCCAAAGCTCTCTGTAGTGTCCAGCCTTCTTCAAGCTGCTAGGAGGGGCACAAGTCTAGCCAAAGCTCTGATTAACAGATGTCTCAACTTCTCCCCCAAACCATGCAATGTTTTAATTGTATGCCTTTCTAATAATCATGAAAAAGCCTGGGACCATCTGAAAAGTCTTTCACATATTTACCCCTGTGTAAAAAAGCCCATTTCTCCAACCCAGTAATCATAGTCTCATGTGGACTGCCTATGCATATGCATAGTGTGGATGATTGCTATTTGTTGAACTTTGTGACAAAATTATTCTAATTTCCTTCCAACTTTGGTGTCTAGATTTGACCCTACAATTCTGAGAGAAATAGTGGGATTCAGGTGAGGAGGCTGGAGGATAAAGTGATAAACTGGCAACACTTCAGGCAGGTAAGAGACCTTGCGATTTCTGAAAAAGTCTCTACCTTGACTTTCCCCAGTGGGGTGCTGAGGCAGAATCCCAAAAACCCTGAGGGATTAGGAGGGCAAATTTATTTTGTATTAATCACTGGTTTAAAGCTAGCCAGGTTATTGCTGGGGTATCCTCTGTCAGTAATGGCTGAAAAATATAATAAAATATATAGCAAAAAATATAACAAAAATATAACAAGCCAGAAATGCTTCCAGTAGGCACATTTCTTAAGATTAGGACATGATCTATTATGCAAGCTGGAGGCAACTGTATTCTATACAGAAGAGAGGTTTAGGTAGAATTACCAGAAGGGCAACTGGCAGGTTTATCTGACAGTCTAGAGGTTAGCCCTGGTGGGAATTACCCTCCTTTAGAGGAAGACTTCCTAGTGCTGCAGCAAATATCAAATACTTGATGGGCCTTTAGTCCAAATGACATAGGAAAATTGGCGACGGATTTCATGGTTATAAAACAGAAGGATATATACTATTGGCTAAATGTTAAAAAAAAAAATACCTATTGTATAAAGACCAGATTGAAAAAAAACCAATAAAACCTGTAACCTAGGAGCTGGGGAAATAGGGGCTAATTAAAAAGAAATATTCCCTGTGTAATATTCCTAGCTTGCCAGTGAAAAAGAAGGAAAATCAGATAAGTATGGTCACTTTTTTATTGATTTGTACAGGATTTTCTCATTTTCCTTTTTCCTTTATATGATCTGGAGACCTGAACAGTCAAAGGTACTTTCTGGGAAGGTAGTGAACTTGTTCAGAACAACTTAAAAAAAATAATTGGCCAATCTGGTATGCCTCAGGAACTGAAAGTTATAAGTGTTTTTTTTTTATTATTATTGTCAAGTATATTGTAGGCATTGTCAGAATTCTATGTCTTGGTAAATCTAAACTGATTTTTTTCTTGTGGCCTGATCAGCCAAAGGAAAAAGAGTGTTGTGGCTGGTAAAAGATTAAATGACTGAGGAAACAAAGGTTCAATCTTCTGAGCATATCAATTTATTGAACAATCCATGGCAATTGCCTAACAAAGTGGGACTAGACCTCCTCAGTTTAACCTTAGACACCAAATACAGAAGGAGACAGACTTTTAGACATTAAAAACAACCAATCAAATAAAACCAATTAATTAAAAAGGAAACAATACATTGGGTAATCTGATTTCTAATTGGCTAAAAGTTAGGGACTTTCCAAGTTTGGAGAGGGAGACCAAACAAGTACGATTCCTTGAATTCAGAAAAAGGGATATCTCCCAAATGTCTGTATACAATCAACAGAACATGGAAGCAATAACTTCAATCAATATGGGGCCAGTTTTCAGATAAGGCATATGGGTTGCTTGTGATGTACAATTGTGAAAAAACTCCTTGCAACGATCTTTGAATCTGACTGGGCTTCTGGTTACCATAAATTAGATGCTTTGTTAAGGGTCTCTAAACAGTGAAAGAGGTGCTCCAATTTTTTTTAAGCCATGCAGTGCTAGGTTCAAACAATTCAATAAGGTTTTCTCCCAACTCCCACAACTGGAGGAAGAAAAGGATGTTGAGTGTTTTTTTTTTTTAAGTCCGGTAAACTTTTTATTGTTAACTGTGATTACAACATGAGAGAAAAAAATAACTGTCTAGCCATAAAATAATGAACAGGATGAGGTAAAATCTTTTGGGATTATAATTTGATATTGTTCTGAGTTTTGAATTCAGTTATAATTGTCTGAATAATCACTAAATTAGAAATCTACCATCTGAGGAAAATGTCATAAACTATCAAAGGAAGCATAATGCTGGTATGCATGACTGTCTGTGTCTGAGAAAGTTGAGGGGATGACCTTGCATAGGTGAAGGTAAGATCATCTTAATTCAGTTTCCCTATTGTGTTATTTCATTTTTGAACAGGAATATTTCTTACTTGGTTAATTCTGAATCTGGCCATGATACCCTGTGAATAATGTGGAACTTTATTAAACGATTGGCTGTTACAAAAATTGCTGTGATTCTGACCTGAAACCAAATGAAACTAAGGCTGTTCTATCCTGTTATACCCATATTAAGTTACTCTGCACCTTTGATTTAGGCCTGGAACAGTTTTATTGTTGTTACAACCATTTCTCTCCTTCCTTTCATAGCAAATCTCTACAACCATGGAAGGCAAAACTGTAATGTTTTATAAATGAATCTTGTTGCAATGTTCCACTACCTCTGAATTTCTGTAATGGAATGCAAGTATAAAGTACCTTATCAGGCAGTCTATTTTGTGTTCTTCCTATAGTTCTATTGTTTATAAAGTTCATGTTTTAAACACATGATATTTTGTATGTTGCTATTATGTTTCTAAATTTTCTTGTACTGTGAATTTGGGATACAATCATATTAAAAATACTGTTAAAAGGACAATGCAATGGTGTCATTTGAAAATTTAGCTCCTTTTCGATATGGATGCTGTGGAATTATTAATTATTAGAACCTCTTGTCATAATGTTAAAATCTATCAGGTATTTAATTGGGCATATTTAGACATAACTTAATTACTGGAAAGCCAATTTGATTAGATTTTGTCAGGCTTTGCTAAATTATACTAAGTCTTATCACTAGTGGGCATTATCTAGAGAATCTCCACAAGTAACATGGAACCTAGAGATGGTCAAGAAAATGCCTCTACAAACCTACCCTGAGCCATCCGCAGATGCTTAAGAAACACACAGGACATACTTTCCAGACATCCAAAGAAGATCATGGATACTGCCAACAGACTCGACACTCCTAAAACTAGAGTTATATTGGATTTGATTATTTATCCTATTGTTATTTTGCTTATTTTATTAGTTTTGTGTTATGGACCTGTTACCTGCTCCATAAGGTACCTATCATTTCTGCTTGGACTGATTTGGGAATTGCTTAAAACAAGTTGTGAGACTATTACTTGTCTAGAAGGGGAGAATTATAGGTATTAAAGTAACCAAAATGACTCCATCTTATAAAATATCTCCATCTTGTCCCTGGTCTTTATCTATCTAAGGATTCTGACCCCTTTTATGGCCCCATGAGTATTACAACAGCCAAAGCTCTTACTAACAGATGTCACAACTTCTCCTCAAAACTGTGCAATGTTTTAGTTATGTGCCTTTGTGATAACCATGAGACAGCCAAGAGCCACCTGGAAAGCCCCTCACTTCTTTACCCCTATGTAAAAAAGCTGATCTCTCTGACCCTGTAATTGTAGTTCTACTAAGACTGCCTATTAGTGCACATTCTCTGGGTGATTGCTACTTGTTGAACCTCTATGGTGTTAATGTGATTAAAGATCTTCCCAGATTATTCAAAAGGCTTCAGGTGGTGCTAGTTAAGGGAAGCTTGATTAGGAGAGGCTTGATTGTAGGCAGGCCTACACCCTTTAGTTACTAGGTACAAAGCCCCAGGTCCACACCCTTTCACTAACTAGGCATGAGGCTGCAGGTCCACACCCTTTTGCTAATTAGGTCACAAGAAGTGTAAAGCCTTCAGGCCCTAAAAAGGGTACATATACCTGGAAGATAGCCATTGAGTAGTGAGAATTCAGGAGTCAGAAGAGAAGCAAGGATTCAGAATTCAGCCCAAGGGGAAGGAGTAAGAACTCAGAGTTGACAGAGCTACAAAGGGTGCAGAGCAGAGAGTGCAGACCAGAAAACTGAGAGGGGAGAGAATACAGGCAAGCAGACAGTCTAGCTTCATGAGTGTTTAAGGGGAGGCCCCAGCAGGGAGGGAAGGTTATGGGATGACTTGGGTCCCTACTGTGATATTATGCTTTAAGTTCTTTGCTGTTATGATGAAGTGAACTTACTGGTTTAGGGAAATAATTGCTACATCATATTGGAGTCATTGATTTTGGGATTTGGTCCTCTGATGTTTGAATGAAAGTTTTATTTCTTCTGCCTTCTATATGGAGAGTCTCATATCCTGTGATACAAAACTATACCGGCATATTCACAAACACCATAGATGGTTCATTGTTTATTGTCTTAATGACTCAACTTCACAATAAAATCATCCTAATTTCTTTCCAACTTTGGTGTCTAGATTTGACCCTACAGTACCTATCAAGGGTTTTTCACTCATCCTCTCTGGAATTAAATGATGAAGGCATCAAAGCATCTGTTGCCACTATAGCAGCAGAGATACCAGGAGCTACAAAGAGAGAAGGAAGACTTAGGATTTCTACTTTATTTATTTTCTTTGTCTGGAGGCATAAAATTAAGAGTATCCTGATTTGTAGTAGTTTCCATTCCTTAAAGAGATGTAATTATTTTACCCAAAGCATTGTCATTTTGACTACTTCTCTCTGTCTCTCTCTATATATATATGTCTCTCTCTCTCTCTGTGTTTCTCTCTGTTTCTCTCTCTCTCCCTGTCTGTCTGCCTCTCTCTCATTCTGTTTGTCTCTGTCTCTCTCCTTATCTTTTAAGCTACATATAGGTGTTATGTACATAAGCAATCCATGGCTCAATGCAGTGTAGTAGGAAAGAAAAGTAAGTTAAGCACTTCATTATGGGAAAAATGTTCAAAGTATTTTGAGTTAGTACTGTGAAATTAGTCTAAACCAGAAGTCAACAAACTGTGGCCTGAAGCACAAATCTAGTCTGCTGCCTGTTTTTGTTCCTCTTCTAAGAATTTTTCTTTTATATTTTTAAAAAAGAGTTTTTTTTTTATTTTAAAGTGTAAAAAGCATTCTTAGCTAAATGGAGATACAAAAATAGGCAGCAGAGATTTTTTCTGGGGGCATTTGTTTACAGAGCCCTTGGTCTAGAACTACAGGTTAAAACCTGGTTTCAGATGGTTTTAAATAGCAAGTACCAGAGCTTAGATTCTATCTTAGAGACAAAAGTTCTTGCATAGAGGAGTGACATAGCCAGAACTGTAGTTTAAGAATATCAATTTGGCAACTATGTGGAGGATGGATTAGTGTCATAAGAGAGTAGAGGCAGGGAATACAATTAAGAGGTTATTATAATAGTCTAGGTAAGCCATGAGGAGGGGCCTGAAACAGAGTGGTGATCATGTGAGCGTAGAGAAAAAAACAGATGCAACATATGTTTTGGAGAGTCAACAAGATTTTTCTCATTGGCTGTATGGGTGTGTGGGAAAGGGAAGAGTTGAGGATTTGTAAGAAATATAAGAAAACTATGTAAGAAAAATCGTCACCAAAATGGTTTAGTTGGAAAGACCTCCTAGCTCTCCCAAACTTCCCTACTAACCCATTACATTGCCTGGAATCCTACCATTAAATATGCATTCTTTTGAAAATACCTACTATATGTCAAAGAACTATGTCTCAATATATAAATACCTAAAGGGGGAGATATTCTAGAAAGCTCATTTTAGAGGAGACTCCAACGAGGTAAAAAATATCTCTACAAAAGGAGAACCAGAATAGTTATGACACTCGAAATTATGTAAAACCGGATCAATGGTTAGAATTAGAAATGTTCAACATGAGGAAGAGTAATGAGAGGAATATGAATATTGCCATGTTTTTGAAGGACTGTTAGGTGGAAGAGAAATCAGACCTATTCTAGTTGTGCCCAGAATGTAGAGCTACAGGCAAGGGGTAGAACTGAATTTCAGCTTAATATATAGAAAACCTTCTTAACAATTAGAGCTGTCCAAAAGTGGAATGGGTTGCCTGAGGATGTTCTGTTCCCTGCCGGGTGTTTTCAGATAGAGATGAGATAACATTCTCTAGGTAGTAGAGGGATCACAGGAACATGGTTCTAGAACTGGAAGGGACTTTAGAATCTATCTGGTCAAACCTTCCCATTATACAGGTATGAAAACGGAGAACCAGAGAAATTAAGTAACTTGCCCAAGGTTACACAGCAAATAAGTGGCAGAAATGGAATCTGAAAAAAAAAATGGAATTTGAACCCAAGTCCTCTATATTCCAAATCCAGAATACTTTCCATTATATGATGGTGAATCACCAAAAAAGATAGCTTTAATATATGACATATGTATAACATTGTTAGAATTAGGAATGTATATATATAGTCTCATTTTAGAGACTTTGGCTAAAGAAGCTAAGTTTTTGACCATGATTATACAGATACAAGCTAGAGCAGAAATAGAACCCAGGTTTCCCTTGACTACAAGCCTAGCACTTTTTTTTCAATGCACTCAAAGATTCCGTTACTATTCTTTTTCAGGTACCGGTTTGACTAGATGACCTCTGAGGTACCTTCTAACTGATTCTAAGTCTGTGAGTCCATCAGTAATACATTAAGCTCATTTTCAGTAATCAGCAATTGACTGTAGCTGCAAATGGTTTTCTAAAAGTGAGTTATGAATACTACATTAAGGAAGTAGTACACACAAAAATATTTGATTCAAAGAAAAGGGAAGGATAGATTTGAATCATTGGACACTGGCCTAAGACAATAGATACAAAAGTAAAAGTTCTGGGTGGACATTGGGCTGATGAAGAAGAGGTGAATGAGGAAATGAAAACAAAGACAGACTTTACCCATTTCATCATTGTTTCCTAGAGTAATTCCTAAAAGGCCATGGATTTTGACAGTTACATAGAAATGAGATTTAAAAACACATTTTGAGCTGAAAAGTACTAGATGGAAACATGACCATATTTGGCTTTTAATTCTCTACCATTTCCCTTTCAAATTCCTAAAATACATTTCAAACGCAGTGCTAAAAATTGAGAATTTCTGCTTTGCCATATCTTTACTATAGTGCCCATACTTTTAGCAATAGTCACAGCCAGGTCACATTGGTTGAAATATCTTCTTTTTCCTTCATCAAAGCCAAAGGCAAATGTTCACTGTATTTCACTGTGAGTTTATGCTTCCCTATTGCTGCCTTTCAAAGCTATATGGAATGAACAAAATAGCTAATGGGGGTGGGGAGGGTGGAAATGTGATTCTCAATTTGAAAAGGCCCCTAGAATTAGAGAGATAAGGAAATGTATCTCTCCCATTAAGATATCAAATCTTCTAATCTGAATGTGTCCACTAAATTGTGATGGTGGGATGGGAAGAAGCATCAGTAAAAGCCATTACCCAACAAATTAAAGAAGTTTTAATTCATTGATATTAACAATCTATAATATACTATTGTGACTCAAAGGATGAACTGAAAACTATCCTCCCAATAGGATTGTATTTTACTTTTCTTATGTACTCTTCATAAATGTTCCAAATACCTTTTACCTCTGATCCTTCCTTCTCTCTCCGCAAAAAAACTCCATTCTCCACCTATCTCTTTTCAGTCTTATTATAATCCTAAGAGGTGTGAGAGAAGATTCTCAGATATAGGAAGCTGAACACAGAGCAGGTGTTGGGAAATTGCTGTGATCTAAGTTTCTTTTCCTTTCTATTACAGAGACTCACATCAGGAACCCCTGTTGCTGCTATATTCTCTAAACAGAAGTTTCATTTGATTTTTTTTCCAGTAATGAAACCCGAGTCAGGAAGTTTTCAAGCTGCTGAGGATGCTACAAAGAATGTGGGTCCTATTAGGCAAGTGTGATTTTGAAAATACCTGCCCCATTCAAAATGTTGCTTCAGGGCACCAAAGTAATCAAAATTTCAAGCCCTGCTGCCCCAATGATACCCCTTCTGGCTGCCCAGCACGATACTTTATAAGCAAAAACATGAACCACTTGCTAAAGAAGAAGTACTTTTTCATTTATTATTCACTAAGCCCCAGGGTTTCAGTGGCTCTGATAGTACTTCCCATGGAAACTGTTCAAAGCTTTACTTTGTTGAATCACAGTTGATAGAGGGCAACCCAGAGAGAGTATCAGAAAGGAGCTTCTTTTCCAAGTCCCTGTTGTATTCAGGCACATCCAGAGTCTAAGTGACTCCAAGGTCAAGGCCCTGCATTAGGTCAACTTTCTGTGTTAAATTCCAATCAGACTGGAGGACCTTATCTTACTGTATTTCTCATTTAATCCCTAAATAAATAGGTGACCCGGATCATAGGATGATATAACCAGTCAGCAGCTGCTTCTATCATACCAAAGAAAGGTAATGAAAGGAAAGATGTCTATGTGAGATTTATTCTTCTCCCTCTTAGTGAATTGTTGAGTTGGCCAGTGTTTTGAAGACTATTTAAATTCATGGACCAAATATAATCTATTAACAAGTCTCTCCCACCCTCTCCTCTGCCCATTTCTACTCTTTTTCTTAACCTCATTTTCCCCTCCCCTATCTCCTTCTTTTCCTTCTCTTTCTTTTCTTTTGTGAGTTTTCTTCTTCCATTAGAAATGAAACTCCTCAAGGGTAGAGATTATTTTGTTTATTTTTATTTGTATACCAGTGCCTTGTACATAGTAACCACTTAATGTTCTAATCTATCTATCTATCTACTTTTCTATCTATCTATGTATCTCTATCATTGATCCATCTGGGGGAAGCACACCATTTTTTTTAGATCAGCAAAGACACTCTGTATCATGGTCCTATGACTGCAGTGACAGATAGTCTTTGATAGGGGTATACCCAAAAGAATGGGGAAGGGCTCAGGTCATAGAATAAAAGCATTAGTGTTGTCAAGGAAGAACTCGATGATCTTGTGACAGAAAGTCACTATCATCCAGGACTTTGCTATGCTCCGTGATGAAGGGACACATATTTCATATGAGGGAAACAAATACCCAGAAAGCCACTCAGGTAAACAGACTCCCGAAGGCAGTCTAATTCTGGTGTAATGAAGGTTCATGTATCTCTCTCACTCTTCTTCCTGTCAACACAGTCAGCTCTACAGATGTAGCGCACGGGCTGGTTTAGGAACATCAACCCCCAAGGTATTGGTTCTCCTACTTTTATATGCTACTTATAGACAGATTAGGATTACGGTTGATGTCCTCATTAGTATTCCTAGCAGCTACAGCTGCCTTCCTTTCCCGATGGTTTTACTTCCCTGTTTCCCTGAGGCAAAATCCTTTGATTTCCTATGGTTTTACTCATGGTTTTAATTCCGTGTCCATCTGATTGAAGCAACATCTTTGGGTCCAAGGATTTAACACCTAGTTTTAACTACAGTTTTTTTTTCTAATCTGAGCATTTTTTTTTCAGTTCGATGTCAGAATTTTTAGACACTGTCCAATGTTACACATGTGTGCTGATTAATTCTTCTGACCTAGAATTTTGCTAAGTGTATATCATTTGTGCAATGGCACAACACAATACAAATAATCACAGTAATGATTGTTATAGTGATTACTGTTGATGATGGAATATAATTTTCTTTCCTTTAATCTAATAATAAATTGTAACATGTTTTCTCAAAGCCCAAAACCAATGTCTAACAACCAGAGCAAACTGCCTTAACACTGATTGAGAAGCACTGATTCAGGCCATGACTCAAACTGGTTGGGATAATACTGATTTTGGCCATGTTTATGATGTCATATAATATTTCATCTATTCTATCATAAGCAGCTAGTTATTGATCCAGTCCTTAAAAATATCCAGGGAAAGAGGATTTATACTTTTGATTATTTGCTAGTATTTGTCTCTAAGGAAATCTTCCTTACAAGTAGTTTCTATATCAATTTGATTTTTCTTATTATCGGTAGATATTTAAGACTAGTCATCAGTCACAATGAAATATTTTGTACCCTTAGAAAGAGGAATCATGCATATAAGCAAATTTGACAAAACAAAAAAGGAAAATGACAATTTTTGAAGGACCTGTGGCAATATGTACACATTAATGAACTATTGGTGGAGCTGTGAATGGGTACAATGATTGCAGATAAAATAGAAAATCATAGATTCACATGCAATTTTCTTTTTCTAATCTTGTTTGTGTGGGGAAACATTCATGTTTGCTGATGTCTATCAAGTTCGTAAATGAAAAAAAAAACTAAGGCACCAAAGAGTAGTGGGAAAACTATTGGTCTTAAAATTAGAATACTTTAATTCAAACCCCGAATCTACCTTTCTGGTTTGAAACTTTGCACAATTCATTTAATCTCTCTTGATCTCAGTTTTTCTTCTTTAAAATGGGCATGATTATATCTATACTACACACAGGCGTGCACACACACGCACACGTGCACACATGCACACACGCACACACACACATACGCACACATGCATGCGCATGCACACACACACATGCACACACACACACACACACACACACACACACACACACTGACACATTTCAGAGGTTTGTTGCAAGATCCAGTGTGGTGTATTATATGAAAGTGCTTCACAAATTGTAAAGCATTATATAAATAAAAGGTTTTCTTATTGAAATCTTTTTTCAAACCCACTCATTTTAAAAGAAATAGCCCTACATAGTCCTCATGTCAAAATTTTCTAACCTTTTTTGTATAATTCTGAAAGAAGCATAAGTTTATAGAATATTAAGACTGGAAAGAACCATGAGAAGCCATCTTGTCTACCCATCTCTCTTAAGTCTTTATGAAACCAGATACCAAGTAAAGGGTAGGGATAATCTATCATATTTTTAAAATAATTTTATTGACTTTTTCTGTTTCCTGCATCATCATATTATCCCATGTATCCCTCTCCCTCTGCCATCCCTAAGAGCCATCCTATATGAAAAATGGTATTTTAGTTTTAGAAAAGGAAAAGAACCCTCCCATAACTGATTGATACATTGAGAAATTCCCCCCAAAAAAATGTTTGCAATATGTAACCTCCGTAGACCTCCCCCACCACCACCACCAAGTAATTTGGGATGTCTTCTTTGTATCTCTTCATGCAGGTTTGCCTGATCTTTATAATTTTGCTACATTAACTTTTGATATTTTTGATGTATTGTGGTTCTTACCACTTTCGTTGTTAGAGTTACTATGTATAATTTTGCTATATTTGCTTCAGAATTTGCATGTCTGTGTGTGTATGTTATTGTTCTTTCCATTTACATTGCTGAGGTTACTATATGTGTTGCTTTCTTGGCTCTGCTTACATCATTCTGCATCAGTTCACATAGAGCTTTCCATGTTTCTCTGTATTCATCACATACGTTATTTCTCATAGCAGTATTCCACTGAGTTCATGTACCACAATTTGTTCAGCCATTCCCTAATATATGCACATCTACTTTGCTTCTAATTCTTAGCTATCGCAAAATTGTTACTATAAATATTTGTGAGTATGTGGGACCCATTTTTATCAGTCTTCCTCAGAATATATGCCCAGTAATAAAATCTCTGGTTCAAAAGGTATGGACAATTGATTTACGTATTTCCAAATTGCTTTCCTAAATAGTGTAACAACAATGCTACTTGAAGCTACTGTGGCTGTGTAAGGCCAATAACACCAGCACACTGCAGAGCTGCTAGCATTGTTTCTTTGATCTGCTTTTCTAAGGAAAGCAATTTTAAGGGGTTAACAATCTCACTTTAATTAAAACATACATATATCATTCACTTAGTTGAGGGGAAAAAGTCAGCACCCTGAACTTCAAAGAAAACACTAACAGAAATTATATAAACAGAACAAATAAACACAAATCAACAGACAGGTTTCTAGCTGTCTGACCAAGGCATTACATACAGAATTACTAGAGAGAGAAGCACTAACATCTGGGTTTTTCAAAGCTGGGGGGCGGGGGTTGTTAATGGCTATCCAGAGTTTCATCTGGCCAAATCACACTACAGTCTTCCAATCAGTAAGCCCCAAAACAAAATACTAACCTCAGAGAATATATACCCTGTTAAGGGCCCTGGGGCTTAGCGCCTACTTAGCAAAAGGGTGTGTGAAAGATCTTTAATCACCATTAGCACCACATCAAACATATTGTTTCCAATCAATGACTGTTGTTTCAAACAAAGGCAAGACTCAAAGGCACTTGATTGCCTTAGTGCTGAGAAGCACTTCAAAACAAAAGACAACAAAAAGTTCCACTTTGCATGCCATTACAAATGGTGCCACCATTTCACAGCTCTACCAACAGTGTACTAGTGAACCTATCCCTTCACAATCCCTCTTAAATTAACTATTACTATTTTTTTGTCATTTTGGCCAATTTTTCTAGTGAAACCTCAGGGTGTTTTGATTTGCATTTCTCTTATTATTTGTGATTTAGAGCATTTATTCATGTGGTTGTGAATATAATTCTCCTTTTGAGAACTGTTAGTTCATTTTTTTAACATTTGTTTCTTGGGGAATGGATGTTAAATACACACACACACACACATTAAGTGTTTCTATATCTTGAATAACAAACCATTTTCAGATAAATTTGATACAAATATTTTCCCCACTTGACTACTTCCATTCATATCATATTTTATCTTGCATTAATGTTGTCTGTATAGAAGCTTTTCAGTTTCAAGTAATCAAAGTTATCTTTTTCATATTTTGCAATTTCCTTAATCTCTTGTTTAGTTAAAAATACATCTCTTACCCATAGCTGTGAGAAGTACATGATCTGTTTCTCTTCTATTTTTTTCATGTATGATCATTACTAAGGTCACGTATCCATTTAAAATGTATTGTGGAGGGGGTTATAAGTTGTTTCTGTAAGACTAATTTCACCAGACGGCTTTCCACTTGTCCCAATAGTTTTGTTTGTTTGTTTGTTTATCAAATAAGTAGAGTTTTTCCTTAGGAAACTTATGTTTTCCTTTTTATCAAACACTGGTTTATTAAGTTCTATTTTTTAATCTCCCTTACTTAGTCTTTTTTATTGATTTCTCTTTTTTTTAACCAATACCCGATGATTTTCGTGATCACTGCTTTATAATATAATCTGAGGTCTAGAAGTGCTATTCCCTCTTTCATCCTTCTTTTCATCATTTCTCTAGATATTTTGGATATTTTGCTTTTTCAAATGAATTTTGTTAGTGTTTTATCAAGCTTTATAAAGAATCCTCTTGGCAATTTTATTGGTATAGCATTAAAAGTATAAAATAATTTTGGTAGTATTATCATTTTTTGTTATAATGGCATTTCTTGCATTGAATATTCTTCTAGCTATTTAGGCTGCTCTTTAATTCTTTAAGGAGTATATTATAACTGAATCTATACACGTATTTTGTGTGCTCTAGGATATTGATCTCAAGATATTTAATGCATTTTCTAGGTATTTGTAATGAGATTTCCCTTTCCACTTATTGCTTTCTGTGTTTATTACATAGAAATGCTGTTGATTTTTAAGAATTTATTTTGTGGTCTTCAATTTAGTTGAAGCTATTATTTCAATTAGTATCTTTGCTGATTCTTTGAGCTGTATCAATCAACAAAAGGGGATAGTTTTACCTCCTCCTTACTTGTCTTTATTCTTTTTTTTCTTTTTCATCTTATTGCTAATGCTAACATTTACAATACCATATCAAATAATGGTGGGAAGAGTTTGCAGCCTTGCTTCACTCTTATATTTATAAGAAAAGGTCTAGTGTATCCCGCTTGCACAAAATGCTTGCTTTTGGTTTTAAATAGATTCTTTTTTATGATATTAAAAGAAAGATCTCTTTATACCTATATTTTCTAGGTTTGTGGGCTTTTTAATATATAAAAGATGATTGTACTTTTTGAAAAGATTTTTTCCACATCTATTGAAATGATTATATGGTTTGGGATGTTTGAGGTTTTAATATGATTACTATTATGTTGATTATTTTTCTTATGTTGAACCATACTTGTAATCCTGGTATAAATTCCCCTTGATCCATAATGAATGATTCTTTTTGAAGAGTCACTATAACCTATTTGAAAAGATTTTGTTTAAAATTTTTGAGTCAATATTCATCAAAGATATTGGCCTATAGTTTTCTTTCCATGGTTTGTCTTTCCTAACTTTAGGTATCAGGATTATATTTGTCTAATTTAAAAATTAAGATAGTTGTTTTTTCTTTCTCAATTTTTGAAAATAATTTATGAATTATATGTATTAATTGTTCTTTAAAAGTTTGATGGAATTCTTTTGTGACTCATCAGGTCCAGGGGTTTTATTTTTTCCCTTGGTAGTTTCTTACAGCTAGATCTCTTTACTTTGCCGAGATTGGGTTATTTGAAATCTCTATCAGGTCTTCTGATATTTTGATTTTTTTTTTATTTTTGAAAATATTCCTTTATTTCTATTGTGTTCTCAGTTTTGTTAGCATATAAGAGTGAATAATATATTCTGATCTTTTTTTTTATTTCTTCAGGTTTTGCTATGATTTCACCTTGCTCATTTGCTAGTATAGTGATTTGATTTTCTTTCCTCTTCTTAGCAAGATTAGCTAAGTATCAATTTTATTTCCCTTTTTAAAGATCAGCTTTTGGTTTTAATTTTCATTGCTGTGTTTTTGTTTCCAACTTATCTTTATGCTCTAAATTTTAATATCTCCTTTTTCTCTGCTTATTTTAGGTTTATTTGTGGTTTCATTATTTTTAAATGCATATTCCATTTATTAATCTTGTCTTCTCATGTTATATTAATACATGGTTACAAAGATATCATTTTTCCCCAGAGGACATCTTCTGTTGCATCCTAGAAATATTGGCATGTTGTTTCATCATTATCATTTTCTCTTACATAATAATTGTTTCTATGATTTGTTCTTTAAGCCACTTTTTTAAGATTTCACTGTAAAATCTTCATTTAGGCCTCTATCTTTTGTTTGTGGTCCCTGAATGAATTTCTATTCTTATTACATTATAGTCTGTAAAGAGTGTATTGATTATTTCTGCCTCTTTTTCATTTAATTGAAATGTATTTATGCCCTAGTACCTGGTAAAAAAAAAAATTAAGTTTCAAATGGTGAAGATTAATATGTTTATTCTTTTGTTGTACCATTTAGAAGTTGCCATACGTCATGTAACTGTAGTTTCTCCAGAAATTTATTTAGTTCCATATTTTCCTTTTTGATTATCTTTCTGTTAGAATTATCCCAAACTGAAAGAGATATTGAAGTCTCCTGTTACTATTGTGTTACTGTCTATGTCTTCTTGAAGCTCAAATAATGTTTCCTTTACAAATATGGATGCTAAAGTATTTGGAGTGTGTAAGTTTATTACTGATACAGATTAGTTGTCTATGGTTCTTTTCAGCATGACATAATTTCCTTGTTTATTCCTTTTTATTTTTAATGTTTGTTTTTGCTTTGTCTGATAGCATGATGGCAGGTCCTGCTTTTTAAAAATTCACTTGATGCATAGGAATTTTTTAATCCTCTCAGTTTTATTTTGTGTAATGTTAAATGTGTTTCTTATAAGCAACAGATAGTAGGATTTTGTTTTCATAGCCAATGTCACTCTTTTTCATTTTAGTAGATTATTTAATCCATTAATATTTAAAGTTACAAGATTTAGGTTTATATTTTCCTCCATCTCTAAAATTGAGTTTTCTTTCAAGTTATAGTTTTCCCCCTCTTCTGCTGTAAACACAGTATTATGTTCCTTCAGTTACTTTAATCTTTTTTAAAAAAATAGCTGTGTTCCCACTGGCTTTTTTCTCTTCATTCCAATCTCCTCTTTTCATTTGCTACTCCTTTCCCTTTAGGGTTTTCTTTATTACTTCCTCTCTATTGCTTTTATCTGGTTATATATTTCTACTCCATTTTTTCTTGTCACTTAGGCAGATACATTCCCCCTTAATCTCTCTGCTTCCGCTAGTTCCATTCATTATTTTTTTGTAACTTCATTTGTTGTGCCCCTCTCTCAAAAGGATTTCTTTCACTCTCTTCATTATCCTTCTTCTCTTTCTGTTTACACTAGACCCTCAGTCTCTGATTCATGGCCCCTATTATTATTTGGTTTCTCTCCTTTCTCTTTTTGCTTCATGGAACCAAAGCTCTCAAAACATTAATGCTAGGCTTTGCCCACTAGGCTCTTTCTACCACAGCCTTGTAGGGTTCTTCACATGGATTCCCCCTTTTCTATTGTGATTCATTCTCCAAACAATGCTAGATTTTTGCAGATATTGGAGAGGACACTACCCATGGTAAGGTACCTCCCACTTCCCACCAGAATGTACCCTCTCATTAATCTTTTTTTAAATTTTTTTCCCTACATTTGCCTGAAAATCCCCTCCCTGGCTGTACTGGGAATCAAGATGGATTGTTAGCACTTATTCAACCAAGTACTCTTGAAGAGTTTGGCCTTTGTTTCCCTGATTAAATTAGGAGTCCTCTATGACCTCCTTGCCTCAAGGGAAAGCCTAGTTTACATGGGTTTGAGCGAAATGTTTGTGACATTAGAGGCTTTTGGACCAGGTGGGTTTAAGTCACATTTTTGTGATGATTTTAGGTCATGTGGGTGAGTCGCATGTGTGACTCACCTTTGACCCTGAACAGCATATATAAGCACAGAGGCTGGCTTTCTCTTTTGGAGCTTTGAACCACAGCTGGAGTGGCGCCTAACTCTGGGCCAGCAGTTGTCGAGCTCCCAGCTGAACTCAGTTGTTGATGGTTCCTTGGTGACTATGAATTGTATTTAGTCTGTTTATAAATGTATGTTTGTAATTTGTTTGTATTTGCTCTGAAGTTCAGGGTTCTGGCTTTTTCCCCAGAACTAAGTGAATGATATTTGTATGTTGGATTAAAATAAGATTGTTAACCCCTTAACGTCACTTTCCTTAGTAAAGCAGATCAAAAGAACCTGTGTTGGCAGCTTTCTGTGTGCTGGTTTTTGGTGGGTTCTTGCACCCCTACGGCAACTGCTAGCAGATTGTCGTGGCACTGGACCATATTCTCTTACTACTCTGGGTGCCATTTTCCTCAGGATTACAACTTCTCTCCTTCCTATGTCCAATAGATTTTTCATGCACCAAAAACCCTAGACCTCATCCAGAGTAAAGTCTTCATCTCCCATAAACAATGGAAGCATTTGTTAGTTTCTGTTCCTTAGTCTTTTGGACAGAAACCAGCAGTTCAGTGCCTGCTTTCCCCAAAACAGGACATTCAGAGCTAATTGCAGTTTAGAACTTTGCATCATTGTTCCTTCTGGGTTATAGCACCCATAAGTCTCTTACTCCCAAAGGGCTGCAGCCAATGTGATGATTGAGACCTCAGGAAAGTTCCACAGCCTGGAGTCAGGGAGTTTATCACATTGCAAAGAAGAAGAAGGGAGGAACAGGGTGTAGGCATAGGTTTGAATGGAAGCTTATCTCAAATCTTTTGGTCTACTGGTATGGCTTTACTGATGATAGTATGGGAGATAGAAGAGTGATGCTCAGAAACCCTTAGTTCCTGTGTTTGGGGGTTGTTTTATTTTCAACTTGCAGGGAGGATTCTTATTGGTGCTAGATCATAGAAATAGCAGAAGTTGCTTTATCTTTGATATATTTCTATTTGGGGGAAGTTTGGGAGGTCATGGGAATCAGAGAAAATATCTAGTCTGCTATCTTGTTGCTTACATGCACCAGAATCTATTGTCTTTTTTTAAAGAAATTGTGGAGAGGGAGTTTCCACAAACTCTCTTTGTAAATCATTTTGATGTCTAAATGTTAGGTATTATTCAACTATTTCTTTAAAATGATATACTTGAAAATAAATTCTTCCCTCAAGCTTCTCTTCTCCAGGATAAATCATCCTAATTCCTTTCACTTTATCTTGAAGCTCTGACTCTGACTCTGATTCTGCTCATTACAGATAATCAAAAATTGATTTAATTATGCTGCTAACCACTTATTAACTTCTTGGGCCTTCAGATCTTGCCTACCTTATCAAATGTTATCCATTTTCCATTTAATTTTTGTGTCCTTAATCTGTGTCCTTGTTGAACATTATCCAACTGAGTTCAGTTCTCAGCCCTACTTACCAAAGTAGCTTTTAAATTTTGGTGTCCACAGTTTAAGCAATTAGGAATTTTCTCTATTCCATCACTCAGCCACTGGAAAAAATATTAAATGTTAGATCCAGGCATATTCCTGTGGAACAACACTCAGTATCACCCTCAGTTTAATGTACTTACTCTTAAGTGTTGTCTAAGTCTAAATCTTTGAGAAGCTGCTCACCTTTCCAGTAGCTATCCTCTCTAGACCATGTTTTCTCTATTTACTGAAATGAAATACTGAAATACTGAAATGAATCAAGAAAGTCAAAGTTTATAGTCAAGATAGATTAAAGATAAATGACAAATATGATGTATCAAACCAAGCACTCTTCAGAGAATGAGATTAGATAAAAATGACTTCTTTTGTTAAGCTTTGATAGCCATTACTCATTTATCTGGGAAGCACCATGGTACAATAAAAAATGTACTGCTTTTAGAATAACAAGATATGTATTCAAATCCTAACTTCATTGTTGTATCCCTGGGTAAGTCATTTAACTTCTCTAGGCCTCAGTTTCTTCCTAAAGTGAGGAGGTTGGACTAGTTGGTTTAGAAAAGTGACATACAACTCTTCCAGAAGAATTTTTAAATTTTTGCCTAGTGTTATTCAGAATATAAACGTTGAGTAAAACAATTGCCATTTCTATGATTAATCTTTTTTTTTTCCTTTCTTTTATTTTTTGGCATTAATTTGGCTCTTTTTTTAGAAACCACATCTGACATGTAGGACTTTACAAAATTTGTTCCAATGGGTCAGGATTGACTTTGGACATTTATTTCAACATCTTGGAATGCAAGAAATTAGAGTCTATAGATTTTTTTATTGACTCTTTGTAGAATCTTTCACTGTCTTCCTCAACCATTATTTTTCTTTACCTTCTGAGCCCAACCCAAGACTCCTCTACCTCAAAGTAAAATCTTAAACTTGATGTGGTTCTCTTGGGGGGAACCATGTCAATGTTGAAAAGAGTAGAAAGACTGACTTGTAGTTCCTTCAGGTGATAGTGCCTTAAATCTTTTACATGAAATATCAACATATCCCTGACTAGATATTAATTTGCATCCTGCAGGTGTTGGTTTTTAAGGAGTTGCTAATGAATTTAATGTGAAAGACATTTAGACATAATATGAATTTCAAGTCAACTGAGCTCTGTAAGAGTGAATTTTTCCTGTCATATAAACCTCAGCCTGTCAGTGGGAAACACACAACACGGAGACTCCACTAGTGACTCACGGTCACTTTGCTGCTACAGGACACAACATGAAAATCCAGACCTTTTAACCAAAGGTTACAATATGCAGATTTTCTGCCTGGTCGGGATCATTTGGTCCAGTGCAAAATGGTCAAGTTCATGTAAATATGTATTGTGGGGGCAGCTGTGTCCTTTAAAATGCTTATGAACATTTCCTGAGAAAGTAAACATGACATGTTTTTTTTAAACTCAGTGATCCATAATTTTCTCTTCAAAAATGGAATTAATTTTGACTCAAGGACTATCTTCTGACCCATACCTACAGGAAGGTTATCCACTTAAAATATCGATCGATGAAAAAATTGTTAATCCC
Organism: Phalanger gymnotis; assembly: GCA_028646595.1. Lineage (NCBI taxonomy): Eukaryota > Metazoa > Chordata > Mammalia > Diprotodontia > Phalangeridae > Phalanger > Phalanger gymnotis. Next base: position 522,194,438 of record CM053622.1, read on the forward strand.
TGGCTGGATATCAGTTTTCTTTCTAGAACACATAGAAACCACCTCCCATTTTCACTAGTCAGTCAATAAACATTTATTAAGAACCTACTATGTACCAAGTACTGTGTTAAGCACAGAGGATCCAAAAAAGGGCAAAAAAACCTGTTCCTGATCTCAAGAAGGTCAGAGTCTAATAGGAGAGACAAGACATAAGCATCCTTTATATGAACAAGACATGTACAGAATAAATTGCGGATAATCAACAGAGGGATGGCACTGTCCTGATGAAAAAATGCAAATTCACTTTAATTGTCAAACCACAGGTGTCTAGCATTGGATGTAACCTTAAAGATCTTCTATTCCAGCCTACTTCTTGATTCAAGATTCTCTTCAATATGTCCCCAACAGAAGGCCAGGTATCAGGCCTCTCCTCAACACTTCCATTGATAGGGAGCTCACTACTACAAAAAGTAGCCCATTTCATTTTTGGACAGCTCTGTATGCCATATGATAAAAAAAAAAATTTATAATGAGAAAGGACCTTAGAGATGATGTAGTCTGACCCCCTCATTTTACTAAGATGCAGACTTGCATGAGGACATAAAGTTAAGTGGCAAAGGAAAGAATTAAATCCATGTTATCTACCTTCAAAAATTATGCTCTGTCCACTGCAGTTATAGTGAGAACAAACAGTTCTCAATATTGATCTAGCCAAAACATGATTATGGAGGTAAATCTGCCACAAAGAAAAAACCATGCTATGCTTTCCAAAGTCAAATACCAATGCATTTAGGATATTGTTGGTCTTTTTGTGCAGGGAATTTTCTTTTTTCTTTAGAGAAAAGTAAAATCTTGAACTAGCTGAGCAGGAGAGAAGATAACTGCTTTATGCAGCATCTGATCCAACACCGATCCCACCAAAATGTTGTATATTAATCTTGGGCTTGATTTTATGGTAAGTAAACAATTACTTTAGAATCATAGGATTTGGACCCTAAAGAAACCTGAAAGTCCATCTAGTCCAACATCATAATTTTAAACCAAAAGGAAATGACTTCCATAAGAGGGCAAATGACTTGGCCAAGGTCCCACAGGGAGTAAGGTATCATTGCCATTAATGTATTGGCATTTGAAATTATATTTGCTCTATATGAGCCCAAGTGTTTTATATATATATATATATGGCCATATTTTACTTTTTTGGCAAAATGTATAGAGGTAAGGAAATGTTAACCCAACTGGTGGAGAAACCCAGGCACTGCAAGGTCAACTGCTCTGCCATACATTCAACAAGCATAAAATTTATTAAGTTTTACTATGTGCAGATAGGAGGAATTTTTTTAAGTAAAATATGGTCCCTGACCACAGAATCTACAAGGAAGTAGCTTTTCCAGCATGTTAGCCATACTTTAAGAATCGAGACCTTCTGTTGCAGGAAGAATATATGAGGTTTGCTGTCTGAGGTTGGGTTTGCTCATTGTTAAGGCCTTCTCTCCGATTCTGCTCTCCTGCTTGCTTATTTGGCTTTGACCTCTGATGCCATCTTGACTTCTAAATTCTACATGACCTCCATGGCTCCTGCCTGCTTTCTTGGCTCTGATTCTCTTCTCCATCTTTGACTGCAGGCTTCTGCATCTTCTGTGGTTCCGGACTGTCTGCTCAGTTTGATCTTGCACTTGATTCTTGACCTCTGCCTTGGTTCTGCAGGGATTGGCTTCTAGCCTGGCATCTCAAATCAATGACTGCTGATAGCTCAGCTTGACACTTGACCTCCAGGAGCTTACAATGCTGTTGAAGAGAGAAGACTGCCTACTCTCTCTCACCACCACCCTCATCCAATCTTTGGCTACATCTTGTCAATTCTACCTTCTCCCATCTCTTGTATATAGCCCCTTCTCTATTCTGACATTGCCATCACCCTATTTCAGGACTTCATCTCCTCATACCTAGACTTTTTTAATAGCCTACTGGTAGTTCTCATTGACTCAAGTCTCTCCCTACTCCAATCTACCTCTATTCAGCTGTTAAAATGATCTTCCCAAAGTGCAGATCTGACATATCATTCCCCTGTTCAATAACCTCTATTGGCTTCCTATTACTTCTGGGATGAAAAATAAAACCTCCTGCTTCTTTTTAAAGTTCTTCATAACCTGGCCCCTTCCCTTCCAGTCTTCTTACACTATCCTCCCCCAACCCCCATGTGCTCTGGTGTCCAGTGACTCTGGCCTCCTTGTTGTTCCCTCCACAGGAAACTAGATCTCTTGAGTGAGTATTTTCACTGGTTGTCCCCCAGACCTCCAACTTTCTTCATCCTCATCTCCACTTCCTCAATTATCTGTCTTCTATCAAGTGCCAGCTAAAGTCTGACCTCTGCCAATGGCCTTTCACAGTCCTCTTTATTTTTGTTGCCTTCTTTCTGGGACAACCTCATTTTAGCCTGCTTTCTGGGTGTCCCAACAGTTTCACTGCAGTTTTAAGCTATTAAAGCTACTACAAGATTAAAATATAGGTACTTTAAACTGTTAACACATAAAACTACTCTATGACATTTGAGATACTCTGCATATCTTTTTGGTACATAGTTGTTTGCATGCTGTCTACCCCAGAGTGTGAGGTCTTTGAGATCAGGAACTCTTTCTTTCTTCTTTCTTCCCTTCCTTCCTCCCTCCCTCCCTCCCT
>CM053622.1:522197595-522217709 GCA_028646595.1 Phalanger gymnotis
GTCTCCTTTAGCAAGTCATTGACTTGTTTTTAAAGGTTTTCTCACATCATTCTCATTTCTCTTCCCAATTTTTCCTCTACTTCTCTTACTTGCTCTTCCAAATCCTTTTTGAGCTCTTCCATGGCCTGATACCAATTCATATTTTTCTTGGAGGCTTTTGATGTAGGCTCTTTGACTTTTTTTGACTTCTTCTGGATGTATGTTTTGGTCTTATTTGTCACCAAAAAAAGATTCCAAAGTCTGAGTCTGAGTCTGAATCTGAGACTGTTTTCACTGCCTGTTCATGTTTCTAGCCAACTACTTGACCTTTGAGTTTTTCATCAGGGTATCACTGCTTGTAGAGTAGAGAGTACTTTGTCCCAAGCTTTAGTGGCTGTGCTGCTGTTTTCAGAGCCACTTCTACACAGCAAGCTCTGCCACACCAATGCTCCTTCTTCCTCACGAACCACCAACCAGGATTACAGCCCAGATCCAGGTGGGGCAAAGAAGGCTTTGCACTCCAGCTCTAATCTAGTCCTTAATTCCTCCCACCAGGTGGGCCTAGGGCCAGAAGCAACTGCAGTTGTAGCTCTGGAAGCAGTCTCAGAGCTGCACCACTTCTGTTCCCCCCAGGGCAGTGGCCAAACTGCAAACTCCTTTCACTCTGTCCCAGCAGTTTTTCCCACTAACCTTCTCTGTTGTCTTTGATGTTTGTGGGTTGAGAAGTCTGGTAACTGCCACAGCTCACTGATTCAAGGAGCTACACCTGTTCTGCCTGGCCTGTGGTCTGGTTGGTCCCGACATGGACCATGCTGGGCTCCGCTCCCAGCTCTATGCAATAGACCCTTCCCAGTAACCATCTAGGCTGTCCTGGGCTGGAACTCTGCTTCACTTTGCTATTTTGTGGGTTCTACAGTTCTAGAATTTGTTCAGAGCCATTTTTATAGGTGTTTGGAGGGACCTAGGAGGGAGCTTAAGCAAGTCCCTGCTTTCTAGCCTCCATCTTGGCTCCACTCCTCCCCAAAATGTTTGTTTTATTCCATAAATTAAAAATAATTTTTAAAATACTAATAAATAAAAAGAAAAGAGCCACTTAATTAAGGATCAATTCCTCTTACAAAGGAGACATAGTTTTTGCCCTCACTTAGTCGCACACCAGTGGGAACTACCTAAGATTCTTAATGTACAAATACCATTTCCACCAGACAGAATATCGAATGGCAGAATTTGAAACTTGAAAGGGACCTCATCAGCATAACACATGCGTGATAATCCTCATTATAACTTATCCAACAGGCAGTTATCTAGTATCTGCCTGAAGACCTCCAAAGAGAGAAAACCCTTCTTTACTAAAAACAGCTCATTTGTCTTTTGAATTATAATTAAACATTTTGAGCTCTAGTTATTAGGAAGTTTTCCATGACACTAATTCTAGTTTCACCCCCTTGTAACTTCCACCCATTGCTCCTGGTTCTGATTTCTGGGGCCAAAGAGAACACATTTAGTCCCTCCTCTATATGACAGACCTTTACATCCTTAAAGAAAATCATCATATTTCTCCTGAGTCTTTTCTTCTCAAGACTAAGCATGGCTAAGAACTTCAACTAGTCTTATCAGTGAATGTAGCTAAAGCAAGGACTAGAGACATGAAGGACTGCTCTCAGAGAGAAGACAGAGGATAAAAGTGGGCATCTCAGAAGTTCACAGAACCTAGATGTGGACATACTAATACCCCAACATAAAATATAGGCTAATACTGTATATCTGTACATAAAAGTCTACTTCCTGGGAAACTGACCACTTTGGCCTGCCCCCACCCCTTAGACCATGGCTTACTCTCATACGAATCAGAAAGCCAGCTTCCCAGAGGTAACCGAAGGCCTTTACCACTCATATTTACCTTTCAGAGGAGTCAAACATTTTTAGCTCCTCCAGTACTGATGAATAAAGCTCTCAATCAAGACTAAGACTGATCTCCAAGTATGATTCGACAACACAGATGTCTTTCTTGTCAAAATGAAAGAAATAAGAAACCTTAAAAACCCAATTCAAAGCAAACCCTGCCAAGATACATACAGCTATATTTTTGATCACTTGTAGTTTGTAATAGTAGCCCCTTGAGAGACTGAAACTAAAATCTATTTCCTTAAGGAGGAATGTTCACTCAGGGGTATACTTGAAAAAGGAAAAACATATACAAAAAGCAATTTACTATGCCAGCTATTTCCCTTATTTTCTCTTCTATTATCATAGTTATGTGGGTCTGAACCTTTGTTCTAATCTCATCATCCAGATTCTTCTTTTGCTGAAATCAATAGCTAAATTGTAAATGTCTGTTTATAATAGTTTCATTACTTCATGAGAAAAAAAAATACAATTTCCAAATTCTGACGCCAACTATTCAAAGTAACCTTTCTTTGTTTCTTCCTTTTTCTTTCTTTCCTGCTTCCTTCTTTTCTTCCTTTCTTCCTTTGCCTCTTTTCTCTCTCTCTCTCTCTCTCTCTCTCTCTCTCTCTCTCTCTCTCTCTCTCTCTCTCTCTCTCTCTCTCTCTCTCTCCCTCCCTCCCTCCCTTCCTTCCTCCCTCCTTCCCCTGTTACCCCAGGGAAATAGTGTAAAAGTCATTCATGGACCTGATGCCATGGTTGATCTACACTGGAGCTTTGACCTTTTGGCTTATTGTTTCTGACCTAGATTCTTTACCCCTCCTTAGGCATCCAGATGGTCCCCACCTACTGAAGTCCCTGCATATTGGTGCCAGATTATGGGCACTCAGTTGGGTTTTATTAAAATTACTGAAGCTCAGAACTCTGGAGCTCAAGGGATACACCCAACTCAGCTTCCTTATAGTCATGTGATAAGATTACTAGCCAAAGTAGCCATTCAAATCAGGAAAGGCAAGACAGGGATTTCCTAGTCTCAGAATGTCATTAGAGATATTTTCAGGAATGCCCTCTTATAGAATATATTAGATATAAATAAAAGCAGATATGACCCTCAATAAACCTGTTGTATTTACTAGTTACTGGGTCACAGACTTCATTTTCAAAGGGAGTACTCCCTTCAGTTTCTCAATGAATGTCAAGGACTACTGTGGCCAAAAACATTCAGGCCTTTGCAAATGAGTCTTCTGGTAAGGATTGACATTGACTTTAGCTATATTTTTCCTTGAATAACTGACACAGTCTGTCAACCCACCCAGTCATAAAATCCATTTCAATTGATAGGACCTACTCATACTACCTAACCCATGGTTACAAACTTCAAGAGTTTAGAGTCACCTCCAGGCCATAACTGTTACAAAATTCTTGCCATCAGAAACAAATTAGCACATAGATAGCTCTCAAAAATGAGAATTTTATCGCAGAAATACTGCAAAGATTTTTTTTTCCTTAGTAACTTATTTCCCTTCTAATTTTAACCGCATTGGCCTGACTTATTTTCTCAAATTATTTTTGTAATCACAATTATATTTCATCAGCTGTGATCTTCTATATTACATTTTTTATTCATGAATTCTTTCCATATCCATACAGATGAAAGGTGACTTCTTTCCTGTACCTCTAATATGTTCATGAAGTAATTTTTCATATCTGTCATGCATCCATTTGGAGCTTATCTAACCATATGGTATAAGACGTCCTATAGTTAACTTCTACCAGAATGCTTAGCAGTTTTCCTAAGAGGGTTTTTTTCTTTGTTTTTTTTCAAAAAGCGAATTCTTATCTTAGTAATTAGGATCTTTGAGTTTATTGAACTCTAGGCTACTAGATTCAATTGTTTATGTATGCTATATACTGATTAATCTCTCTTTTTTTTAAAAAAAAGAACTATTTTGATGATTATTTCTTTGTAGTACGATTTGAGACCTGGTATTGCTGTGCTCCCTTTCTTTATTTTTCATGTTGTTCATTATTTCCCTTGAGATTCATGTTCTTTTGTTCCTGTAGATGAATTCTGTTATTATTTTTGCTAGATCTATATAGTAATCTTTTAGTAGTTTGGTTGGCATGGCACTGAATAAGCAAATCAATCAGTAGTATCGTTATATTTTTATACTGGCTTAGCTCAACCATGAGTAATTAATATCTTTCCAATTATTTAGGTCTACAAAAGTTATAATTTTATTTCTGCATTATCTATACTTATTCTCTTTCTTGCTTTACTGTTATAGCTAGCATTTTAAGCAATATCTATCTGTGTGCTACATATATATATGTAGCTGTATCTATATCTGTATCTATATGTAGCTATCTGTGCTATATATATACACATATGAGGAGAGAAAGACAGGTGATGAGGTGATACTAGAGGGCCTTGCTTTGCCCCTTATTTTATTGGGAAAGTGTTTAGTTCATCCTCATTGCATATAATGCTGACTACTGATTTTAGCTCAATAATAACTACCATATTAAGGGAAAATCCATTTATTCCTATGATTTCTTTTAACAGAAATGGACATTATATTTTGCTAAAAGCTTTTTCTATCACCATTTATATAATCACATGAATTTTATTATACTTGTTATAATGTGGTCTAATATGCTTTTAGTCTTCCTAATATTGATTTAACCCTGCATCCCTGATAAATATTCCACTGCCCATAATGTAAAAATTTTTTTAATATGTTGCTAGTCTGTTTGCATTTAAATCTTTTATTTAAAATTTTCCCATCAATGTTCATTAGCTATTTTGTTCTGTAGCTTTTCTCTCTTTTGATTCTCCTTGGTTTAGTTATCTAATCCATATTTATATCATAGAAGAAATTTAATATTATCCCTTCTTTTTTATCTTACACTTAGTTTATATATTGTGTGGAATTAATTGTTCTTTAAGTGTTTAATAAAATTACTTTTAAATTCATGTGGACCTCATCCTCACCCTTCCCAAATCAGCACTTGGTTTTCATTTATGGCTTATTCAACTGCATTTTATGTGATTGGGTCTTTTTTAAAAACATTTGTTTTTTCTGATGGTCTCCTTTTTCTCCATTTGTTTTGAATTTTCTTTGCAATTTTTTTTGGTTCAGTTATTTAACTATCCTCATTTTAATCAAATTGTCTAATAGTTTAACCATCTTCTTGTTTTTTAATCATCTTCTAGTTTGATTTATTAATTCACTTTTTGCTTTCAATTTGTTTATCCCTTTAATGTTTTGGATGTCTATTTTGTTCTTGAAATTTTTAATGCATTAGATTTTATGGGAATTTTTTAGTTTTTATATGTATATATATATGTATATGCACATATACATATATATATATATATCCTATTTATTGATTTGTTCATTTTCTCCCTCTTTTACCTCTGATCAGCAGCATGTAAATAGATCCTAAAAAATCCTTAAAAAATAGTGTGTCAAAGAAAAATTAATAGAGAAAATACAAAGTCTCCATTCATGAGCTCTTGAAATGTGACATGTAGGCTCTTTTTTGGTCGTGGCTTTAAGGTAGTCCCATTGTTCCTAAAGTATCTTTCCTGAATTATTTTTATAGGGCAATTGATTATGAAATGAGATCACTTATGTTTTCTTTTCTTTCATGAGTCTTTTAACTTGCTTAACATTCTTTTTCTGTTGTTTTGTTTTTTAGGGATTTGGGGGCAGAGGTCATAAATCATCATTTTAAGTATAAGTTCAAGAACAGGTTATGAAGGGGGTGGGGGGCACCTTCAGAACCAAGTCCAAGGTGGAGCCCTAGGGGAAGGGGAGGAGGGAGGAGACAGGGAGAAAAGAGCCTCTCATCTGTGTCTCCTCTAGATGGTGTTGATCCTGATTTCTGAGACTTGGTCCAGGGCACACAATGAAGCACAAGATAAGATGATGTTCCAGAGGGTACAAGTTTAGGAAAACATCAAGGAGTGGCCACAGTTACACATCCAACCAAAGGTAAGGGGTGCAATTCCTGGATCAGCAGCACTGCTTCCTTTTAGGAATTGAAGCAATAGTGATAAGTTCCATCCCACTTATTTTAGCTCTTATGAAACATTCTTGCAGTTAAAAGTCTTTGTGCTAAAGAATTTTTTCATCTCCTCTCTAACTTCTTGCACTTTGCTTCTAGTTTCTTTGAATATGAATCCAGCTTGTAAGCTGCTTGCTCAAGAGCTGCTATTTGCTCCTCAGTTAAAGTGATCTGATCCAGATTAAGCTGAAGTGCTGCCTATTTCTGGTTTAAGTCCTTTAGATTTCTACTTATGTTTACTGCAGTATCTTTCATTTCTAGATACTTCAAGCTAGTCTCTTTTTCCATATTTTCCAGAAATTCATAGTCTTCACTGGTGCCTGTCGGCCCCCCTGTCAGGTATGTGGCCATTTTGGAAAATGTGTCCTGGCACCATCTTGTGATGTCCTCCTCAGCAGGCTTCATGGCCTCCTCGGCCATCTCCACTATGGCATCTTCTAGGCCAGGGAAAGGAGGAAGGAGAAAGGATAGAGGGAAGGATGGGAATAAGAGAAAAGGGGGGGAGGGAAGAGGAAGGAGAGGGGAGATGAGAGGAGAGGAAAGGAGGGGGTGAAAAAGGGAAGGGTGAGGAGTATGAGAAGGAGATAAAGGGCAGGGATGTTTAATATTTCCTGTTGTATCATACAGTTAGCTTCTATTTGGGTCATTATAACATTAAATTGGTCAGTTACTTATGTAAGTTTTTAAATCCATTTTACTAAACTGTTAGTTCTACTTCCAAGTCTTTCTTCCCAAGCTGATTTCCTTTCTAATTCTTTGCTCTAACACTCATTTTATTTAAAAACAATTTTGTGATTCTTTTTTAAACTGTTTTTTATTTCCTCCTGAAATTCTAGTTACGCTCAAGCTATGTTTTGTGTAAGACTTTTGATTGTTAGTGTTTTGGAGTTATTCCTTTCTTCTGAATTTATATCTTGCACATACCTGGCACCATCTGTAATAACAAGCACCCTAGCACACCCAGGATGGCCTGCCAGCACAGGTTCTTTGATCTGCTTTCCTAAAGGAAAGGCAACTTTAAAGGGGTCAACAATCTTACTTTAATTACACTCACTTGTTCAGGGGATAGGTCAGTACCCTGAACATGGAGAAAATACAAGCAGAGAAATTTGCACAAAGATCAATAAACAGGACTCCAACTGTCTGAACAAACTAATACAACCACCTACATACACCACCAGACTGGGAGAACTTTTACATCTGAGTAGCGGGGGGTGAGGAAAGAAGGAGGGCTCTTAACAAATAACTACTCAGAGTCCTGTCCAGGAAATCAAGAGCACCTTCTCAAGAGCAAGACTCCAAAGCAAAATACCAACCTCTGAATACATATACACTTTTGGCTAATAGGCTCAGAGCCAGAAGGCATCACAACCCTTGCAACTCAGTGCCTAATTAGTATAGTACCAAAAGGTGTGAATTCCTTCCTACAAACAAGCCTCCCCACAAACAAACCTCTCCCTAAGCGAGCTCCTCCTTAGACGAGTTCCTCCCCCAATGGGATCTGATTGAACACGTGTGGTCACATTATTAGACCTATTAGTGGACAGGGAAGATCTTCCTATTCTATTAACAATACACCATCATAGCTCTTTACAGTAGGATTCTTTTTTTTGTCTGCTCATCCTTCTAGCACGACTTATTAAACTTTAATTTTTTGCTAGGGCCAGGCTCTTTATATTTCTGGAGAGAATGTTGGGGTCCTGTTTGTTTCTACTTTGTTATATCCAGGATGCTGCTCCTTCTTTTTCCAGTTATTGAATGTTGCATTCTTCAAAGGGGCATCTCAAGCTGGCTACTTACAAACTTTCAGTGCTTCTGTGTGATCTTATTTATGGCCAAGTCTGATCATTGCTCTTGTTGTCTGAACTTTGCAATCTCCTGACCTCGGTTTAGGTGTTTAGATCTGGGTAGCACTATAGGCTTGTTTCTGGTTGGAGCGTCAGTCTATTGCTGCTAGTTCCAGTCCCTATTAATTATTAGAAGGCAGTTACAGAATAGGAGAACTGCAGCCTCTCCATTCCTCTGAGCTCACATTCTCGGTCATTCATCTTTAGGCTTATGTGTACTTTATCCATGACCCTACTCCACAATCAGTGCCACACAGCTGCTGCATACTTTTGCTCTTGATCCTTGTCTAGTAAACAATGTCAGACTAGGTCTGAGCTGTATCCAATACTGTTTCTTAAAAGGCTTCAGATAAGTAGCACCTTCCTGCCTGCTCCTACACATCCCTCTTTATTTCATACTGCATCCACAGTCCAGATCTAAAGTCATAGTGACTGGCTGGCTCTTCCTTTTGCTCCCTGAGCTGGTAAAATGATTCAATGTTTTCTCCTTGATTTCCTGATCATGACTCAAGTTGGTGTTATTCCTAGGTCTCTGAGTAGTTGTGTGCGGAACCCAGGCTCTTCTTTATCCTCTTTCTCTTTCATCTTGTCCAATCTTCTTAAGGCTTACAACTTAAATCTAATTTGAGACAGCCCTTAACAAAGACATTGCACATGGTTTAGTTTTCTTTCATTTGTTTTGTTTTTCTTTGCTCTTGCTTTTTTGGGGGTATGCCTGTAATTTCATCAATATGAGGACTTCCTAACATGGAAATTTCCTCCATTGTTGCAGATTAGCAACTGCTCTATAATATATGGTCTTAGAGAGTTTTGGGGGGTCAGTGAGAAGTGAAGTGGCAAGCCCATGATCACATAATATATGTCAAAACTTGTATTGATATCCTCCTGACTCCAGTGTGAACGCTCCATCTACTACAGTATACTCAGAATTTTCTAAAGCATGAATTTAATAAATCACAAAGTCTTAAAATAATAGAAAGGGTCTTAGGCTCCTTACCCAAAGCATGAATTCCTTCTATAGTATCCTGAACAATTACTGGCCAAATATACCTTGAAAACTTTCCATGACAGGGAGCTCACTGCTACAGGAAACAAACCTCAACTTACCTTTCCATCTGTCAAAATGAAGTCAGGTAGTGAAAAGAGCACTGAACATGAAATCAAAGCACCTTGGTGCAAATCTTGATTCTATTTATTTCCTTCCAGTGTATGCTTACATCACTTAACCTGTCTGTGCCTCAGTTTCTTCCAGTACAAAATAAAGGAATTGCACTAGATGACCTCTAAGGTCCCTTACATCTTTATATCTATGATTCTAAGTGATTAAACCCATAAAAATATATTATAGTTAGTTTAAAAAATGTAAGCATCATTAACATTCTTGCATAGTTCTCTATAATTTCAGCAGAGGAGATAGCTATACTTCTCAATAATGTTAATTGCCTTATCTTTACCCTTACTCCCATCTTCTCAAGGTTCGTCTATGTCCTCATTTCACTAGATACTCCCTCACCACCATGTCCTTAAATTTCTCACCACTAGCTTCTTTCTGATTGCCCATGAATATGATCCTATGTCCTCAATTTTTACAAACTTTTTTTTTTTTTGTGAACTTAACCATAATCACCAAACCCAAACTTTTTTCTCAAAGGTAAGAAATATAATTGTAAAGAAAAGGGTATGCTGTTTGTCTTTTAATATTATATATTATATATGAACTAATATATATGTTAATACGTAATTTAATGAAGGAATTAAAAAATTGCTCTGTGTCCCCTTTTGCCCTTCATTTTCATTTTGTTTATTTTCAGTGTTTTGTTGATCCCCTTTTTTTGTAGTTCTATACATTAACTCACCAACCCAAGAGAAGTCCTCCCTTGTAACAAGCATACACATATAAATATATTAAATATATTTTTATATCAGGCATACATGCAATCCAATTCAATAAGCATTTATTAAGTGTCAGCTATGTGCCAAACTCTGTATTAAGGGCTGGGAATACAAAGAAAGGTAAAAGACAGTCCCTGCTCTCAAGGAATTCAGCCTAATGAGGGAGACAACATGAAAACAATTACATTCAAAGAAGCTATAAAGAAGATAAATTAGGAGTAATCTCAGAGGTAACACACTAAGATTAATGAGAATGGCAAAGGGCTTCCTGTAGAAGGTAAGACTTTAGCTGAGACTTCAAGGAAGCCCAGGAAGCAAGGAGACAGAGATAAAAAAGGAGAGTGTTCCAGGCATGCTGGATAGCCAGGAAAAATACATGAAGGAGGGAGATGGAGGGTTTTGTGTGAGGAACAACAAGGAGTCCAGTTGTATTGGTAAGCAAAATGGGCTTCTTAGCCCTTAGATCAACAAGTGCCCTTGAAGAGTTTGGCTTTTGTTTTTGTTGAGTAATTCAGCTATTTTGTTGAATCTTACTAAGTGCTAAGCCCCAGGTCCAAACCCCCATTAGGTGTAAAACCTATGTGGGTGTGGATTGGCAACTAAGGTGGGGCCCAAGGTGGGGCTAACTTCAGGGAGGGCCTAGTTTACATGTCTGGGACAGCAGAGGCTCTTAGACCACGTGGGTTTAAGTGCACCTCTTTGTGATGACTTTAGGTCATGTGGGTGAGTCCCATGTGTGACTCACCCCTGAAACTGACAAAGATATAAAAACCAGGGGTTGGCCTCTTCTTCCTTGGAGCTCTTTGCTGCCGCAGTGGTGGCGTGACTCTGGGCCAGCCCTTGTTCTGAGCTCCCAGGGCTGAACCTAGATATTGGTAACTATGAATTGTATTGGGTCTGTCTGTTTGTAATTTGTTTAAGGGCTCTTGAGATGGCGTTGATGAGGAGACTCTGGGCAGCTGTAGCTAAGGAGCCCTCCAGCTTGTAAACCCAGATGCTGAGACTTTGTTGAATTCTGGTAACTATGTATTGGGATTTGAATCAGACAAGGTCTGTCTGTTGATGTTTGTAGTTTGTATTTTGCTCTGAAGTTCAGTGTGCTAGTCTTTTTCCTCTGAACTAAGTGAATTGTATTTGTGTGCTGAATTAAAGTAATCATGTCAACCCCATCACCTTGCTTTCCTTAGTTAAGCAGATCAAAAGAACCTGTGTTTTGTGGCATGTTGGCAGCTTTCTGGGTGCTGGCTGTGGGTGGATCCACAGAAGCTGCTAGCCAGATTGTGGAAACAACAGTGAATCTCACTGAATCTCAGAATATATAGAAAAAAAAAAACTAAGTTGTAAGAGTACTGAAAAGGTAGGAAGGGGGCAAGTTATCAAGAATTTTAAAAGCCAAAAAAAAAGGATTTTATATCTGATCCAGGAGGGAATGGGGAGTCACTAATTTGAATAAGGTAGAGATGTGTGTGTGTGTGCGTGTGTGTGTGTGTGTGTGTGTGTGTGTGTGTGTTGTGTGTGTGTGTGACAAGGTCAGACTCAGACTTTAGAAAGATCAGTTTGAAAACTTATTGGAAGATAGACTAGACTGGAGAGACACTTGAAGCAGAGAGACCAACCAAACCAGACAGCTAATGATGATGAGGCCCTACACCCGAATGGTGGCAGTGTTAGAGAAAAGAAGTTGACATACATATACAAGAGAGGTTACAAAGATAGAAATGACAGGACTTGACAGCTAATTAGATAAGGGGGTGGCAAGTCAAAGATGATCCCTGGGTTTTGATCTTAGGTGATTGGAAGGATGGTAGTACCCTTGGCAGTTATATGGAAGTTATGTATATATAGTCAACAAAAAGGAAAATCAACACATTGGCCACATCAGAAAAATCATGCTTTCTTTTGCTCTAGTAGTCAAAAAACCTTCTCTTCCTTTTTATTCTATTCAGTTACTGTCCCATATTGCTTTTTCTCTTAATGCTAAATTTCTTTAAAAAGCAATCCAATTTTAATACCTCAACCTCTTGCTTCTACCCCTACCATTTTACTGAAACAGCTTTCTTAAAGGTTACTTCCTAATCAAATGACCATTTTCTCAGTCATCATCCTTGACCTTTCTGTAGAATTTAGGACTATTAAATACCCGGTCCTTGAGAATATTTTCTCTTCCTTTGGCTTCAGAGATATTATACTCTCTTGGTTCACCTGGTTTTCCTCATTTCTTTTTAATTGCTCATCTTCTGTCTCCACTGACCCTTATAGTCCTCCCAGCCCCTTGTGGTGGGTGCCCCTCAAGATTTTGTCCTCAGACTCTTTTTTCTCTCTTCTGTTTACACTCTCTCCCTTGGCAATACTTTAACACAGTAAGCCCTTAAGAAATGTTTGTTGAATCTCATTCACTTCCATGGCTTTGCCTGCCACGGTGACTGCCAAATTTATATCTCAAACTCTGATTTCACTTCTGAATTTCAGCTTCATATCTCCAACTTCATATTCAACATCTCCAACTGGATCTCCCATAGGCAATCTGAGATTTAAAAAATTAAACCTGAGCTTATTATATTTTCTTTACTCTGATTATTTCTGTCCATGGTGCCACCATGTACCTAGCCTCCTATTGACTGAAATCTTGACATTTCTGACTTTTATTTCCTTCTACTCTCTGAGAGGCAGCAATAATGTAGTGAATAAGACTGGATTTGGAGTCATGAAGTTGTGAGTTGAATTTCTGCCTATAAAGGGGAATGGCGAAGTCCTTTCTCAAACTGAACTGCCAAGCATTCAAACTCTACTGCAGATAGCACAACTCCATTGGGCTGGCCATTGGACTGGGTTGTTTGAATGCCAAAGTACACTTGATTAAAAGACCATTTTATGAAAAACAAGGCAAGCCCTCACTTGCTCTCACAGAGATCAGAAGAGACAAGTAATATAAGGAAACTTTCAAGATGTCTCTGAAAAACTTTGGAATTGATTGTGATTCCTAGGAGATACTGGCACAGGACCACCCAGCATCTCATGCCTTCATCAAAGAAGGCGCTGTGCTCTATGAGCCAAGCAGAATTACACAGCTCAAAAGAAATGTGAGATGCACAAATTTATAGACATCTCCTCTCCAAATGTTCATATGGACTATGTGTGCCCAACCTGTGGTAGAGCCTTCTGAGCTCATAATTCATTTGATCAGCTACAGTTGGACACACTGTACCTTGACCCCAACGTAGCGATACCATTTTGTCCTCTTCCAGAACAAACAACAAGCAAATTCTGCCTCTGACATTTATTAGTTTTGTAATCCTGGGACAGTTACTTTTACCTCTCTATGTCTCTGTTTCTTTATCAGTTAAGTGGATGGGATTGTAGTCAATGCCCGTAAAGTTCTCTTTGAGTTCAAAATCTATGATCTTAAGATCATATCTAATCAGTTATCAAATCCCTTTTTTTCTATGTATACCATATCTTCAGGTTTTTTTTCCCCACTCCTTTGTTCAAGATGCTTCGAATATGGTTTCCTACTACCTACTGAATAAGTTTCAAATTCCTCTGCCTTGGCATTCAAGGCCTTTTAGTATCTTGTGCCACCCTACAATTCTAGGCTGATATCATCTCAATCCTATCCATTTACTCTTTCTTCTAATCAGGTTGGATTACTTAACATCTCCTGTAGACAATCCAAATCTTCTTGAATCTGTGCTACCTTCCCCAAATTGTTCATTAATTCCCTAACCTTCTTTTATAATTCAGATCAAACACTGCCTCCTCTCTGAAACCTCCCCTGATTGATAAAGTTAACCTTAACCTTTTCCCCTTGAGATTTCACATGGCATTTTAGTTGTATCTCACTTATACACTTACTATGTATTATATTCTACAATAGTAAAATGTGTAAAATGTCCCTTAATATACTAGGAACTCCATAATGGCAAGAACCATGACATCTACATTTTCCATGTTCCTCCAGTACCTAACATATACTTCATAAAGGTTTGTTGTTAATGATTGAATAGTATTGAGACAGAGAATGGAAGGAATTGTCACAGAGGTAGGTAGCTGGCACAGTGGATAGAGCACCGACCCTGAATCCCAAAGACCTGGGTTCAGATTTGACCTCAGACACTTATTAGGCTATATGTCCCTGGGCAAGTCACCTAAGCTTTTTCAACCTCTGCCTCAGTTTCTCAGGTGTAAAATGAGCTTAAAAATAACCCAATAATAACACTGGTTTCCAAGAGTTGTTATATCAAATGAGAATATTTTTAAGGTGCTTGAAAATCTTAAAGCACTATAGAGATGCTAGCTACTATTATTATGCAGCTCTGAAAAGAGATGGTATATAGAAAGCATTTGAAAATATATAGTAATAGGTCGAAGGTAAGTAGAATTAAGAATGTAAATTCTATCACGTGCGATAGACTACAAGGTCCTTGAAGGCAGGAACAGTTTTTTGTTTTGTCTTTTATCTTCAGTGCAAAGCAGTGCCTTGCAAAATAGTAGTGGCTTAATATATGTTTATTGAATTGTGTTAAGTTTATTCAAATTGATTTGAATTGCATTGTTAAAAATTTTGTGTGTGTTCTTAGTCTATTTTCTTCAAAAACAGATATTGGCAACATATTAAAAAGAAAGGGAAATTTCAAGATAGGTTAGGGGTTGCTATGGAATGGCTTACATACTCTGGGCATAAATAAACATCCTGAATATTTGTTTAATTTATTCATTTCAAAAAGCAAACTATTCTGTAACATTTGTTCATTCCTTTACTTATTTTCTAGCTTGCTAAAAAAGATGCACCAGCAATCTGTGCTCAATATTCGCAGGCAATGATGAAAGAAATAAAAAAAATCAAACATCGGATTGCCTCTCTGAACCACTTGGGTAAACCCAAAATTATAAAAATGGTTTGGAACAATTTTAACAAGGTCAGCCCTTTTATATTTGGTCATAGACTTGATTTCTGAGTAAAGTAGCCTTGGTTTCTGAAATTAAAGTCACTCCTACATGAATGGCTTATCTGGATTTCCCTGGCATCCAAAGCTAAGTGTCATTGGCAAAGAGCTAAAATCACAACCAAAAATCAGGATAAGTGGTTACACATTTCAGAGAGATATGATGGTATAAGATACCAGGTTGTAAGTAAGATAGTATTACTATGTTTGACCAGGACATCATTTTAGGAAAGGCGGTATTCTAAACAACAAAAATGCTACATTTTTAGCAGGCTTCAGAAATGCAAGATAATGGCCATTACAGCTCTCTGTTAGAGCTGCCTGTCTACGTAGCCCTTAAGCACTAATTCTAGCAGACACCTCAGAAAGGGAAACAAAAGGAGAGGAATCTATTAAACATACAAACAAAACTCCTTGAAAGTGGTCTCTTAGAAGTGTTGGGATTAAATTTAAATTGGCTTAATTAGTGGAATATTCAATTATGCAAACACTTTGCTTTTGCTAATAACCATGTTGAAATTGCCAATGGGAATCAAACTTCTGTTAACCCTTACATAGTCAATGGGAGAAAATAACAGTAATGATTTAAGTCTGGATCTCAAAACCAGGAAGATGTGGTGACTTTTGCATTGTTTTGGAAAGATGCCTGCTTAACTGTACTTTTATATTTTGATAGAGAGTCTTACTGGGAGCAGTGGGTGAGGAGTCATTAAAGAGTGACATTAGTGAAAAATAAAGAGAAAACAAGTTTGGGGAATAGTGCCAGAATACTTAATAGGGCTATTGAAAGGATGTCTTATTGTTTTTTGTAGATCTATGATGTCCTCACTGAGGAGAACTTTCAGTGCTAAAAATCCCTACATCAATGTACATAGACAACTCCTTTGTAGCATATAGTTTTAGAAAGTTGCCTGAAGAAAATGGGAGTTACTTGGTCATGATCACAAAGCTTGAGCAAGCAGGACTTGAACACAAGTCTTTCTGACTCTAGGGCTGGCCCTTTATACCCTGCATTTTGTCTTTCATAGACACACAGGATTGATCATATATAAACCAGATTTAAACCCATATGGCACTTAGCTGTAAAATTTCTCTCAACAAAGTCACTGTTGTCCTTTTCCTAACCAAGTCAAATAGACTTTTCCCTATTCTTCTGATTCTCACTTTTGCTTTTTAATTTATATTCTGTCTAATCTCAGTCTACAATAATTCAATACCTCCCTCACTTTTTTCATACTCTTTTGACTTCCCTGTCTTTGCCTGAGGCTCTTCTTCCTTTTCCCTTTTGCTATTGGTTACTTGAAGGAGGCCTTCTGACCTTTTATACTTATTGACTTAATTCATTCAATGGTTTCAATTACATATAAGTGGATCATGTTCACATCTATATAGCCAGCCCAGATCCATTATTATTATTAGGCCCTGAAAGGTGATACTCTATAGAAAACATCTGAAAAGGAACATACAGGAACAGATAAAAGGTAAATAGATTTAAGAATATAATTTCTATTCAATGCAATAGAACGTAAGCTCTTTCAGGGCAAGGCAAATTTTTTATTTTGTCTTTTTATCTTTAGTGACAGCAGTACATTGGCTTTCTGTCTTCAAGCCTGACTTAGTTGGTAATATCTTTGCTTTCAATGTTACAACTTTCTTTAGAGTCATTTCTAGCCAGGATTGGGAGCATTAAGAGAACTCTAGTTTATCTTTCTCCCTCTGTCTTTTCCCACTGATGTATTGGAAAGAGTGCTAGACTTGGAGTCAGGAGAGACACTGTGATACTTCCTGTAAGACCATGAAATGTCATTTTAACCTCTCAGAGTCTCTGATTGATTCTTCACCTGTGAAATGGGTATAATAATACCTGTAGCACCTATTATTAGCTCTGTTGTGAAGATCAAATCAAATAATATATGGAAAGCACTTTGCAAACCTGAAAATTATTATCTGTCTTAATATCTCCTTGGCATGAGTATATCCTGTCCCTGCCTGCATCCCATGAATTGCCTCTGTAAAAAGACAGAGTTCACAGGAGTTAACCATATGACCAGAACAACAGGCCAGGGAAATCACAGGAAAAGAGGGTACACAGTGGGTAACCTAGAAGAAAATACATCACTCTGAACAAAAGGGGAAGCAGTCAATTTTCTGCAAGTTGCTGAAGACATTTCAAATTGCAAAAGCCTCGGAAATGCTTCTCAGAAAAGAATACAAAGCATCAAAACAAACACTAATAGGAAAATTCACATTTAGGGTTAGGCATTAGAGAATACCAGTCATTTTATAGGTCAGTGTTTAGTCATTTTGAAAGAGTTCGATTGCCTAAAAACATCTACTTGCAAAGAGCAGAATAGCAGGCATTCCAACAGAAATTTGCTAATCTACTGTGCAAAAATCCATGCCTTAAAAACAGCCTCTGGTTATAATATTGCCGAAAATATGTTGGGTTTTTTCCAGACAAATAAAACATGAAAAAGCCTATTTTATTTGTAAAAATAAACCTATCTTAGCTTTTCATTTAGCCAAGGATGACTTTGTTCTATGGCATGCCCTTCAATAAAATTATAGCTTAGGTTTAAGAAGCCTACAATTTCAAGGCCTTACTTTTCTATGAGTTAGTTTTATCTTTTCTTGATTTAAAAACTATTCAGTGCAGTTAGAAAGCAGGGATGTAATTACACACATGCACACACACTTTCAGCATAATTTTATGGCCCCTATTAAATTTTTTAATTACATGCATTTGGGTATAAATAATAACCTAGAAACTTATCTAAATATTTTTTTCAAATATACCAGTAGCTACAATGAATAGAAAATGGCTTCATAATATCTTGTAAAATGTCTGAGCTTAGTGCCCTAAAGGTAAGATTTAAGGTTTGGTTTAATTTTTAATTCACTATATTTGAAATTTAGAGAATAAATATCATGTCCATTTTCTGGCAGTTGCCAGAAAATATATTCCCATGTAGAAGGGGAAAAAAACTATCTAGATTAAAATTGTAATGAGGCCTCTCTCTTACTTATGAAAAGAATATTATTACTTAAAACTTGTTTTAAGTACATGAACTTCATTGTTTGATTATGCTTGCTTGTATTATCTTGGCCCAGATCATTATAAATATATTCGAAACTGCTTTGTAAACTGAAAGGATATTTCCAATATAATTCAAGTAATTATAGTTTGAGTGATCTAACATAGAACTAAAGTACCTCCCCAGGGCTACTTCCACATAATTGGGAATGGCATAAATAGTCCTGATTAATTGTATTTCTGTGTAGTCATCTGCCTCTGATGAGTCATTGTTGTTCTTAATAATAGTAAAAAAAAAAATGTGTGTTTGAATGAGACATATTTATTTATTTTTAAATCTATTTATTCTTAAAACTGAACCACAACTATAAAATAGTAAGACAGAAATCCTTATAAAGGGCCTCATTGTAAATCTTATTTGTTAGACATTTGAAGGATATTGTGCCCCCGTAGATCATAAGCCAGTGAGTGATAAGCTAAGAAGTGGCAAACCATTTTAGTTCATGAATTTTCAACGGAATTGGTCTCAAACTTTATCTCAATTCCCACTCTCATTTTCAGCCTTGATTAGTCAAAAGGTAATAAATAATTTAGCAATGGTTTCTTCACACTTCGAGAAAGAGTCAACATCCACATATATTGGAAAAGGATAATTACCATTACTACTCATAACAATAATTCTGTTTTTTATTTACCGAAACTGTCACTGGCCTACCATCAGTAAGCTGAGTTGGTTTTCCATAGTTGTGGTAGTAAATTTGCACCTATCCTTGTCCATTCTCTTATTCATTCACCCATTAGACAAATACATGACTTTGCAAGATAGCGAGAAAGGATCTTGAAGCAGGGAGACTAATTAGAACCTATTATATGTTTTCGCAGAAGAACTAAAAGAAGTCTGAACTAAAGTGGTAGCCAGAGGGACAGAAAGGAAGGGAGGAAGTTATGAAAATCATTGTAAAGGAATGAACAAGACTTAGAGACTGATGGAATATTGGAGAAGGACTTAAAAAGGCCTGAAGTAGAATTCAAACCCAAATTTTTCTGACTTCAATTCCAGTGCTCTATCTACTATACCAATGTTATCAAAGTCAAACAGATAAGGTGGGGGGTACAAATCAATACATAAGGATACCAACATACCACATATTGACTTAGCTTTAAAAGTGATATTCCCAATTATATTTTAATCTGGTTCCCACACTCAGGGAGGCCTGTGGGCCATATGTTTGACACCTTTGCACTATGTATACTATGCTACCTCTCTAGATATTTTTTTTTTAATTGGGGGGAATATGGAGGAGGAAGAGTGTGTGAACTCCTTATAATGGAAGAACCTTTCAATATAACAAAAGTTTAGTGGAATTCTTTAAGTAAAATCTTTGTAAATAATAAATAGTAGTTGTTATCAACATCGTTTCCTGTAATTACTAGGATCAAATAAAGTACTTTGATATTTTGATGGCTCTGTGAATCCATTATTGAGAATACACCATTCAATGAGGGCAGATCAAAACTCACCACATTTTCTTATACTGACTAATTTTTGGCCATATCTTTCCGTAAATCTTCCATGTTGGATATTTTTCCAACATGCCAGAGGCCTTTCTTCAATTTTTCTAACAGAAACATGGGATTCTACATTTCAATCTGGAGGAAGTCTTAGAGCTCAAATTTTCCTCTCATTTCAAAGATAAGGAAACCAAGGCCCAAAGAGATTAAGTGACCTCTGCAAGGTCACATGTGTAGTAAAAAAGAGAATCATGACTTCTACCCATGCTCTCAAATTCCTGATCTCATATACTTTCGATCGAATTATTTCCTAGTCTGTATATACCAATAAAGGACTAGGATTGTCCATTCATCCTTCACTCTCTCAACATGACTGGCCTACCTCCCTTTATATTCATCAATACCATTCTTTTCCAATTTCTCCTACCCTATTCATTATTGGTAACAAGCAGCACCAAATAACATATTTGGTTTGTAATATATCTTTTCATTTTATTCACCTTATTCCAAATATAACAATATTCACCACAATATCTTTAATCTTAAGGATGTGATGGGTGACAATAATTAGTGTTTTATATTGGGAAAAATATCCTATTATATCACCTCATTAATTATCTCACAAAACTTTTTCTTTTTTTTCCTTTTTTTTTAAATTTATTTTTAATATGTTTAGTTTCCAGCATTGATTTTCACATGCGTTTGAATTACAGATTTTCTCCCCAATTTCCACCCCCCCCCACTCCAAGATGGCGTACACTCTGGTTGCTCTGTTCCCCAGTCTGCCCACCCCTCCGTCCCCCCATTCCCCTCCCATCCACCTATCCCTTCCGTTCTTGTAGGGCAAGATAAATCGCTATGCCCCATTGCCTGTGCATCTTATTTTCTAGTTGCATGAAAAAAAAAAACTTTTTTTACTTTTGAACATCTATTTTTTTAAAACCTTGA
>CM053622.1:522218209-522237282 GCA_028646595.1 Phalanger gymnotis
ATCACAAATAGTCTATAAAGATAAGGCCTGTCAGATCCCTGTGTATTCTCAGGCAAAGACGAAAACAATTTTACAAGGCAAGCTTAATTATCCTGGAGGAGGTGGGAAGATGATATCATAAACTCAGGGTCCACAGGATCCTTAGGTTAGTAGTTAGTATGTCATCAGCAGAGGATAAGGATAAAGAAAAGGCTAAAGATAAAGAAAAAGATAAAGATAAGCAGGAGAGTAAAAGAATGCATGCAAAAGACATTCAGAATGTCATGGTCCTCTCTGAGAATGAAGGACAAATAACAACCTGAGAGTAGCATGAGCTGTTCCACTAGGGACCCAACTGGCAAGTTCCAGCTGGGCAACGAAGCACCTTCCTTCCTTCCTTCCTTCCTTCCTTCCTTCCTTCCTTCCTTCCTTCCTTCCTTCCTTCCTTCCTTCCTCCCTTTTTTCCTTCCTTCTCCTTTTCCTTGCCTTGCCCCCTTCTTCTCCCTCTGTCTACATAGGGTATCACACCCTTAGCTGCAGGTGCTCTACCTAAAGGGGTATAAATTTTCATCGCTGAAACCTCACAAGATATCTTCGGATTTGCAGAATAGATTTCTTTCTTAAGGCCCAGCCTTAAACCCAAATCACTCTGGCTCTCATTGATTGGCCAACAATAGGTCCCAGTCCAAGCTCAGGGGGTCATTGATTGGGCCCTGATTGCTCAGAGTGAATGTAAATACCAATTGTTTCTGTTTTGGCCAGAAACCCCGAGGGTCCTCCCCTCACAGATTGATATTTTACTTGGCCTCATTTCTTGCCTAGCCTTAATCAACGAATGGGCATTGCCTCAATCAGACTGAGACCTGGGAAAGACCTTAGCTTAAAAAGGCCATGGTTTCCCACTGCATCTGGTTCCATCTCCAGTCGTCCTGATCTATATCTTGCCACTGGACTCAGACGACTAAGGAGGAGAAAGTGAGGCTGGTGACTTTGCACAGTCCTCTCTCACTGAAATCCAATTCAGTTGCAAGTCATGGCAACACCTTCTTGATGTCTTGGTCCTCTTTGAGAACTAAGGATAAAAAACAACATGAGCCATCTCCTTCAGGAGGCCTTTCCTCTTTCCTACCAGCTGCTAGTGTTCTGTACAAATTAGTTTATAGCCTATATGTCTTATATTCCTTTGCACATGCTATTTCTTCTAATAGAAGTTAAGCTTCTTGAAAGCAAAGAAGGATTTTTTAAAAATTATTTTATCCCTACTTCCTAATATGGAGTAGGATGCTTTTTGATTCATTCACTGGCTGAAAGGGATAAATTTTACCAACAAAATGAAGGCGGTAAGGCTTCCTAGAGAATGTGGGATTTGAATTGGATTTTAAGAAATTTGTAGCAATTAAACAAGTAATACTAGGAAGAGAGGTCATTATAGGCATTGAAATAATCTGAGCAAAGGCATAGCATATGTGGACCCTGCATATTCGAGGGCCAGAGAGCTGTCAGTTAAAACATATTGCATGTAGAGATGAATCATACGAGATGTGTCTAGGAAAGTAAAATGATACAGGATTGTGGAATGGCTTGAATCCCAGGCAAAGAATTTTAAACTTTACTCAAGAGACAATGGACAGACACTGAAGGGTTTATAACAGATAGGCAATGTAGTCCAATCTATACATACGAAAGATGAGTTTTCTGATGGTAGAAATGATAGATTGGAAGGAAGGAATGGAGATAGGAAAGACCCTTCGGAGGCTATTGAAGGGGGTGCTAATGAGGATCTGTAC
Source organism: Phalanger gymnotis (assembly GCA_028646595.1). Classification (NCBI taxonomy): domain Eukaryota; kingdom Metazoa; phylum Chordata; class Mammalia; order Diprotodontia; family Phalangeridae; genus Phalanger; species Phalanger gymnotis. The sequence continues at coordinate 522,219,976 of CM053622.1, forward strand.
TAAACTAGTAGCAATGAGAATAGAGATTCCTAGGAGAATTCAACAAAATTGATGGGACCTGGCAAAAAATTGCATGTTAAAGGTGAGGAAAAAGGAAAGATTCTCAAGGTTTCAAACATAGGAGACCAAGTATAAGGGGGAAGAGCTACCCAGTATGAGGAGGCAATTAATGATATCAAAAGCTATAAAAAAAATCAAAGAAGAGGGCTCAATAGTGAGCTTGAAGGCAATAGCTTCACTAGATTGGCAGAGGCTTCTGGAAAGCTTTTTATGTGATATTGAGAAAAGAATGGTCAGTGAGGAAGTGAAGGCATCAGATCAAGAAAATATTTTTAATTTTAGAAATAAAAGTGAGCACAAAGACAGAAGATTGGAAGGACTAGAAGAGTCAAAGAAAGTTTTGTTTTTTTTCCAAGACTGGAGAAATCAACAATCATTTATTAGGGACATATTACATAAGAGACATTGTTTGCTAAGTGCTGGGGATACAAAGAAAATAGAATCTCTGAACTCAAGGAACTCACATTATAACAGAGGAGACAAGTAAACAATTACATACATAGAAAATATATACAGGGCGAATTGGAGGGAACCTAGGAGGGAAGACAATACCAGTGAGGGGACAGGGAAAGGCTTTTTTGCAAATGAAAATATTTGAGCCGTCTTGAAATAAAACAAGGAAACTTCAAGGGAGAGCATTCCAGGCATGGGGAAAGCCAATGAAAGAGCATGAAGTTGGGAGAAAAACTGACATGTGCCAAGATCCTTAAGATGGCCAATGTGGGTGAATCACAAAGTATGTGGAGGTGAGTAAAATATAAAAAGACTCAGAAAATAGGAAGGAACCAATTTGTTGAAGGCTTTGAAAATGAAACAAAGAGCATTATATATTGCATAGGCCTCTGTGCTATTTTTCTACTGCTTGGCAGATAAAGGGGATATTGGATAGTAGATTTTGAACTGGAAAGGACATTAGAGAACATATAGCTCAACCCTCTCATTTTGCAGATGAGGGAATTCAGGCACAGAAAGGGTAAATAACTTGCCCAGTCACACAGACAGTATGTATCTGAGGTAATACTAGGATGCAGGTCTTCCTGATTCCAATTCTAGAGCTCTGTATGCTACACAAAGCTATTTCTCAACTCTGAAATTAAGTGATCATATCTTATAGCAAATTCAAATTCTACTTTCTTGTCTTTAACATTTTATTAGTAAAAACAATTGGTAAAATATTAATTGCTTGTGGGTAGACTGAGCCAATATGATAGAAATGATAATTCTACCCAAATTAATTTACTTATTCAGTGCCATGCCACTAAAATTACCCAAAATTTATTTTATAGAGTTAGAAAAAGTAATAACAAAATTCACCTGGAAGAGCAAAAAGTCAATAACATCAAGGATATCAATGAAAAAATATGAAGGAAGGGGGCATAACAATACCAGATCTCAAACTGTATCACAAAGCAATAATCATCAAAACGATCTGGTACTGGCTAAGAAATAGAGTGGTGAATCAATGGAATGCATTAGGAACACAATACACAGTAGTAAATGACAATAGTAACCTAGTCTTTGTTAAACATAAAGATCTAAGCTTTTGGACAAGAACTTACTATTTGACCAAAATTACTGGGAAAATTGGAAAGTAGTTTGGCAGAAACTTGGTATAGACCAACATCTCATACCATGTACCTCTCATACCATACCCATAAAATAATTAGGGGAGCATGGAATATATTATCTGTCAGAGCTATGGATAAGTGAAGAATTTATGACCAAACAAGAGATAGAGAGCATTACAGGATATAAAAATGGATAATTCTTATTACATTAAATTAAAAAGTTTTTACACAACGCAACCAAGATTAGAAAAAAACATAAAATTGGGGGAGGCAGAATTTGTAGCAAGTTTCTCTAAGAAAGGCCACATTTTTCAAATATTTAGAGAAACAAGTTAAATTTCTAAGAATACAAGTCATTTCTCAATTGACAAATGGCCAAAGGAAATGAACAGGCAGGTTTCAGAAGAAGAAATGAAAGATATCTATAGTCATATTTTTAAATGCTCTAAATTGCTGTTGATTAGAGAAATGAAAACTAAAGCAACTCTTAGGAGCTACCTTATACCTTTTAGATTGGCTAATATGATAGAAAATGAAAATCACAAATGTTGGGGGGGATGTGGAAAAAAATATGAGCATTAGTGTACTGGTGGTACACTTGTGAACTGATCCAACCATTCTGGAGAGCAATTTGGAACTATGCCCAAAGGATTATAAAACTGTGCATACCCTTTGACCCAGCAATACCACTACTAGGTCTATATCCCAATGAGATGAAAGAAAAAAGAAAAGGAAAAGAACCCATGTGTACAAAAATATTTTAGCAACTCTTTTTGTCGTGGCAAAGAATTGAAAATTGAGGATCAACTGGAGGATGGTTGAACAAGCTGTGGTATATGATTATGATAGAACACTATTATGGTATAAGAAGTGAGGAGCAGGTGTTTTCAGAAAAACCTGGGAACACATATAAACTGGTGCAAAGTGAGTTAAGCAGAATGAGGAGAACATTATACACAGTAACAGCAATATTAAAAGATGATTGATTGTAAATGCCTTAGCTCTTCTCAGCAATATAATGACCCAAGACAATTCCAAAGGACTTATGGTGAAAAAATGCTATCCACCTCCAGAGGAAGAACTGATGGTGTCAGAATGAAGATAGAAGAATACTTTTAAAAACTTTCCCCATTTTTCTCTTTATCTGTGGTCTGTGCTTTCTTTTGCAACATGACTGATATAAAAATATGTTTTATATGACTGCACATGTATAATTTATCTGGAATTGTTTGCCTTCCCAATGAGGGGAAGGAGAGAGAGGGGGAAAAAAGGAGTTTAGAACTCTAAATTTTTAAAAAAGAATGTGAAAAAATAGTTTTTGCATGTAATTGGAAAAATATATCAAAGTTTTTTTTAATTTAATTGTAAAATAAAAAGCACATTATTCATAACTATGCAAGTTAATAGAACCATTTTTATCTCTGTTCAGCCAAAACACATATGCTTTTTGAGGGTAAAAATGTCTGTATTTGAAATCCTCCCCAATATAAACTCTGACTAAATTACAGTAATTACTCAGGTTTTTTTAAATATCCATGCAAAACTATCACAAGTAAAAAGCAAAAAAAAGGGGGGTTGTTCTGGAAATTAATAATGAGATTATCTTTAATTTGCATAGCCAAAAATTTTTGTCGTTCATTTTTCAGTTATGTCTGACTCTGTGACCCTATTTGGGATTTTTTTTTGGCAAAGATACTAAAGTGTTTTGCTATTTCATTTTCCAGCTCATTTTACCTATGAGGAAACTGAGGCAAACATGCTTAAGTAACTTGCCCAGGGTCACATAGTCATAAAGTGTCTAAGGTCAGAATTGAAGTGAAGAAGATGAATCTGCTTGACTCCAGGCATGGTACTCTATCCTCTGTGCCACCTAGCTGTTTTATAAGACTTTGAAATAAATTTACATTCCTTGCTAAGGTATATTAGTCCTCTTTATTGCTATTACCAAGAATGATCCTATCTGCCAGGGATGCTGAAGCTGAGTACAAGAATTATTAATAAGGCTGCTTCCCAAAATTTTCCAAAATAATTAGCAGTATCTTGGCTAGTTTAGAAGTGATGAGTTTATCCTGGGAGGGGCAACTTCTTTTTTGGAGTTGAAACTATTCCTACAGCAAACATGCATACATATGGGGGGAGGGAGTTGTGTGTGAAACTAAATCCTACCTGACCAGGGAACCAGATAAACTTTAGGGATATTTGGTCTAAAAGTTTATACACTCCAAGTTTCAAAGCTTCAGCTATCTCCCAAAAGAGCATTTCCAGGCTCCTGAGAGAATTAACTTAAAGGAAAAGCCTACAAACTGTAGGCTTTGGCCCTCCCTGTCTGGCAAGTTCCTTCTGGAAACTGTGTGTGTGTGTGTGTATGCACTTGCACACATGCACACAATGCCAACTTTTCCATTGCTAGCTCTTGAACCAAGGCTTTTGATGCACAAAAGACAACTCATGACTCAGAGATCAGAAGACCTTCTTGTCACTCTATAGTCTTAAAATTTCAGGGAGGGAAGAAATAAAGAGAAGAGGAAGGTAGAATAATTAAATATCACATTCTTCCTGCTCATTACAGTTTGCCCTTATACATCAGGGGGTTAGGGGCTCAGTAGCTCCACAATCTGGAAAATCTGAGTACAATTTCTTGGATCTCCCTTCCAACCAGAGAAATTTGAATTTTTTTTCAGTGTGGTGTTTCCAGTTATCTTCTTGTAAAATTTGGGTCAACATTATATAATACTATGCATATATTTTATGCAATTTTATGAGTTTCTAAAATTTTTCTGTGTTATCTGCTGGCCTTTGTGTATCATCTGTGGCTTCTGCAAAACCCTCCCAAAATTCCCATTTAATTTCTTATGCCAACCTACAATATACTGAAACCATGATGGGGAAAGTCATGATATGGAAGGGATAACTATTTTATCCTCACATTGCATCCTGAGACCTGTGAAAGGATAAGAAGAACACTCGATTTGGAATGAGAGGACTCCATATTAATTCCCAGTTCTGTTATTGTGTGACCTTGGGTAAGCTACTGTCAATTCTGGTAATAAATGACCAAAGAGTCACAGAGGTTTTGCAACCACCGTTAACTCAAAAAATACCAAAGAGCTCACAGGTTAAAAGTGAAAAGCTTTCTTTACTGGGTGAAGAGAAATTAGACACGTGTTAGGGTGTCCTCTAGTAGGAGACCCAAGGCAGTGAGGCTAAATCTTGACTTACATATTTGTGTCTAGATAAAAAAATCAAACAGTGTAGTGTAGCAGCAGTAACAAGGTACAACAGTGACAGTGAGTCAGGGTTGTCCAGAGACAAAAAGTCCATTCATTGCAGGGTTTCGTGTCTGGGCCTGCCGATGTTTGTCTCAGCTCAGGGCCCATCAGTTCCGAGATATAGTTGCAGCAAAGTTCATCCAGAGCACAAAGGATTGTTGTTATGCCAACCTCAGGGCATGGCTTGTTTGCTGGACCTTAGCCCTGGAAAACATGGTTTCTAAAAAGAGACAGGTGGTCTTGGATCCTGCCACTACTTAACTTCTCTAGCCCTTAGATGATCCATCTATAAAATGAGATCATTGAACCTTTTACATTCCTTCAAAATCTAAATCTGTGGTCCTGTAACCTGTTTAAGGCAGATAAAAACAATGGGAATGCATTCTAATGAATAGCACAGGGGTGGGGAACCCACAGCCTTGAAGCCATATGTGGTCGTCTAGGTCCTCAAGTGCAGCCCCTTTGACTGAATCCAAACTTCACAGAGCAAATATATCAAGTATATTCAAGTATTATTAAGATGAAAGGATTCGTTCTATAAAACTTGGACTCAGTCAAAAGACTGCACCCAAGGAACCAGAAGGCCATATGTGGCCTCAAGGCTGCAGGGTCCCCACCCTTGTTCTAGAGGCTATTCTTCTTCAGCTATGGATTGAAACAGTTCATTCAATCAACCAATGAACAAGTATTTATGACCACCTATCATGTGCCAGGCATAGTGCTAGGCAATGTGCAAACATAGTGCAAGCAATGAAATTATCATTTATAGTCTAACAAGGGAGATAACAATTACTTACAAAATATGTCCACTTAATATAACATTAATAAATATCAACATATGAGAGTTTGAATACATGGTATGATAGTAGCAATTGTGAGAATTAGAAAAGATCATGAAAAAGACAGTATTTTAGTTGTATCTTAAAGGAAAAGAGGGACTCTATTAGGCAGAGAATGTATTCCAGGCATGGACACAGAGATGGGGTCATAGAGTGTTGTTGTAAGGAGTGAGAAGGCCAGCATAACTGCTTCTCACAGTGTAGGAATAATGTGCTGAAAAGATAGTTCAAAGTCAGGTTGTGATGTGCAAATGTTCTCTAAAGCTATGGAAAATAAATAAAAAAAATCATTGATGTGAAAGTTCAAGTTTAATTTTTAGTAATAACCATTAATTTTACATCACCTTCACTTTCAAATATATCATCTCCTCATTCTCTACCCATCATTTTCTTGAAATGAAGAATTAAAAAAAGAAAGAGGAAAAAGAAATCAGTTCAACCAATACATCACTTGTATCTGACAGTATATGCAATATTTCACATCTCTAATCTCCCACCTCTGCCAAGGATGAAAGGATGTGCTTTATTTTTCAACTCTTTTCTAGGAACTTGCATTCATTATAATTATACAGCATTTAGTTTCATCTGTGGGTTCTTTCCATTTATATTATTTTAGTCATTGTTTATGTTGTTTTCTAGGTTATGCTTACTTTACTCTGTATCAGTTCCCTTAAGTTTTCCCCTGTTTCTCTGAATATCTTCATAGTCATCATTTCCCACAGTATAATAAAATTCCATTACTTTCCTGTACCACAGTTTGTATAACTATTCTCCAATTTATAGCATCTACTTTGTTTCTATTTCTTTTCTATCACAAATGAAATGTTGCTTTGACTATTTTGGTTTATATGGAACTTTTTTGTCTTTCACAGTCTTGGAATGTATTTCTCTTAGATCTCTAAATTGCGGGCATGGACTTTTTGTTCACTTTTTTTTAGCCTGATTCCATATGTGAATTATGTGTGCGTGTTTGTATCAGTCAACAATCTAGAAGAGGAGGATGTGAAAAAGAGAATCCTATTGATGTATTATTCAATTGTGTCTAACTCTTCACGACCCTGTGGGCCATACTGCCCATGAAGTTTCCTTGGCAAAGACATTGGAGTGGGTTGGCATTTCTTTCTTCAGTGGGTTAAAGCAAACAGAGGTTAAGTGTTTTGCCCAGGGTCACACAGTTAATAATTGTTTGAGTCCATATTGAACCCAGCTCTTCCTGACTCCAGGCCCAGAACTTAATCCACAGAGCCATCTAGCTATTACACATATTTATATATACAACAAGGCACACCTTTGATTACTGTTATTAAGGCTAATAAACTAACCATGTCTTGAGAGTCCAAATTTGGCACTATCTGATTTCAAAATCAGGCTTTACGATATTAGGCAGTATTTGGAGAAAAGAATTGCATACCGACCACTCTGAAATGTTCATAAAAAGGTATGGTGCCAATTCTTTCTACTTAAAAAGTATTTTATGTTATACCCAATAGTATCTTTTGCTTGTTCTGCTGTAAGAATAATGTTTATGGTGATTGATTATACTTTCAGTAAGTAGTTTCTGTGACTATCAAATAATCCTTTTTTTGTTTTCTCATTTAGTCACTTGGGAAGTAAAGCATTTTGTATTGTCTTAATAGGTATTTATTAAAGGAGGTCTTTTTTCACTTAAAATATCTTACTTAAAAAAGGTTTCTTTGGCTATGGCTTTGAAGGCAGTATCTATTGCTAATGATTTCTTTTATTTTAACATAAATAAGCTTCTTTTCCTTCTTATCTGACCTCCATCTACACATCTCTTAAATAAGATCTTGTCTTAACAGACTGTGAATGAGACTCATGTTTTCACACTTGAATTGGGAAAAAGTTATTCTCTCTCTCTCTCTCTGAGGTTCAACAGCCTAGACTGTCCTTGAGACTGTGACATTAAAAAAGGGTACCATAACTTGAATTATTATAAGTTCAAATGACATTTCAGTTAAAGATGGATCCATGCGCGAGTCTTGCTAATTAGGTGAATGGGACAAAAATCCACCCAGAAGGGCTTACAACTTTCCTTCTAGGGTCCAGAGTTTACCTAGCATTGGCATTTAACTTTTGATTTATTCTTACTAAGAACAATTTTGCAGTAAGTTTCATTTATAGTGCTTCAAGTTTGTTTACAAAAGTAACTTTTTATAAGGGAAAAGGGAATTATTAAGACACTTGAGTACAATAAGACAGGTTAAGTTTCACATTTGAACCACACACAATTAAGAGACAAATGTTGTAGCACAAATGTATATGACATATATCTCCAGGCTAATGACCTTGAAGTCTTTGATTGTTCCCTCTTACTTCTCCCATATTTCCGATCACATGCCAAGTCTTCTCGACTACATACCCACAATATCTCCTGCATGAATCCCCACCTCTCTCTCCCTACTACAATCAACCTAGTTCAGGTACTCTTCTTGTTTAGGTCATTGTAATAACTGCTTAGAGTTTCTTTCTGCCACCAGTCTATTCTTTTTCCATCCTTCTTTCACACTACTTCCCAGTCCTAATACAATATTCTGATAGCCTCACTCCTGGTTGTCTCACTCTGATTAAGTGACTCTGCATTTCCTACCAAATAAAATGTAAACTATTCAGTCTGGCATTCAAAGTCTTTCCTAGCCTGGATAAAAGATAAACTTACAGCTTTATTTTATCTTTCCCTTTCATATACTTCACATGTCAGCCAAAGTAGACTTCCCTCCAGTCTCCCTTCTCACCCTCTCCACTTCCATCTCTGTGCCTTAGTTCATGCTAATCTCCAGGATGAGAATGAATACCCAGATATTGCACCAATCTCCACCTCTTGAAGTCTCACTCTTCTTTCAAGACCTAACTCAGGGTCGTCTCTCTAAAGCTGATCTTCCGCTTCCTTCTTTCTCTGGCCTCTCCTCATAACCCATATATAGTGATCCCTCCCTCTTTGAGCTACTCACATGGTTTTGTCTGGACTCCTTCTTTGCATTTACCCCCAAACTCCTTTGTATCATTGGTTATTTCTATACATATTTTTCAAAGTCATAGTGAACAGAGCACTGAAAATAGGAAGGTCTGTGTTTGAATGCTTTCCCAGACAGTTACTAATTTTATGGACCTGGGCAAGTTACTTAATCTGAGTCATATTTTCCTCACTACACAATTGGAATCATAAAAGTGTATACTTCATGGGATTAATATAAGCCAAAAATGAAATTATACATGTGAAGTACTTTACAAATCTTAAAGCACTGTGTGAATATTACCTCAGTCTCATCTTTTTTTATTTGTTATTTAAATGTAAGCTCTTTGAGGACAAGGACTTTTTGATTTTTTTCTTTGTATCTCAAGCACTTAGTACGCTATCCGGCACAGTGTAGGCATATGAGAAATATGTGCTGATTGATTTTTCATTTCAGGTCGAAACAATTCTGATTCCTTTATATTTAATTCTACAGATAATTGCACAGGTGGAACAAATATCTTCTTTATGTAGTTGAATAAAAGTATTAAGCTGCAGGCATACAGAAAGTATCCTTGGTATACCTCTAGTAACAGGAAAATAGGAATAATGATTCTTGCATTTTGATCTTCTCAGTTAGGTCTTTTTCCTTCGAAAATTTTTAGATGGTAGTATCTGTTAACATAGTTAAAAGATGTGCATGTGTGTGTGTGTGTGTGTGTGTGTGTGTGTGTGAGCATGTGTGAATCATTGTTATGTCTAGACAATTAGAAGCAATGGATCAGTCTGTGACAAAGTTCTAGTTTCACATACTTTACTGATTGATTTTTCTAGGATATATCGAGGTCAGTATTAGGAGTATGTGGAAGTATCATGTCAGTTATGAAAAACAGTGAGCTTCTGGTGTATAATTCTAGCTACCAGGTATACCAGCAAGGCAGAATTCATGACTTCAAAGATAACCGTGAATAAGCCTGAATGGTCCAGAATCGCAGGATATAAGCAATTCTCTAAGTAGAAGGCAGAGGAGTTAAAGCATTTATTGAAACTCAAAAGTAGCAGACCCATGGACCAGTGTCCCCAATTCGACATCCTGGCAAGAACCTTCTAAAACCAGTATGCCCATCTCACAATAGTGACCAGAAGGCCACAGAAAAACATTATGGCAGCAAGACAAGCCATACTGGTGCTTCCCCCCCTAATGCCAGGGCCCTCCAGCAAGAAGACCACTCACTAGCCTCAAGCCCCTGCTCAGCACTCTCCAGTCTCCATAAGGGGCAGTCCTGCTTTTTTGTAGCACCTGCGGCCATCGCCACCACTTCCGCTGCAATCTCCAAGCTGTGTTCCAGCTAGCTGACTGCTTCCTCTGTCTTTCAGCTCTTAACTGCTCTCACCAACTGCCTCTTAGCTCTGCTCCAACCATTCAGCTGGCTCCTCCCACCACAGGCTTCCTTTGGCTACAGTCCTAGCCACTCCCCCCAGGACCCTGAGAGCCCCACCCCCAAGCCCACTCAAATGGGTGGAGAAGATCTTCCCATTCACTGATTGCCTTTACACCACGTCATATTTCCTAGATATTTAGAAGGTGTTAATCATGTATAGCCTGCAGTGATAGATTACACAATCACCACCATTTCATTGCATAATCTGCATCGATCGATCACTAAATCTGAGCACCTCAAGGATAAATCTTTGGTAGATTCTAGTGACAATGACCTGATCCTAAACTGCCATTATAAACACTCTCATGCACACACAAATCAGCTATTCAGCCTATTTGTGGAAAGAGCATTGGTTGAGTTCATGTAGATGTCACTCCTGCCTCTCAGGGCTTTTTCATTCTCCTCTTGGATCTTGGTTGTTTCATAGACTCCATTAGAAGACAAGCTATTATAGGTTATATTTTATAGAACCAATGGTATGTTCTAGTTATCAGCCTTTAATGCTGACACAGTGAAGTGATGCCAGCTTATTCCAAAAGTATTTCTGTAAGTTTTTGGCCAGTTTGTCAAGCACCCTAAAAATGTCTACCAGTCATTTCCCTCTTTTTTCATTGTGGAAGTGTTCATCTTTACACTATTGTCTCAGCATACTTATATTTTGTTAAAATTTTCCAGATTTTTATTAGGGTATTGTCCCAATCTCTTTTGGATCATTTTATAAATCCAAAGGGTACATTAAGGTTGTATAGGTGTTAATTATTTTAAATGCAGTTTCTCCACTAAGCTTTCATTCCAGAAGTCAGTAAGTCTCTTAAAATATTCAGCCACAGTCTTCATTCTGACAGCTTTAGGCTTGAAATATCTTTTCTGGAAGAGACCATGATACTTTGTAAATTCGATCTCCAGATTCTAGCTCAAAGTTTCTTTCATTCCTTGGTTTGTGTTAAGAATTGTATACCTATTCAGTTCAAATGGCATTTTGATGTTGATAAAAATTCCATGAAATGAAAGAACTGTTCTGATTCAACACTTACTCTGTAAATTGAAAAGTATGTTTAATTCTAATAGCATTAATATTGCATTTAAGGCTACACAGACAGTTTTTAACTATCTTCCTGAAAAATGCCACATTCTATGTGAATTGTTCTTGATGTTATGTGGGTTACATTAAATAGAAAATAATTTTCCATGAGGACCTAATATACTCAGCATTATCACTTATATTTGGGTCCAATTTGTATATTTAGAGTACATTAACAAGCTATGAGTGAGGAACTGGGTCAAAGGTTTCCTGATAACCAAAAAAGGCAGTGTAATTGGTATGGCACTTTGAAGTAGCTTGTTCAATAATTACTGAATAAATAAGAAATTGCTTTTTATAGCACTAGGATTTTTGTACATCCTTTTTACTTTTCAGATGATATACTGTTTTCTCATATTGATAGATGTTTTTGTGATATAAGATAGGGATGTTATGTAAAAAGTACAAATAATTTAATGACCGTTATTTGGAAGAGTCACTCATATTCTTTTCATTTAGCAGCCAATTTGTAGTGCCTTCGGATAGGATCAGACTTGTTTCCAAGAGGAAACCTGGAAAATGCTTTGCTGATAATTAATGCGCCATCGAGAAGTGTTTGCTGCAATTATTATGGATTATCTTGGGACCTACTGCTCTCCAGTTTTCCAAAATTTCAAGAAAGAATGTCAGTCATCTTCTCCTTTGATGTAACTGTTTTGTCAATCAGTATGTGAACGGTGCCAGCTTTCTGTTTCTCATTTGATGTAACTTGCATTTTCACTTTGTTGTGCTTCTTGTGACCACATAGACTACCTGACATTTGTTTTCCATATTCTCCTTCTTTAGGCAATTTTTCTGTCTCTATTTCTCTCTCTTTCTCTTCCCCCCACCCCAACCCCTGTGTGTGTGTTTCCATCCCCCCCTTTGCTCTGCTCTATTTCATTTCCCAGCATCTATAATGTGTTTTTCATCGATGTCAAATTGTATATTTTGTTTTTTGTGCAGTTTTGGCTTCATGTATCACCTTAACCCTCAGACTTTTTATTTTAATTTCTAATTAAGGGAAGCTAGAATTTCTGTTAGACATTTTGTTTCCAGATTCTGTTCAACTCGATGCTTTTTTTCTGTAGTCTTTAACCGGACAATGTATATTCACATTTTTTCCTGTATGTTCCAACATCTTTCTGCAGATTTTCATTAGGTCCACTAGACCATAAGCTTAAAGATTTAGCACAGTACCTGGCATATAGGAGGCAGCATAAAAATACATATTCCCTTCCCCTTCCATTATATGATGGCATCTGGCATATCTTTAGAAGTATTTCTTGGTAACTCCACCTTTCTTTCAGTGGTTCTTACTGTGGTTATAGCAGTCTCATTTACTCTAATATATACATACTGAAGTGTTTTAACATTTTCTGTCTAATATTGTGAGAGAAGGTTTCTATTCATGATAGTTATAGCAAATTCACCTTTTAAAAATATTCTGTTTTAGCATAGATGGTCTACCATTGGGATTTGTGAAGTAAAGTAAAAAATGCATTATTTTTTCCCTCTTCAATTTTTAATAACTTCTTCACTTCTCTTATTCCATCTAATCTTGGCTTAGAGTGGAAGCCATTTCTTAGGATTCCTCCTACTGGTTTGTAATACTCCCATGTTATTGGAACTATATGTGGCTTGGAGCTATTGGTACTATTGACCAAACAAGCAAACAAACGAAAACAACAAAATATGAAGCCTTTGCATATAACTAATAAGATATATTTCTAATTTTGCTATGATCTAGTTGTTGTTGTTAAGTCATTTCAGTCACGTCCTACTCTTCATGACTCCATTTGGGATCTTTTTTTGGCAAAGATACTGGAGTGGCTTGCCATTTCCCTCCCAAGCTCATTTTATAAATAAGGAAACTAAGGCAAAATGGGTTAAGTGACTATAACAGCAAGGACACTGGCATACCCAGGATGACTGCTAGTGCAGGTTCTTTCATCTGCTTCACTAGGAAAGACAGTTGTTTCAGAGGTCAACAATCTTCTTTAATTAAACAGAAAAAATACAGAGAAGAGAAATAAAGACCAACAGACAGGGCTTTACTACCTGAATCAAAGCTTTACCTCCACCACTGAATCAAGAAAGCCTTTACCTCTGAGCAGTCGGGGAGCTCTGAACATATGGCCGCTCAGAGTCTCTACCAGGGAATCATAACATCTTTCTCATAAGCGAGCCCCCAAAGCAAAAGCTCACCTCTCAGAATATATACTCTTTCAGCTAATAGGGTCAGTGCCTAATTAGAAATTTATAAAAGGTGTGTAAGCCTTCCTGCAAGCAAGCAAGTCTTAATGGGCTCTACATGAGGCCTGTTGATGGGCAGGGGAATATCTTATTCCCCATTAACCTCACAGTGACCAGGGTGATACAGCTATTAAGTGTCTGAGACTAAATTTGAAGTCAGGTCTTTCTGACTCCAGGCCTGGCACTGTTTCCACTGTGTCACCTAGCTGCCCTATAATACTAGCACATAACAAACCTATTTTAGTCTTCATTTCATGAGCACTAGTGGTGTGCCTGCTTTACTACTACTGTTTTGCCTTCTTCAAATCCTTTCCAACAGGTAAAACATAGGTATTTTGTATTTTCTCTAGTTAATCTTCTCTTCTTGTAGGACCAGAACACAAAAAAGTGCCACTCGCTCATCACCCTCTGTGTCAAGCGGGTCATTATAATGGTTTTGAGTAGGACTAGGCTGCAACTTCATTCTGTTCTTCCTAGTTACTTGAGCAATTAGGAGCAGTGCATCCATCACTCTGACCCAACCACCAACCCAATTGGTGCTGTCAATGGATCCTAATTCACTAGTGCCTAATTCATTTGTGCTAGGTCTTCACTCCTAAAATAATAGTCTCTTGTCACATGATGTCCCTATTGTCTATTAGTATATCACCCTACCTGGCATCCTTCTACTTTGCCATTCGCACCCTACCATCACCATGCCCCTACCCACTATGGACAATAACTTTATGAAATTTGAAAGATAACAATAAAGACTAATATAATCTAAGAATGTAATTAATATAACACTATTGTCATTAGTTATTTCATCCCCTTTATATTGTATAAACTCCTTGAGACTGATGCCTGTGTGGTACAGCGCTTTGTACAAAGGATCATAGTTTGAATGTGTAGTGGACTTTAGGAGACCAAGTCCAACTCTCTCATTTTACTAAGTAAGAAACCAAGATTAAAAGAGGTTAAGTGATTTTCCCAAGGTCACACAGGTGAATAGTAGAGCCATTGAACTCGAGTTCTCCGACTCCAAAGCGAGTACACTTTCCAACATACCATACCACCTCTCAGGAGGAGTTTGGGATGTTTGTCGAATTTGAATTTGGATTTCTAACTTGTACTTAATATTAACATATTGGATTACTTAAGAATTTTACATAAGTGAAACTTTCATAGGATTGTGTTTCCACCCTCTATTGGGGAATGATGACTAGACTGTGTGACTTCTTTAACCTTCAAATTAAACAATAATTACTAAAAATAGGAGTGTGAATAAAGGCTCTCCTCCTGAAGCAATACATTAATGGTTGAAAGCAAGCCTTTGCAGACTCATTGACTGACACAATGAAATACCTTTTATCTCACTAGCAGACAGTGTAAGAAATGAACCCTGTCACCAGCATGTGAATTGTATTTTCTATGAGAGCACTGCCAGTAAAAACTTCTTATGTGAGTTCTATCCTCTGAGAGCATTGGGTGATGTTCTTATACTTTCTAATACCTTTCACTAACCTTGAATTTCTCGTTCCCAGCTACCTTATTACATACTACTCCTCTACGTATACCTTTTGCTTCAGGCAGATTGACTCTTTTGTCAAATGACATAGCAAATAAGATGCTCAGCCCACAGTAGGCACTTAATAAATGTTGGTTCTCTTCCTTTCCTCCCCCCATCTCTGTGGGTTTTGAAGGGTTGCCCTATGTCTGAGGCACCTTACCTTTTCACCTCCAGGAATTCCCAGTTTCCTCCAGAGATCAGCCCAAGCACCTCCTTCTGTATGAGAACATTCTTCATCCTCCCCATGTGCCTTTCTACTTCTAATTGAAATAATGGAGAGAACATTGGACTTGAGAGTCAGGAAGTCCCGAGTTCAAATCCTGCCTCAGATGCTCACTAAGTGTGCGCCCAGTCACCTGACCTTCTGGCCTCAGTTTTCTCATCTGTAAAATGGGGGCAACCATAGACTAACTCACAGGGTTGTTATGAAGGTCAAGCGAGAAGATCAAAGTAAGGTACTTTTTAAAACTTAAAGAGCTCTACAACTGTTAGGTCGTTTATTATTCTTATTTCCTCTCCTAAAATTACCTTGCCTTTATCTGATATATATTTTGCACATGCTTTTATGTTTACTCCCAGTAAAAAGTTAAATCCTTGTGGGAAGGGACTATTTTTTTTTGGTGGCTCCAAGGCCTATTATAGCTTCTAGCACATTTTAGGTGCTTAATTAAGCTAGCTCATTGAATTGATAGTTTGAGTTATTGGTTATAAGGAATACAAAATTACCCGATATTTTAAAAAACTCACAAAGGCTAAAAAAAGAGCCTTCTCATCCTGGCATATCCCTCTGCCATCCTGGCCCCCTTCTCTTATCATTGAGTTCCTTCCAGGGTCTTGATTTTGGGGTAGACCCAGGCTGGCCTTGTTCATTCCTCTCCTGGTTGTGCTTTCAACATTCTGGACTTTGTCACCATAATTTCCCCAAGTGCCCCGCCTCATCTCTTTTCAGCACTCCTTTAGGTCTTATCTTTTTCATTAGACTCTAAGCTCCTTGAAGGCAGGGACCGTGTCTCCTTTTTTACTTGAGTTGATATTCTCACTGCTTAGTGTGGTTTCTGGCACATAGTAAGCAAATGATAAATACTTGTTGCCTGTTCGCCACTACAGACCACAACTTAGTAGTTAAGTCCTATGGAGTTCCTTGGGGAACATAGGGGTGAAATACTTGGTCTCAGTGTGATGCTGAACTGCGATTACTATGTGCTAGGCATTGCACTAAGTGATGAGGCTGTAAGAGAAACAATCTCTGCCTTCAAGGCTCTTACAGTCTAAGGGGGAAGACAATTCACAAAAGAAGCTAAAAGGAGTGGGGCAAGGAATAGCAGAGGACACCTGGCATAGGAACATGATGAAGATGATGGTGGAGTTGAAATCAAGCAAGGCAGCTGGTGGCTGGGGCTGGGGCTTTCTATAGAGAGAGGCAATGGGAGGAGTTTTTGTTTTTGGTGTTTTTTTCTGCTCCACCCTCCAATCAGAGAGGCAGAAACAACAGAAGGTACTGACTAGGTGTGAGTAGAAGCAAAGCTGAAGCGATCTCCATGGTGATGAGCTTCCTGGTGATGAATTTATCCTAGGAGGAGCATGATGAAGATGACTATGAAGGTGAACCCAAGCAGAATAGAGTGTGGTAAATGAATTTCACAGCCAGTAAATATCAGAGACAAGATCTAAACCATGATCTTCCTGACTCCAAGAAAAGTATCCTATTCATTGTACCATGCTATACCTGATAAATGGCATGAATAGTTCTATTTCCCTGGAAGGCCTGTTGTAACCAGCATACTTCATGAGATTTAAAAGAAAACATAAAACTCAAACAAACTTAAGTTGTATCATTGTAGTTACCTACTCTTAAGTAGGCTTTTCTTTCAAATGGACTTATTGATCAATATTGCTGATTCTCTAAGGCTATCTACAAAGCAAGAGATACTTTGCTTTTTTATTACATTAACCCAAGGGAAATGTTGTAGCATCAAAAGCACAAGGGAGGTACATTTTCCCATGTTGACACATACTACTTCTGCATTCAGAAGCTTGAGAATATTGAGTATGCAAAGTTTGTACCAGGTAAAAGAATTAAAGATAGTTGCCAGTTGCATGTCACTCTTAGATTATAAGGCTGTATTAAGTATATTTAACTTACATATTTACCTTATTCCTATTGACATACGTTCTCCTAGTGCAAACATTTAATAAATGCTATCCAAGGTTAATTCTAAATTTCAGAACTGCATCACATATTCAAGCTCCTAAAACAAGTCTAATTTTGAATATGGTATTTAGAGGAAAAAAA
>CM053622.1:522237782-522256046 GCA_028646595.1 Phalanger gymnotis
ACTTTCCTAAGATTGTAGAGCTAGTTGAAGGCCTAGACCCCATGTCTCTTGTGTCTTAATCTAACATTCTCTACTTATTACCCACCTCGATTCTCTCTAACTTGCATTTTTCTTTCTTATGTAAAAAGATCTACACCAGGCGTGGGGAACCTGTGGCTTTCTAGGTCCTTGGGTGCAGCCTTTTGACTGAGTCCAAATTTTACAGACAAATCCTTTTATTAAGGGGATTTGTTCTGTGAAGTTTGGATTCAGTCAAAAGCTGCACTTGAGGACCTAGAGGGCCACATGTAGCCTTGAGGCTGCAGGTTCCCCACCCCTGAAATAAACATTAATGAAACAAATACTTTTGCATGTTAAATGATAAATAGAGATATATTAAGGTTTATTATGTGCCAGGACTGTTTTAAGTGTTGGGAATTAAAATATAAATTTAAAAATACAATTCCTTCCTGTAAGGAGCTTACCTTCAAATGGGAGACAACAACACACAGAAAGGAGATGGAAAACTGGAAGAAGTGAAGAGGGTACCAGGGAATGGAGGTGGGACTATATACATAGTAGAACTGAAAAAGAGTGTCATACAAAAAACTTTAAATCTTTATTGTATACAGCTTTTCTTTTAAGTGTGTAATACATCAAACATGTTGCTTTCAAAACAATCTTTCTGTTTTACCATTTTTTTCTAGCCTTTCTGCTCTTTTCTGTGAATTTCAAAAAACACGTTTTAATGACCTTACTTTTCCTTCCTCCCTTCTTCCCTTCCTTTCTTCTTTCCTACCATCCTTCCTTGCTTCTGTTTCACCTCCCCGCCTAGATGAGACAAAAGAAAAATATAATCTTTGAAATTACATATACTTAACCAAATAAAATAAATTGTCATCTTGTCTGTTCCAAAACTATATGCTTCATTCTGTCAATTGAGTCCATTAACCTCTTCTTCAGGAAATGAATGAGTTGAATATTTCATCTCTTGTCTCCCATGCCTGGAATGCTCTTCTTCCTCACCTCTGCCTCCTGGCTTCCCTGACTTTTTTCAAATCTCAGCTAAAATCTCACCTTCTACAAGAAGCCTTTCTCAATCTTTAATCTAGCACTTACCTTCTATGGATGACTTCCAATTTACCTTTGTGTAGTTTGTCATACACAATTATTTGCATATTGTCTCTTCCATTAGATTGTGAAATACTTGAGGGCAGGACTTCTTTTACCTTTCTTTGTATCCCTGGTGCTTAGAGCAGCACCTGGCACATTCTAAATGCTTAATAAATGTTTATTAATTGATCAAATGACTGGAATTTTGGATGATTTTTGCATTGATCAAAATTCTTAAGTCCTTCAAAGATTTCAAAGATGTTGGTTTTTACAATGATTTTACTATATAGATTATTTTCTTGCTTCTGTTCACTGTCAGTTTATGTATTTCCAAGTTTCTCTTAAACACATTCCCTTTGCCATTTCTCGCAGGGCAATAATATTTTATCACAATCACATACCCTAATTTGTTTAGTCATTCCATAATTGATGGGCACTCTCTTAACTTCCAGTCCTTTGCTATAACAGAGAGAGCTGCTATAAATATTTTTGTACATATGGGTCCCTTTCCTCTTACTTTGATCTCTAGAGTATGGATGTATAGTGTTCAAGGGATATGCACAGGTTAGTGATTTGGGGGCATAATTCAAAATTATTTTCAAGAGGGGCCTAGCTCCACTATTGCATCTGTGACTTTTTTTCTACAGCCCTTCCAACAGTGGTCATTTTATTTTCTGTCATCTTTGCCAGTCTGATGAGTATAAGCTATTCATGCAGGGATTTAATTTGCATCTCTCTAGTCAAATCAGTTAGTAAACATTTGATGAGCCCCAACTATGGGCAGAAACTATATTAAGCATAGATAAAAGAAAGATAAAAAGAAAGCCCTTGCTCTCAACGACATTATAGTCCAATAAGGGAGACAAAATCCAACAATATACAAACAAAATATTTATGGGATAAATCAGAGATAATCAACAGCAGGAAGGCACCAGTATTAAGGAAGATTGGGAAAGGATTCTTGTAGAAGGTGGGATAGTAGCTGACATTTGAAGGAAACCAGGGAAGCCAGGAAGTAGATAAGGTCAGAAAGAATTCCAGGCATAGATAAAACTCAGCGAAAACTGACAGGGATGGGAGAATGGATGTTATGTGAAGTCATTGGCAAGGAGGACATTGTTACTAGGTCGGAGAATACATGTCAGAAGTAAGAAGACTAGAAAAGTAGGAAAAGGATGTGTTGTAAAAGGTTTTAAATGCCCAGTAGAAGATATTAAATTTCATCCTAGAGGTTATAGGGATCTACTAGAATTTGTTGAATAGGAGAAGGTAGTGACCTTATCAGACCTTTTCTTTAGAAATATCAATTTCTTAGCTGTGTTAAAGGTGAATTACAGTAAGGAGAGCTTTGTAGCAGACCAACGAGCAGATTATTACAGTAGTTTAGGCATGAGGTGGTAGAGATCCATATTAGGGGTGGTTGCAGTGTCACAGGAGAGAAGGAGGCATGTATGAGAAATATTATGAATTTAGACTTCAGAGGACCTGAGAACATACCAGATTTGGGTATGAAACAATGAGGAGTCAAAGATGACACCTAGGTTTCAAAACTAAGTGAATAGGAGGATAGCCTTACTTTAGATAGTAGTGGGGGTATTATGATGAAGGGAGGGTTTTTGGAGAAAGATAAATGAGTTCTGTTTGGGACATGCTGAGTTTAAGATGTCTATTTGACATTTGGTTCAAAATGTCTAATAGGTACTTGGAGATATGAAACTAGAAGTCAGGAGAGAAGCTAATGTTGGATGAGTAGATTTGAGAATCGTCAGCATAGAGATGATAATTGAATCCTTGGAAATGAAGGGATCAAAAAGTGAAATAGTATAGAGAGAGAAGAGATGAGGGTGCAGGACAGAGCCTTTGATAAAACTCAGAATTAGGATGTGAGACATGGATGAAGAGTCAGCAAAGGAGACTGAGAAGGAATTGTCAAATAGGAGGGGGACTAGGATATTAATTAGTTATTTAGAGTATG
Organism: Phalanger gymnotis; assembly: GCA_028646595.1. Lineage (NCBI taxonomy): Eukaryota > Metazoa > Chordata > Mammalia > Diprotodontia > Phalangeridae > Phalanger > Phalanger gymnotis. The sequence goes on from CM053622.1 coordinate 522,240,850, forward strand.
TTTTCATATGGTCGTGGGTTGTTTGGATTTTTTCCTTTGAAACTTGCCTGTTTACATTATTTGAATATGTATTTATTGGAGAATGGCTCTTGTTATTGTACATGTGAACCATTTTTTATCATATCTTGGAGATGAAACCTTTATCAGAGAAAATGTTTGTGAATATTTTTTCCTGTGGTTGCCTATTTCTCTTTTAATTTAGCTATTTTGTCATAAATTCTTCCCCTCGAACCTCTCATTTTACAGATGAGAAAACTTAAGCCAGAGGAGAGGTTGAAGGTTGTAGGCCTTGTCCAAAATCAGGCAAGTATTTAATAGGCAAGCCAGGAATAGAATCAGTATCTCCTGATTCCTGGCCCAGTGCATCTTTCACTATAGCATTCTACCTCCTCTCCTAAGAGACTATTTCTTTATAAGCCTCTATTCCCTGACTCTTACTTCTTTACTTCTGATGAGAAAGAGATATGGGAGTCAGGGCACTGATTTCTTTAGGAACTGCAAAAACCTTGCCAGGAGAAATTTAAGTACCATTGATTCCAAAAGGGATGTTGAGTAAAATGAAATAAAAACAACAACCTTCCAGTTGGACATTTTTATACATATAAAGTTTGGTAGGAAACAAATGTACTTGTTTAGTTGTTGGATATGAAATTATGGAGGATTCTACTTTTATTGCCTTAGCTCTAAAGAAGATAAGTGGATTTTACATGCTGATGCTAAACATATTTGTTAATTTCATTTTATTTAATTCATCTATCTCTGCCCATCATGATCCAATATGATGCCTGGTAGGTGAGGCATGCAGCGTGATGAATAACTCTGTGCCCTCAATTGCCCTTGTTTTCTTATCTATAAAATATGGGTGTACATACATATACATACATTTATATGTATAGATATATGTATATGTGTGTATATATATGCATACATGAATATGAGAGAGAGAGAGAGAGAGAGAGAGAGAGAGAGAGAGAGAGAGAGAGAAATTAGTGTAAGGCTTTTCTGGACATTTATGTTTGTCTAGCCAAATTTCTGGATAATTTCTTCAATTGTTTGTCCCTCATTTCCCTCATCACCCCCAAAGCATAGAACTCCAGAATTCTGAAATAGCTGAAGGTGGGAGCCATGGCTGAAACCTCAGTAAATCAGCAATTTTAACAAGGAATAGCAAGCAATTCATGCTGTAGCAGTAATACACTTATGGTAGTAACAGGAGTTCTGGGGGCTCCATTTAAAGGGATTGGGGGTGGTAGTAAACTAAAGGAAACAACCGATAGAGGTTAGTCTAATGTTCAATTTTTTTTTAAAGTAGGATCAACTTAATTCAATTCAATGAACATTTTTTTAAACTACCTGCAATGTGCCATACATTGTGTTAGGCACTAGGGATACAAAATAATCCTTGACCTTAATGTACAATCTTACATTCTACTGAGGGGAAATTAGGCACATAGATAAGTCGATCCAAATATATATCCACAGTAAATGAAAAAATATTTTGAGGGGATGGAGAAGGAGGGTACTCAGTATTCACAGGATAAAGAAGGTGCTGTGTAAAAGGTGATGCCTGAGCTGTACTTAAGAGGAATAAGGATTCTATGTGTTAAACTAAGATAGGAGAACCTTCCACTATCGAAGGGATAGCATGTGGAAAGATAATAAGGCAGGAAGGGAAATAACACGTACAAGTAACAGTAGATAGGCTAATGTGGCTGGAACATAGATTACATGGAGGAGAATAATATTTGCAGCCAAATTACGCAGGGTTTAAATTGTCAAAGAAAGGAGTTTGTGTCTTATTACGGGAGTAATAGAGAGCCACTGAAGCTTCTTGAGTTGGGGATTGGCATAATCAGACCTGTGCTTTGGCTATGTCAGTTGGGAAACTGTATGGAGGACAAATTGCAGAGGGAGGAGGGAATACAGGGAGAAAAATTAGGAGGCTATTACAGTAATCCACATGAGAAATGATTACGGTGTGGAGTAGGGTAGAGGTTATATGTGAAGAGAAGAAAACAAGTGAGAGATAACAAACAGGTAGAATTCACAGGATTTTGTGAATGGATGTGATGGGTGAGGCTTAGAGAGAAGGTTCAAGGATGACTAAGGTTGCTAACATATTGGAATGCCCTTAATGGAAACTGGGAAGTTAGAAGGGGGATGGATTTGGGAGAGAAGATAATGAGCTTTGTTTTCATAGTGTTGGATTTTAAATTCCTTTGGGACATTTAGATTAAAATATCCATCAAGCAATCAGCTATGTGAGACTGGAACTCAAGAGAGTGGTGAGAACTGGATCTGTCAATTTGGAAGTTATTCACTTAGAGATGATGATTGAACCCATGAGACACGATTAGATGAGAGAGACAAAGACAGAGATAATGAGACAAATAGAGACAGAAACAGAGCCAGTGAGACAGTGAGAGACAGGTAGACAGATAGAAGGAGGAAGAGACAGACAGACACATAGAAAGAGGGTCAGGGATACCAAAAAAGAGAGACAGAGGGATAGAGACAGAGAGAACAGCTAGGTGGTAGAGAGGTGGCATAGTAGATAAAGGCCCTGGCATGAAGTCAAGAAGATCTGAATTCAAATCTGGTTTCAAAAACTGACTAGCTGTATGACTCTCGACAAGTCACTTGACCTCTGTTTGCCTTAGTTTTCTCATCTGTAAAATGGAATGATAATAGCTCCTACTTCCCAGGGTTGGCATGAGGATTAAATGGGATAATTATAAAGCACTTAGCACAGTGCCTTGACATATAGTAAGCTCTATGTAAATGTTAGCTATTTACAGAGCAGAGAAGAAGGTTCAGGATAGAGACCTGGGGCAAATACATACAAAGGATGTGGGAACTGAGTGATGATCCAGTAAGGGAGACTCAGAAGAAATGATTATACAGGTGAAAGGAAACCAGTAGGGAACAGTATCATGAAAACCCAGGGAAAAGAGAGTAGGAGCAGAAGAAGGAGTTTTCAAAAGAGTTAGACATTTCAGAGAAGTCAAGAAGATAAAAATTTGACTTTGTCATCCCCACAAACTATAACCCTGGACCCCTGCCCCTTCCTCTTATATTTAAACTCATCAAAAACCCCACTTTTATCTGGTGTTTTTACTTCCTCACATTCCATTTCTTAGTCCTCTGCAATCTGGCTTTTGATCTCATTCATGTGACTGACATGGCTCTTTCCAAAGTTGCTGAAGATCTCTTAATTAAAAATTGCTAGAGTTCATACGGTGCTTTTAGGCTTGCTAAAGGTTTTTACAAGCATTATCTCATTTTATCCTCATAACAACCCTGGGAAGTAAGTGATGGTGTTATACCCGTTTTACAGATGACAGGACTGAGACATACAGAGTTTGGGACTTGCCAAGGGTCAAACAACTAGCAGAAATGTGAGACCAGATTGAACTTAGGTCTTCCTGTGCCTAGCTCCCACACTCTATTCACTGAGCCACCTAACTGCCTTTACCCCAATGCCCTTTTGTCCGTTTTCATCTACTCTAACGGAATGGCTGTCATTGTGATCTATGATTGGCTCTGTTCTAACATTCTTAAATGATTTAGGGGAAAAGTTATATATTATTAAATTAAAGGTAAAAAGCACAGTTAAAACTGAGGGGTTTAATTCTGATAAAAATTGTAGTCTGTCTTCCCTAAGCTACTTTCTCAATTCCTCCATCATCAGTGTCCATGCCTTTGGCTAAAATTCATATTATCTGTTTTCGCATGTGTTATCTTGTTAAAAAGTTGAAAGGCATATATGGTATTGGGAAAACATCTTCAACCTTGATGTACTCTTTTTCCTTATTAGAGATAACAGAGTCAAGATGCAAAAAGATCTTGATAAACTAAAATATTATACTAGATTAATAAGATGAAATTAAATAGAGATTAATTTAAAGGCACAGAATCACAAAATTACAGAACTGGAAGGGACTGTATCAAAGGTCATCTAGCTCATTCCACACCTAAAAAAGAAAGTCTCCTAAAACATATTTGACAAGTGGTCAGCCTTTGCTTTGAAGACCTGCAATCAAGGGGAATTCGTCTCTTGGTAACCCTCTCCACTTCTGGATAGTTCTAATTATTAGGAAGTTTTTTTCTTAGATTAAGCCTAATTTTGCCTCTTTGCAACTTCTACCCTTTACTGCTAGTTCTAGACTTTGGTCTCCAACAGAACAAGTCTAAGCCCTCTTTCATATCATAGTAGAGTAGCTTCTTTAAGAGAAACATCATGACATTCCCAAGTATTCTATTTTCAAGGTTACCCTTCCCTAGTTCCCACAATCAGTCTCCATGAGGCCTGAACTTGAGGCTTTTATCATTCTGGATCATGAAGACATATACATGAATTGAAAAAAAAATCAACCTCGGAAAGAGGAGATATGGTTAAAGAGAAATTTGTCTGAAAAAAAGACCTGGCGGTTTTGGGGGAGTGAAAGTGCAATAGCAATCAATCATATTATAAGGCAGCAACCCCTGCCCCCCCCAAAAAAACAATGGGTTCTTACACTATATTGAAAGAAGACAGTATCCAGAACAAGGTAGTTAATAGTCCTGTTATACTCTGCCCTGGTCAGACCACAGGTAGAACAGGAAAGAAGAAAGGAAACATGTATGCATTTAAGAGCCTACTATGTGCAAAGCACTGTGCTAAGTGCTTTTACAAATCTCCTCTGATTCTCACAAAAATCCTGTGAGATAGGTATTATTATTATCTCTATATTATAGTTGAGGAAACTGAAGTAGACAGAGATTAAGTGATTTGTCCAGGGCAAGAGAACTAGTAAATATTCGAGGCTGGATTTGAACTCTGGTCTTCTTGACTCCAGGCAACTGATCTACGGGATAATCTAACTCTCCCAGTGCCATCATATTTTAGGAAGGCTATTGATAAATGGAAGAATGTCCAAAGCAGCATAATTAGTATGGGAGACCACCTTCAGATTACGCTATGTGAGTACCTATTGAAGGAACTGGAGATGTTCTGCTTAGTGAAGAGGAGACTCAATGAGGGCAGCTAGGTGACAAAGCAGATGGAGTACTTGGCCTGGAGTTAGAAAGACTCCTCTTCCTGAGTTCAAATCTGGCCTCAGACACTTACTAGCTGAGTGATCCTGGGCAAGTCACTTAACCCTGTTTGCCTCAGCTCCTCATTTGTAAGATGAGCTGGAGAAGGCAATCACAAACCACTTCATTATCTTTGCTAAGAAAACCCCAAAGGAGTCACAAAGAGTCAGATATGACTGAAAAAATGACTCAGCACAATAGCACATAGAGTTATTCTACTTGGACACAGAGAACTAAGAACAATGGGAGGAACTTACAGAGTCAGAATGAGGCCTCATAAAGGGAAAACCTTCTCAACAATTAGAACCAGTCACAAGTGTTCTCATGGATAGAGCAGTCAATGACCACCTAGGTGACAGCTATCATTGCTCAAGCCCTTATGTCTTCACTGTGCTTATGACCTTTATTTTTTAGCTCACAGCCTGGTGAGCTTTTAAAACTTCCCTAGAGGCACGTATAATGCAGGGATCTGAAGGAGAATGGAGGAAGGAGAAAGCCACTCAACAACATTAGACCCCCAATGACTAACTGCACTGCCACAGGTCTCTGTTGGGCCTCTTCTCTCATTCTCTTCCCTTCCTCAAGGACAGGCAACTTGGAAACTATAGTAGAGACTTACTGTCAAGGTATGGGCATGTGTTTAGCTACATTAGGAAAAAAAATATCTCATACTTTGTCATCCTAATAAATGTGGGTACCTGGTTTCCCAGTAAATTCCCCTCACATGACATAGAGATACAGAGATAGTTGGCTTAGTTTCATTCTAAAAGTTCAGTTTCTAAAAGTGAACATAAAATTATCCATATTTTCAGTTTTTTTCTTACAACATCATTATCTTTGTTTGACATAATAGCAGAAAGGAATTTTGCTTACTTGGAAAAAACGAAAGTTATTTTGAGTTGTAGAATATCATTGTTGGTAGGATCTAAGTGATTCTTTAGTCTAACATGGGTGGGGAACTTGAAGACTCAAGGCCACATATGGAACTCTTGGTCTTCAAGTGTGCCTCTTTGGCTGAACCCCAACTTCACAGAACAAATCCTTTTATTAAGGGGATTTGTTCTGTGAAGTTTGGATTTAGTCCACTTGAAGACCTAGAGGGTCACATGTGGTCTCGAGGTCTCAGGTTCCCCACCTTTGGCTAACCCCTTAAAGATAAGGTAGCTGAGCCCTATGGAAAGGAAGGTATTGGTATGTAGTATTAGAGAACTATCTCTAGAGTCTGAGGGCCTGGATTTGAATCTCACTTTTAATGTTTCCTGAATGGTAATCTTGAACCTTAAACTATTCGGACCTTTGTTCTTTATGTCTAACATTAGGGGAGTAGGCTAAATGACCTCTGAGGCCCCTGCCAGCTTTAGATTTATGATCTTACAACTTGTTCAAGGTCATGCAATTAGATAACAATGCTTTGTTTCAGTGGTATCTTCTACACAATGTACATACACTTAAATGGCAATCACGTAGTTCCTTTGTAAGATGAAATACCAACATTACTCTCCCCTCTAAAATGTTGTCAGATATTGGATTCTCTTCTCTTCACACCATTTATCATCTATTCCAAGAGTTAGAACTATGTTTCCACCACTTGTGACATGTTACCATGGAAAGTGTGATAGATTTTGAACTAGGGATTTGGGTTCAAATCCTGGCTGTTAATTTCTACCTTTATGACTTGGGGCAATTCACTTATCTTCTCTGGGCTTCAGATTCCTTACCTATAAGATGAGGGAACTGGATTAGATGACCTAATGCCCCCATCTGTATCTATTATTGTTGAATATTCTGATTTTTCATTTTTTCCCTGGGCTATATAATGATATGTCTCATAGGGAGAACTTAATAATATAAAAAGAATGCTATAAGTCCAGTAGACTTCAAATTCCTGGAAGGCAGATATTATTTCATTTTTCACCTTTTTTTCTTTGTAAACCTTTCCACACTTATTACCTCTACTTATTCTTTCATTTCTCAGCCATTTACAATCATTATCCATGCTATCTATCCTCTCCCTTCCAAATCACTCCTTTTCCGAACTTCCTTATTTCTCTCAAGGGCATCATCATCCTTCTCGTCTCCTAGGTTTACAACCCTGGCCATAGCTTTGATTTCTCATTCCATGTATCCAGTGGTGCCAAGTATCTCCCTCTTCACATCTTTCCCTCTCCATCTTTCACATTTGATCTGTTCTTTCTGCTCAGACAGTCACAGCTTTAGCAAAGGCTCGCATCACCTTTTAACTAGACTATTTCAATAGCTTCTTTATTGGTATCCCTTCCTTGAGTCATTCACCATTACAATCCAGACTGAATAGAGGTTCCAAGGTGATTTTTCCAAAGTACAAGTTTGACCATGTCAGTCTTCTACTCAAAAAATTCCAGTATCTCCCAGTTTCCTACTGTTTGCCTTACAAAGCCCTTCACAACTAGGCCTCAACTTCAATTTTCAAGCTCATTGGCATTACTCAACTTCTTGAACTCTAAGTTTCTGTCAAACCGACCTTCTTGCTATTCCTCATGTATCCATCTAAAATCTACGAACCTTTGCAATGGCTGCCCTTTTTGCTTGGAATCTATGCTCCACTAAAATCTGCATAACATAAATCCCCTTTAAGATCCAGCTCAAGTATTAACTTCTAAATGCAGCTCCTGTTCACCCCAAATTCTTATGTTTTCTCTTCCTAGACTATCTTGCATATATTTTCACATTTTTTCCTGTGTGTATGTATATAAAAGAGGATCATAGGTTTAGAATTGAAAAGGACCTCATAAGGAAACTGAAATCTAAAGAGATTAAGTGATTTGTCCCAGGTGACACCCAGCAAGTACTTTATAGAATCTGAACATGGATTCTTTTGGCTCCAAATACATTGGTCTTTCTACTGTACCACTGTGCCTTTTAAGACATGTCTTCCCTGATAGAAGGGAAGGTCATTGAGAGCAAAGATTATTTGATTTTTGTCATTGTATGCTCAGTGCCTAGCACAGTGCTCTCAAATAAGAGGAACTTAATAAATGCTTATTGATTGATTGATTGATTTTGTACTCTCAAAGCTCATAGGCACTAAATTAATGTCCATTGAATTGAATATTCATTATGAAGTTGTTATATGGCCCGAAAATAGTTTAGCTTTAAAAAAAGAAACAAATGAGTACTTTCCTCACCTTTTGCAAATTCTTACCTTGGAGAAAATTATCTGGTATTCTTTCCTTTCAGAAATGATAATAGACATTTATTTTTAAAATTGAATTGAAATTAATTTTGGTTTGAGAGTTGGGGCTTTTTTTGAGATATTAGTAGAGCACCTAGAATATTTAGAGTCAGTTTAGTATGTTAAAAAACTAAAGGTCAGAGTCACTGGTTTGGCACAACCAGTTGATTGACTTAAAATTCACTTTTCAATCCTATCTAAAATTTTCATATCTAAAATTCAGTCTTGGGAACTGGTTAACAGGTATTGGTAGTGCTGGAGGAAATGTTGTTGATTGCATTTTAAAATACAAATGTATGCCTAGGGTGCAATCAATTTCAGTGCATCTTTTTATTTTTGTTTATTCCTTTAATGAAAGGATTTGGGATAACAGCACAGATGTTATATCTGTTACGTCAGTGTTAATGTTTAGCTGACACTCCTCATTCCCCTTTTTTCTAAGGAGGCAAAAATCATCCATAGTTAGATTTCAGCAAGATTTTGACATTGCTGTTATATTTCAATGAAATTGCATTTGAATTTTAAAGAATTTAAATGGAATTAGAGGGTGTAATTATATAGTCACCCTAAATTACAGTATCATCCAAATTCTTTTCTATCCCCCAAAACTCACCCCAAACTATTATGGGTAAAGCATACATTAGAAAGTTTCAATAACCCTTAAACTGAATTGTGCACTTTTTATAGACTCCCTAACAGTTTTGACAGAAGATTATTTGGGTGATAAAATTTCTTTTTCTTATGTAACATTAATTAGCAGATATGCAAACTAAAAGAGATCAGTAATTAAATGGCTCTTTTTATCCCCTTTCTGATCATTTTGAAATAAAATTAAAAGTTAAGAAGAAAAGGCAAGGCTGCTGAGTTTTATCTTATAGTTCTAGCTTTATCTACTAGTTTCGAATCTTCAGTTTAGCCCGATTTGTAGGGTATTATTAAACTTGATGACTGTCAATATTGAGAATTCATTCCTTATCCAGCATCATCATCTTGCCTCAAGTATGTAGAAGCTATGTGACCTTGGGTTTCATGGGTCATTTTAAAAGCCAGAGACCTTCCTGATGCCCCCAATTATTAGTGTACTTTCTCCTCTATTTAAAACATATATCTTTTATATATGACTATAGAAAGCTTTCCTGAGAGTTAGGGAACTTGATTTCAAATACTGTCTCTGATCCACACTCACTGTGGCCATGGATAAGTCATTTAACTTCTCAGTGCCCCAGACAACTCTCACATGTATAAATTACAGAACAGATGTAGGTCAACATTGGCAGAGGAGATTTCTTAACCAGTAGTAACTTCACTAATGAAATCAGATTCAGCGAAACAGAAATCCTGTATATACTTACATTTGAATAGCTTGTACAGTAGAAAGGCTGGAATCATTTCATAACCCCCCCCCCCCCAGTTTCCAGCACAATTCCTAGTACGTGGTATATACTTAATAAACGAATATTGATTGATTATCTAATATTCTTACAGAGGACATATTAGGCCAATAGGAAAACTAGGGCATGGAGAAAATTATCTGCTTGGAGAAAGCCATTGATTTGACTTCCTGCCTGTTGCATGTATTACTAGGGAGTGAGTGTTCCTCTTACATGATGACTGGCCTGGGGGAATCGTGTAGGAAGTCAGAGAAACCTGCCTTACAGCATTGTTTCTTTTAATGAAGAATGGGGTGAACAACTGAAACTTGTTCTACTGCCAGAGTGTGATAAATGACCATTGATGGCAACCATAACAATAACGGCTGAAACCAAAGGCGGCTGTATGAATAATGCATGAGGTAATCGACCATTGCTCCTATAAAAGTAAATCAATACCATATTTTGATCTTAATGCACTGAGAAGTCTTCTTTAATTTTTTTCTTCAATTAAACTCCCCTCCCCATTTTTTTTTTTTTAATGATAGGGATATGGCAACTAAATCAGGACATAAAATTGTTAATGTGTCTGGCTTACTGTAAGTGCCCAATCAGGATAAGATAATTGTTAAGTGTAACATTGGTCAAAAATATTTAAGGTTCCATAAAAGTTAAACTCTTTCTTAGACTGCACATACTGTCATGATGAAAATCTATTGCCAATCTTGAGGTTAGCTTTCCAGGTTAGTTCTTTTTTGGAATTGTCTAGGGGTAATCAGGTGAGGTATCCTCTATGGCTGCCTTATTGTTTCCTCATTTATAAATGTTATTTGCTAACAGTAATTGGAATGATTCAGCAGAGGTTAGTGAGTCATTTGAGGGCATTTATGGTGGTATTTTTAAAGCAGCACACATTTCAAAAAAGATCTGTGACTGGTAGTTAGATGTGAAAACTTAGGATATGAGATGGCGATCGTTCCCAATTGTTTTTGACCTCTGAGTTCACAGACGGCTATATGACTTCTACAGGGAACACTAACTGGAATGTTAATATGACCATTCCCATGATGAGAGATGTAAAAGTGTTCATGAAAACAATGTATTTGTTTTATTAGAAGGCACTCTATAGAATAAAAATGTCAGTCACTCAATAAGTATTGGAGCTCCTTGACTCCTGCTGAGTATTTGATGTGGAAGATTACCCGATTGTATAGACCTGGGAATTGATACCCTATTCAGAGGGGAGAGCAAATCATTCCTACCGTAATTTCAGGCTACATTTTTGCACATAATTATTTGGAGACTGATGGAATAGAGGAGCCATAAAGAGATATGGATGGAGAGGTCTATTTGAAAAACAAGGAAAGCTATATTTTAAAAATAGAACTTGAGGCTTTGCTAGAAAATTTGGTTATAAATACAAAGAGAACATCTTTTGTAGGTTTTTTCCCTTTACCTTTCCTTGTTTCTACTTTCTCTTTACCATATGTATTCTTTGCTGGCTAAGCCAGATTTATTTATCTATTCATTTATTTGTTCATTCATTCACTCATTTATTTATTTATATTAGAAGATTTCATCTTGGGGAATGAATCATCCCTTTGTGGATATGAATCCAAATTTCTGTGGAAAAAAGTCATTTAAAAAAGGTATTCCTATGTCTAATTATATACTTCAGTTGGTCAAACAAAACAAAAAAAATACATTTCCACTATTCATATATTTCAATCAAACTATGAATAATAAAATCCTAGAGCTGGAAGGGACCTGAGAGATTATATATTGCAATGCTACCATTTTCTACCTGAGAATAGAGGTCCAGAAGCTTGCCCCAGGTCATAATGGCAGGGCACAAGAATTTCTGTCTCCTGTCTCCTAATCCAGTGGTGCTACTATACCATCCATGGTAGGAGAAAAAAAAGAGATGGTGTTTACTGTTACTGTTCATGTTTTTATACACACACACACACACACACACACACACACACACACACACGCTTCTGATTCTTAAACAAGCAAAAGCTTAGGAGCAATTTTTTTTTTCCTTGTCAGGGACGCAGTTCAGTATAGTGGAAGTTCAGGAAATAAACTGGTCCTGGAATTTGAAAACTTGAGTTTGAATTTTGACACTACTACTTTCTCTAAGACTGCAAACAAGTAACTTAAACAGCCTAGGCCTTTCTTTCCCAGCTATAAAACGAGGGCTTTGGACTTAGATGGTCCCTGAGGCCCCTCTTTAAACCTTTGATCTGAATATGCAAGACACTGTCATGCATCCCCATTTTTTTCTCTAGGTTCTAAAATATTCACCATAGAATCAATTTAAAAGTTGATAGTATTTCTAACATTATACTTTTTAAGTGTCAAAATTTACAAAGAAAAATAAGATTCTAGATCCTTTACTTAATTGAATAAAAAAAAATGAAGGCATGAAACCCTCTAGAGTCCAGGAGCCAACATTATTACTCAGTGATTACAGAAACAAAACTGGGACTTTAGGTGAGCTGGCTTGTCCCATTCTTAACACTACTTGAAATTCCATAAATGATTTTGAGCAAGTTTCCTAGCCCCTTAGCATTTAAGTGGCATTATATGTGAAATGGTAATAGTAGCTATCTGTGGCCATTATCTTTTAACTCCAGGGCCTTTACATATTATAACATGATTCATTAAGCTATTCATTTCTTGACCAGCAAGTTTGTCTCATTCATGGCCAGGCTTTAATAATCCTGACTCCCCTCATAGAACTGTAGTAAAAGGAAGAAAGAAAAAAAACCAAAATAGTAAAATATCATAAGAGAACCAAAATTTGGCTTCTGCAGTTATTTTCCTAGCCATCACTTGACTTGTAATAGTTAGCTGGGGTGATCTCTTTGACCCAGATTCTGGGTGGGCTTGATGCAGATTAAGGTGCTAAAGTAGCCATTCCAGTGAAGTTATCCCAAGTCTGACAACTTTTTTTTAGCTTTGTTGGACATTTTCTTTGACATTATCTCAGGGACATGAAACCATGTGTCAAATTGGCATGGGTTGCTTACCCTAAGTTGGATAAATCACAGTGTTTGAAAAGTGGTTGGAAAGGTTTGACAGCTTACAGAAGATGGGCAAGCCCAAAGCTACTGCAAAGGTATAAGGAGGTTATGAAGTGAAAAAAGGCTGTGATTGACATGATGGAAGCAACAAACCAATCATTTGTTCCATGGAACAAGTGAGGGTGGTAGTGAAAGGAATTTTGAAAAATCAGAAACAAGTTGTGAATTGCCATCTCTGCATGTGATTTGTGGTCAATCACTACTTTATAAAGATGTAAGATTGGTTGGGCATCTGTGGGTTTTGAATATTCCAATAGGAAAAATAAAAGGAAAATGAGTTTATTATAAGACATCATTATTGTGTTTTATTGACCATATGCTAATAAAAAATGTTTTTTTTTAAACTAAAGGACATTTCCTGTAAGGCTCATGAATATAAGAAGGCAGTATGACATAATGGATAGTAGAACAAGCTTAGGGTCAGGAAGTTCTGGGTTCAAGGACTACCTCTGACACATAATGCATATGTGACTAGAGGCAAGTCATTTGAACTCTCAGGGCCTGAGCAAATTCTTTAATGGGGTAAGTTACAGAGGAGTTGTGAGATTCATAACCATGGTTATAATTTCTACATCGAGAGTTCTCCATACTGATGAAATCACAAGTCCAGGTGAACAAAACAATAATTCTAATAGAACTGCACAGTGAATGTAATAGGATTTCAAATTTTTATTCCTGGCTATACTTTGGTGTTGCTTTGGCAATGTGGCAGGTTTTGTTTTATTTTCAAATAACTCCTCTTTAGGGCACTGTCTTTTCAGCTCAAGTGATGACTTCACAGTGTCATGAAGAAATTCTCAGTTGGAAGTATTTATCACTGTATTCTAGTTTTTGTTGAAATGTACCACCGAAATCCGAAAATATAGTTGTCATCATTTTCTTTGCAAATGATTGGGTTTTGAACCTTTTTTCTATGAAGAATCTGTGGGCTGTTTTGCATGCATTTTTTTTGGCCTTCAGTTGTCAGAGATGTGAAAGCAGCACTGATGTTTTTGAAGAGTTCACATGATTTGTATGCTTTTTAAAAAATAAAGAACTGTCACCATATCAAGTGCACATTCTGTAGTCAATTTCATTGGGTTCAACTCCTCACAGTAAAAATCAAATGACACTTTGGTGTTCAGCTGCTCTGTAAGTGGAATCACCACTTTGGAAAATGTCAGAGACAACACTGCCAACTATATATGGAAATTATGACTACTATATATTCAGAGACGCAGTGATAAGGGTCCATCAATCATACTGGGTACAAATTATTTATGGAAAAGATAAAATCGATTTTATTTATTGACGGCTCCTTAAAATAGGCACCTACCTAGTCAGGTATCTAGAGCAGCATATAAATTGCTTGTCCTGGAGTCAGGAAGGTCTGAATTAACATCTTACCTCAGATGCTTATTACCTATGGCCTATTACCTATTATTACCTGGCAAATCACTTAATATCTCCTAGATTTAGTTTCCTCATTTGTAAGAGGGGGATAATAATAGCAATACTTCACAGTTGTTATGAGAATCAGATGAGATAATATATGAAGCAGTTTTCATACCTCAAATTGCAATATAAATAATACAAAATATTATTATCTATGTAGTAGTTTTTTTTTTTTATGGAAACAACATGGAGTAGTAGATGGACTTGAAATGAGGAGAACTGGATTAGGATGCTGCCCAAGACATAATCAAGTCACTCAGATTCTCGGGATCTCAGCATCATGAGGACAAGAACTGTTTCAATTTTGATTTAGTTTTGCTTTCAAAATTTTATATAGCAAATTCTGTCCTTCCTTACTCTAGGGATATGTGTAAATGAATTGAAATTGCTTTTAATGTAACATATATATATATATACACATATATATGTAATATGTAATATATATGTATATATATATGTATATATATATATATATGCACATGCACATTTAGACAGACATAAAAGTTTTTTGTTTCTCCTGATAAAATACTTTGTATATTGGAAGGCTCCCCCCCCAATCTATGTTAAAATTTCACATGTAGAATACGAAGATGGGAGGCAAAAGGAAAAAAAATAGGCACATCTATGGGGCTTTTGATCCTTCATTTGAGAGAATGAATCAAAGCTATTCTGGCACTTGTCAGTTAAATGACATAAAGCCCATAAGAGTTAATTGGCCCTTGTGCTTTGCTTCCACCTCTGAAGGCCAGCCAAGAAAGTCTTCCACTCGGGGGGCGGAGCCAAGATGGCGACTGGAAAGCAGTAACTGGCGTGAGCTCCCCACCAAGTCCCTCCAAAAACCTATGAAAAAATGGCTCTGAACCAATTCTAGAACTACAGAACCCACAAAGGGGCAGAGGGAAGCAGGACTCCAGCCCAGGTCAGCCTGGATGGTCTTGGGGTAAGGTCTGTCCCGAACAGAACTCCCAGCCCCCAGCCAAGGGGAGCGGAGCTGAGCCAAGCAGAGCCCAGTGC